>CM046454.1:21808104-22250604 GCA_025506515.1 Flaveria trinervia | reverse complement strand
GTTAATAATTTTGCAGACGGATTGCCTGAAAAATGGGTTTCATTCGTGTCTAATCTTAGACAGAATGGAATGTTGTCAAAACTGGATATTAATGACTTCATTCTTAAGTTGCGAGAAGAATCACTTAGAATGAAGTACAGAGCTCAGAAGTCTACGTACAATCAAAATCCAGCTTTATACAATGCCACGCCTCAAGCTAAGACATCTGGAGCACCTCTCCAGACTACATTTGTGTCTAGCTCATCGAGTCCTACACATGCACCTCCTTCAGGTTTAGAAACGTCAGGGTCTTCTTGTACCCAATACATTGGATCTGAAGCGAATGCTACTAGACTGAAGACCGAGAACCTCGGTAATGTGACTGTGGAAGTAGATCGAGAGCACATGGATCTATTGGCAGCAATGGTCCATTCTTATGATGAACTGGTTGCTGGAAAGATTGGAAACTGCCATCTGGCAGACGAGGACTACGAGCAGGTGGACGAAATGGAGCTTGAGAGAATGGATATAATGTGGGCCTTAGCTAGTGCTGTCCGGAGGGCGAAGAAGTTTGTGAAAAAGACTGGAAAGAACTTGGTTGCTACTAAGGATACCACCTTGGCTTCGACAAGAGTAAAGTGACCTGCTTTAACTGTGGTGAAAAGGGGCACTTCAAGAGAGAATGTGTGAAGCCAAAGAAGACTGGGAACGGGAACCCGTTCTCATCCTTCACTCGTCTAGACAAGCAAACTACCAGTTCTACTTCCTCAAACAAGGACTCCAAAGCCTTGACTGCTCATGATGATGAAGGACAGGTTTGGAGCTTTAGGTTTGTCTCACCAGGGGAATCAAACATTGCAAGTGTAGAAGATATTGACAGTGATTCCGCTAGTGAAGGAGATCTAGCAGTTGAGATAGCAATGTCACATAGTGAAGAAGCAACTGCAACCAAGGTCAGTTACAAGCCAAAAGCGGAGACTACCATGTCAGAGACAGAAAAGACAGAAGCAACAGAATCAGAATCATCTGATACTGCATTGATGGCAAACGCTTCTGAATCAACTCAGGTAAGTACTACTGACACAATGTTTAATAATCATGCTTGTTCGGATTGTGATGCCTTTAGGAATAGCATAGATGCTAAATTTTCTAGGTTATTAGATCATAATGATAACCTTGATAAAAGATTTGCATCTATGCACTGAGGCTAATAGGGTATTAAAACAAAATGAGCACAGTTATAAAGAAAAGATAGACCTTTTGACTAAACAGCTTAGGGAAACCGAAGTAGTTGCCTTTAATCAAGCTAATGACATTAGGTATTATCTAAACTCCCTAGAAGGCACTAAGAAGCAAAAGGCAGTTCTAGAAGTAGAAGTAACTTCACTAAAACAGAAACTGCATAGTTGGACTAGTTCTTCGCACATAGTCCAACACTTAGTGAAAGGAAGGAACAACGGGGAGGGACTGGGTTATAAAATGATTCCGCCACCACCTGAGACTTGATGAACACTAAGACTAGACCTATAAATAGTAATCCCATCAAGGATCATGTAGTGTCTACTCCTCTTGTTAGTGATCCAGATTCCTTATGTTCATCTATTGACACTGGAAACAAACAAAAGGAGACCACTTCAAAGGCAAAGGGTAAATTGCCTTGTGTTAATCTGGAAAAGGAATTTGAAAAGGTTAACTTAAAGTTAGGTTCAAACAAAGTCAAATCGGAACCAAAAAGGGCTTTTAAGGATAATCTTTCACATACTTCAAGTCAAAGACCAATTAACCAAAAAGAAAAGGATGTCAAACATGTTAAATCAGTTAATTTTGTTAAACCAGTTAACACATCAAAAGAACCAGAGTCAAAACCTAAAGTGAGTGATGTTACTAGAGTGTCACACACGTCTCCACAAAGAAAGTTTAATCATAAAGTTGATAGCAGGGCGTGCTACAACTGTGGAGAATGTGGACACATTGCTTCCTATTGTTCTTATTATCAGACACCTAGGAAGAAGATTGAACTTCAAGACTCAAAACCTAAGTCTTCTAAAAGGAGCTCTTTAACTCCACCTAGAAAAACTAGTGAACAGAAGGTTCAACCCGTTAGCCAGTCGACTGTTTATCACAAACAGGCATTGCACAAATCTGGCTTATGGAAAGAGAAGTCAATCTCTATGTCTGATAATGATGACAAGAAGGAACCTGAGCTACCCTCACCTTCTAAGGGTCAATGGGTTGAATTTCTGATGTGTGATGCCTTTGGGAAACCCAAGCCAGTAAAGGCTTGGGTTCCTAACCTAAACTAATCCTTTACTTTGTATGTGCAGGTTGTTCAATACAGTGCTGAAACTAACATGTGGATAGTAGACAGCGGAGCATCCAGGAACATGACAGGAAACAAAGCTCTTTTATCAAATGTCAACAAATAAAAGGAGGGCATGTTTCGTTTGCTGGAAACAAGGGAGGCTATATCACAGCTCAGGGAGAAGTTGGAAATCAGAAAGTTAAGTTTGATAGGGTGAACTACGTCCAGCAACTTCAAAACAACTTACTCTCTGTTTCTCAAATATGTGATAAGGAATTTAAAGTCATCTTCGACAACAAGAAGTGTTACGTACTAAAGAAAGACTACATGATCCCAGAGGACCAAGTTTTGATGACCGCCTCAAGATATAAAGATCTGTATGTCTTGGATCTGTCAACAGCTTCTACAATGGATCATGAGGTTCAGTTTTTTCTATCCAAAGCTACTGAAAAAGACTCCATCTCCTGGCATAGGAGAATGGGACACATTAGTCAAAGGAAGATGAATCACTTGATTCAGAAGGATCTGGTGAGAGGTGTTAATGTCAAGAACTTTCAGCTTCCTGATTTCTGTATAGCTTGCAAGAAAGGTAAACAGACAAAGAAGTCTCATATGGAAAAGAAAGTTAATTCAATAGAACTTCCTCTTGAACTTCTTCACATGGATCTGTTCGGTCCAGTCAGTACAAAGAGCATTGCAGGCGACTTGTACTGTTTTGTGGTCACCGATGACTACTCAAGGTTCACTTGGGTAATGTTTCTGAAATCTAAATCAGATACATTTGAATCATTCAAGGAGTTGGTAACCACACTGGAATCTCTCTACAAGCTGAAAGTTAGACAAGTACGCTCAGACAACGGAATGGAATTCAAGAACCAGTGGATGGAGGAATACTGCAAGGAAAAGGGGATTGTGCATCAATTCACTTCTGCTTACACACCTTAGATGAATGGCGTTGCTGAGAGAAAGAACAGGAGCTTGATAGAGACAGCACGGACTATGCTGGCAGACTCGAAACTGCCTATCCAATTCTGGAATGAGGCAGTGGCAAATGCATGTTATACACTGAATCGAGTCCTGATAGTCAAGCGCCACGGAAAAACATGTTACGAGCTACTACAAAGACGCAAACCGAACTTGGAGTATCTCGAACCATTTGGGGCGCCGTGCACACTTCTGAAGAAGACACAAGAGGGTAAATTCAGCGAGAAGGCAGATGAAGGCATCTTTCTAGGATACAACATACCTAACAAGCGAGTTTACAACAACTCAACAGGTCTAGTAGAAGTTTGGTGTAATGTTGATGTTCAACGATTCACCACACCACCTACTGGCAAAGGACCCGCCTACTTCTTTGACTATGATGGATTCTTCAAGTCATTCAACATTCCTCTCTCTCCCTCGGATGACGAATTAGCTACATGAATGATGTATGATAGCTTGAATCCACCAACATCTAGCTCACAGGGAGAATCATCTACTCAGTCAGGGGGAGTAGTTGACAATATGACTCCTCCTCTGAAGATGAAGCTGAAGAAGATAACCAGAACAGTCAGGAGGAACAGGTTCCAGTTCCTGAAAGTCCACGAGCATCTACCAGTGATGCACCTTCGACTTCAGAGCCTCAAACTCCAACTACCTCAGATGCAGAACCAAATGTTCATCATCTTGGCTCTAAGGTAGCTGTTCCTACTACTCCAGGATCATGACTAAACGTTTATCATCCCTTAGACAATGTCATTGGGGATGTCTGATCAGGAGTACAAACCCGAAATCAGCTGTACTCAGCTGATTATGCCTCTGTTATGGAAAAGGGATATATTCATGATGGTGCCTATCGGTGTTTTGTCTCACAGGTTGAGCCAAAATATGTCAGTGAAGCACTAAATGATGAGGCGTGGGTGAGTGCAATGCAAGAAGAACTTCTTCAGTTCAAGAAGTTAGGTGTATGGACTCTGGTTGATAGACCTAAAGGTGCTAAGGTCATTGGCACCAAATGGGTTTTAAAATGCAAGAAAGATGACCAAGGGGTCATTATCAGGAACAAGGCTCGACTGGTTGTTCAGGGATTTCGCCAAGTCGAGGGAATTAATTACAATGAGGTGTTTGCACCCGTGGCAAGGATGGAAGCCATTCGTATCTTCCTTGCCTATGCATCGTACATGAAGATTAAAGTCTATCAATTAGATGTGAAGAGTGCATTTCTTCATGGGGAAATCAGAGAAACAGTTATGTCAGTCAACCGAGGGATTTGAAGATCCTATCATCAGGATAGAGTCTACAAGCGACAAGGCTTATACGGGCTTCATCAAGCTCCAAGAGCTTGGTATGAGAAACTCTCGACTCATCTTGTGAAACACGCTTTCGCAGGGGAGTCATTGACTGCACGCTGTTCATAAAGAAAAAGATGGACCTCTACTGCTCGTACAAATCTATGTTGATGACATAATTTCGGTTCAAAGAACGAAGAGTTATGCAAAGAATTTGAAGCAGTTATGCAGAAAGAGTTTGAGATGAGTGCTATGGGGGAGATGAAGTTCTTTCTCGGGCTACAAGTGGATCAAACACCAAATGGGATCTTTCTACATCAGACCAAGTACGTAAGAGACATTCTCAATCGTTTTGACATGGAGATGCATCTGCTGCCGGTACTCCACTGGCTACGAATCACGACATGCACCTGATGAAAATGGAGATCTTGTGGATGCCACGATGTACGAGGAATGATGGATCCATCATGTATCTCAATGCTCTGACTAGATATCATGTATGCACTGTTTGTTTAGATATCAGGCTAACACTAGGTCAACATCTGATCGAGTCAAAAGGATTTTCGCTATCTAAAGGGACACCAACACCTGATCAGAGAAACTCTAAGTCCCACAGGACATCACAACAGCTGAAGAAGACCTGATCAGCTGTTCTACAAAGTCTGAAGAATACAACTGCTGAAGTACGTCTGAAGTACTGAAGACAAAGACTGAGACAACAGCTGAAGATCTAAAGTCTGAAGACTTCAACAAGTACTGAAGACAAAGACTGAAGATCAACAGCTGAAAGACAAAGTCTGATGTTCAAGTACTGAAGACATCAGCTGATGTTAACAGCTGATGACAACAGCTGAAGAGGGCTTCTTCAGCTGTTGTGATGGTTTTTCTTCTTCAGTAGTTTTCTTTTCCTTTCAGTAGTTTGTTTAGTTTTCTTTTCAGTACTTGTAAACAACTGAAGAGGTTGTTCTTCAGTTGTATAGTGTCAGTAGTTTTTGTTTTTCAGTAGTTGAAATAAGATGTTAACACTTAGGAACATTTGTAAGAAGATGTCAGTTGTTGACATCTTCAGTAGTTGTTAAACATCAGTAGTTATAAAACGGTTACATGTCACTTTCAGGTGACATCAGCCTACGTCATTCTTTCTTTATAAGGAAAGATGACTCACCTGTAATCGTGCCTTAGAGGCCGACAATCTTAATGCAATATTCCTTTTGTCGGATATTTCTCTCTCTATAACAAAATTCTTTTATCGTTTTATATCGAATGTTCTTGTTGAATTTGTCTAATTCTGAGCTATTCCGCTGCTATATCTTTCAATCGATTAAACCAGAGGCTGAGATCCTAACAAATGGTATCAGAGCAGGTTAATCATTGATCGATCTAACAATTGATCATTGAAACTGTTCAATCGCTCTAAGTTTAATCGAATTAGCAAATTCGCAAGGATCTGTTATAGAGATTGAGAGTGTATCGCTTCTGGCCGTTTTATTTGAGGTTCTGTGTGGTTTTGAGCTAAATTTATTGTGATTTTACTTGAATCTGTCTGATTTTCCACAATGACTACTTCTTCGAATGATCCTTTCAATACTGGATCCTCTACCAAGCCTCCGATCTTGGTGAGGAATGAGTATAACATTTGGCAGAGAAGATTGCTCCATCACCTGTCTGTCAATAGCTCAGGTTGTTGGACATCTGTGGTACATGGACCACATAAGCCAATGGTGAATGATCCGGAAACAAACCAGTTGGTTCCAAAGAAGAAGGAGCAATACTCCGATGAGGACAAGAAGTTGTTTGAAATCGATGCAAAAGCCCATGGAATTTTGGCTATGGCTTCCTAATGAGATTTACTCTGGGCTTCTGCATTGTGAGTCTGCTCATGACCTCTGGAATGCCATCAAAGAACAATTTGGTGGTACTGATGAGGTTTTAGCAAACAACAGGGAAATCCTCGCCCAACAATATGAGACTTTCTCTCATAGAAAGGGTGAGACTCTGACTCAACAATTTGAGCGGTTTTCATGTTTAATCTCTGAATTGAAAATGGTTAAACATGAATATACCAGGAGTCAGATGAACCATAGATTCCTAAGATCACTGCCTGAGAGATGGAACACATATACCATTGTTCTACGCTCAAATGCTGATGTTGATCGCCTATCTCTCACCCAACTTCATGGGAAACTGCTTACATTCGAGAGAGAGATAGAGCAGAAAAGGAAATTGGTTTCATCTGGCAAGCTCACTGAGGATTTTGTCCAAGGGAACACTGCCCTGATTGGACATCAAGAGTCAGAATATGCGTCATCTGAAAGCCAGTATGATGAGCATATTGATTTCTCTACAAACACTTCTGAGCCTGCCTTTGTGAGTGTTGATAGTCATTCTGTTGGTAGTAATAGTGACAATCTATGTTTCATCATGGATGATCTCAAGGGGATTGCTGATGATGACTTAGAAGAGATGGATATTTTGAGCCAAATGGCCTTGATAAATATCAGATCTCAGAAGTTCTACAAAAGAACTGGAAGGAAATTCCCAGGACTCTCTGGCAAAACCAAAGTTGGTTTTGACAAGAGTAAGTTGAAGTGCCATAAATGCCACAGGCTTGGGCACTTTGCAAGAGAATGTAGATCATCTGGATCTAACTCTCCTGCACCTTTTGTGACTTTCCCTGGCAATAGTCAACAAAACAGAGGGCAACAACCTGTCAATTCTGGTTATCATCATCAACCACAATCTCCTGCATATTTTGTTCCACAGGGGCCAATGCCATATCCATACCCCTGCTATTACATGCCACAACCAGGCCAGGTTCAAGCACCCACTGCTCAGCAACCACATGCACTCCCTGAGCCTCAACCATCCCAATCTCATCAACCTAATCAACTTCAACAACACAGCTTCTTCACACCAGGAGTTGTTGACTGGAGCAGTTTACCAGATGATGTGTCTGGTAATGAACAACTGTTCTCAGGTGCTGGTCAACATGGTGGTGAGCATCCTTTTGGAAATCTAGCTCTCATGGCTTTGGAATCCTCTGATGGATCATCTCAAGTACCTCTTCAACAAAGGTATCACAGGTATCCTCTGAGGCTAAGGCCAAATTATGTTCTGAAACTTGCATAGCAGCATTTGCCTCTATTAGAGAAGCAAATGTGGCTTTAATCAATAAAAATGTAGAGCTAGAACAAATAATTTCCAAAAATAAAGCTGAGTTTGAGTCTGTGCTAAAAGAGAAAACTGATGAGATTTACATTAAAATGCCAAATTTCTGATGATAAGGCTAGGGAGGATGTACTCTTAGAGAAGTACAAAGACCTCAAAGATACTCTTGCTGTCACCCAGGTAGAGTGTGATCGATGGGTACAATCTTGCAAGGGCTTTGAAATGCTTCTTAGTAAGCAAACAGCTTCCAATGTGAAGTTTGGAATTGGTTATAATCACACTGCTCCTCCTACAGTTTTTGCTTCAAGAGCAGGAGCAGAATCTGATGGAGAAAGTAATGACCAATCCACCTCATCATGTGATTCACTACTTGATAAAGCACCATCAGTAGTTGAAGTCAGTAGTAATCCCTCTGTGAACCTATCAGCTGATATTGATGGTTCAACTGCTGACACTCACATGATCAATGAGTTGATCAACCCAAGTGTTATCCCTAGAAGTACTAAGGGTACTGGAGAGCAGGGGATAACATCTGGAGTTCAAATCCTAATGACTGACAGCACTGAGAGAAGAAAAAACTGTCAGTAGGAAGGATTTGAAGCCTACTAAGGGAGTTGACAAGAAGGCAAAAAGTGCTTCTAAACTGCTGAAGAGCAAGTCTTCAGTAGTTTCATCTTCTTCAGTTGATGATCAACAGAAGATGAAGAAGAAACCATGTGAAATATGTGGTCTATTCAATCATCTCACAGATGATTGTTGGTACAAAAAGGGATCCAAACTCAAACAAAAGGAGAAAATTAAAGAAAACTTGGCTAAAATGAAAACTGAGTTTGAGTCCAAGTTTGTACCAGCAGCATCAAATCCTGTTACTCCTATGTCCAAAAAGAAATCTAAAAGGGAAGGAGTGCAACAGGCAATAGCTGAGGTTGCTCAAAAGAAGATGGTGCAACACAAGAACTCATCATCAAACACCAATACCAATGTGTCTGAAGAGCTGAAAGCTCTTTCCCAGAATCAGACACAGCTGGTAATGATGGTTCAACATCTGTTGGGAAGAGTTAACCAACTTGATGGCCCTGTGTTGAAACCCCAGAAAAGGAGATCCAAGCCAAAGGATTCCTCTTCTACACCATCTCCTTCACCTCAAGCTGTTGTGCCCAATAAACCTGTTAGTTTACCATCTATTGATGAGACCAGGCCCAAAACCAAAAAGGTTTGGGTCTCCAAAACTAACTGATTGTTTATTAATGCAGGTCTCTTCAACATGCCAAAGTAGCATCTGGTATGTAGACAGTGGGGGATCTATGCATATGACTGGGAACAACTCACTTCTTAATGACTACTCTCCAGGAAGGAAGGGTTTTGTTTCCTTTGGCAATGATGCAAGAGGTTACATCATCGGGAAGGGCTTTGTTTCCAATGGGGAAATAAAGTTTGATGATGTCAACCATGTGGAAAATCTCAAGTATAACCTCTTGAGTGTCAGTCAATTGTGTGACAAAGGCCATGTTGCCCTTTTCACAAGCCAGAACTGCAGGATTCTGTCATCCAAAGTTCTGAGTTTGATTGACAAGGTATTGGATGCTCACACTCTCCTGAAGGCCAACAGGACAGGAAGAGTGTATGCCTTAGATCTTTCCAAGAAAATAGATCTCAAAGGCCATCCTTGCCTATTTTCCAAGGCCTCTCCTCAAGAATCTAATCTATGGCATAGAAGGCTGGGACATGTTAACTTCAAGAACATGAATCAGCTGATACACCATAGTTTAGTAAGGGGAATGCCTATGAAGGAGTTCAAGTGTGAAAACAACTGCACTGCTTGTTTGAAAGGAAAACAGCACAAGGTTTCATTCCACCTATTGAAGAACCAAAGTCCACTGCCTGCTTACAACTTCTTCACATGGATCTCTTTGGTCCTGTGAGAGTGATGAGCATGGCACAGAAGAAATACTGTCTGGTAATTGTGGATGATTACTCCAGATTTGTATGGACTTTCTTTCTACATTCAAAGGATGAAGCTGCACAGAAGATCATAAACTTTGTGTTGTATGCTGAGAAGCAGTATTCCCTCTCAGTCAAGTGTATTAGAAGTGACAATGGAACAGAATTCAGGAACAATACACTTGATGAGTTCTACCTTTCCAAGGGAATAAAGAGACAGTTTAGTATTCCAAGAACTCCTGAACAGAATGGAGTTGTGGAGAGAAAGAACAGGACCCTCATTGAAGCTGCAAGGTCTATGTTGGCTGATTCTGGACTGCCATTGACCTTTTGGGCTGAAGCTGTCAACACAGCATGCTATGTGCAGAATAGAGTGCTAATAAATCAGAGGTTGATGAAGACTCCATATGAAGTTCTACATCATTTGGCCCCTCTCATTTCATTTTTTAGAGCATTTGGGTGTCCCTGTTTCATTCTCAACACAAAGGATCAGCTCCAGAAATTTGATCCTAAGGTGGATGCAGGGTACTTTGTTGGTTATTCATCAACTTGCAAGGCATACAGAGTCTTCAACTGCAGAACAAAGATGGTTGAAGAGACTCTACATGTCAAGTTCAATGAATCTCCAAAGGACAAGATTCCACAAAGCCCTGTGGAGCTCTTTGATTTGGACATACTGCAATATGTTCCTTATCAATCTCTGCTGTTGCTCCTGTCAACAGTTCACCACCTGGTGTTACTACTGAAGATGATGATGATAGTAGTAATCACCTCTTCAGGTTTAGTGACCAACTGCCTGAGTCCTCTAAACCTGATGCTCCTGTAGCTCCAGCAGCACCATCCACAACAAATGCTGATGAGATTTCTGCATCCTCAACTTCATTTGAGTTGCCACCATCTTCATGGTTTCAAGAATCTGCATCAACATCTGCTGCTGCTGAAGATCCTACAAACACTTGCACAGATTTGATTGTTTACCAAGAGCTGAAAAATCACCCAATGTCTCAAATCCTTGGTGATATCAATGCTGGTGTTTCAACCAGAAGCCAGTTGTCCAATTTCTGCTTCTATGCTCTCTTCATCAGTCAGCTAGAGCCAAGAACTATCATGTAGCTTTGAGAGACAATGGATGGGTTGAAGCCATGCAGCTTGAGCTTCTTCAGTTCAAGAAACAGCAAGTGTGGGAGCTTGTTCCTCTACCCCCAGGTAAGTGTGCAATAGGCACTAAATGGGTGTTTAGGAATAAAACTGATGAAAATGGGCTAATTGTTAAGAACAAGGCCAGACTGGTTGTGCAGGGGTTTGCACAAGAAGAAGGTATTGATTATGATGAAACCTTTGCCCCTGTAGCCAGACTGGAGGCAATTAGATTGTTTTTAGCCTATGCTGCACTCCACAATCTTAAAGTTTTTCAAATGGATGTCAAAAGTGCTTTTCTATATGGTACAATAAAAGAAGAAGTTTATGTGTGTCAACCACCAGGCTTTGAGGATAATAAGCACCCAGAATGGGTATATAAGCTTGATAAAGCTCTTTATGGGTTGAAACAAGCACCTAGAGCCTGGTATGAGACCTTATCAAACTTTCTTCTACAGAATAATTTCACTAGAGGCTCCATAGATAAAACTTTATTTATTAAGAAGGTGGATCAGCATAAGCTACTTGTTCAAATTTATGTTGATGATATTATTTGCATCCTCTGATCCCCAATTGTGTGAGGATTTCCAAACTTAATGCAACAGAAGTTTGAAATGAGTGCAATGGGAGAATTACAGTTCTTTCTAGGTTTGCAAATCAAACAAAAAGCTGATGGAATTTTCATTCATCAGTCTAAATACACAAAAGATCTTTTGAATAAGTTTGATTTACAAAACTGTAAACCCTGTTCTACTCCCATGTGCAACACCACACAATTGGATGTTGATCAGAAAGGTAAAGGTGTTGATGAAACCCTTTACAGATGTATGATTGGTTCCTTGATGTATTTAACAGCTTCTAGACCAGATATTATGTTTGCTACATGTGTTTGTGCTAGATTTCAGGCTGCACCTAAGGAGTCTCATCTGATTGCAGTCAAGAGGATCTTTAGATATCTGCAAGGTACACAATCTCTAGGCTTATGGTATTCCACTGGACATTCTTGCAAATTAGTTGCTTTCTCTGATAGTGACTATGCAGGGTGTAAGTTGACCAGGAAATCAACTTCTGGTGGATGCCAATTCCTAGGCAACTGTTTGATTTCTTGGCAGAGTAAGAAACAAACATCTGTTGCTACATCCACTGCTGAAGCCGAGTACATTGCTGCTGCAAGTTGTACATCCCAAATACTCTGGCTTCAGAATCAACTTTTGGATTATGGCATTACAGAGACTAAGACTCCATTATTAATGGATAGTGCTTCAGCTCTTTGCATTGTCAAAAATCCAGTCCAGCACTCTAGGACCAAACATATAGAAATTAGACATCATTTTATAAGAGATTGTTTTGAAAAGGGTCTAATTAATCCTATGTTTGTGCCTAGTGCTGATGAGCTTGCAGACATTTTTACTAAGCCTTTGGATAGTTCAACTTTCCACAACCTGGTGTTAAGGCTTGGTATGCTGCAGCTAGAATAAGTGACAACTACTGATGATCTCAGTAATTACTGATGATCATTGGTAACCATGTCACATATAAGTACTGATGAGTTATTTTACCCTCAGTAGTTTTTATAACTACTGAAGGCTAAATGCTTTAAGTACTGTACTTTATCTGTTCTAAACTACTGATGTAGTTACAACTACTGAATCAGTAGAAACAGATAAGTACTGATGTCCTATGAACAACTGAAAACAGCAAAAAGGCTGATGAGTAAGTGTTGAGGACAGTATGAAACAGCTGAAAGGCTATGAATTGACGACAACTACTGATGAGTACTCTCTCTTCAGTAGTTCACAAACTGCTGTTTCTTTATAAACAACTGAAGCAATACCATGTCTTCAGTAGTTTCACAACTACTGATGACTAACACCAAGTCTTCAGTTGTTTACAACAACTGATGGCAAAACCACGGTCTTCAGTAGTTTCACAACTACTGATGACTAATACCAAGTCCTCAGTTGTTTCAACATCTGAAGTCAACTTGTCTTCAGTAGTTTTTAAAACTACTGATGCCTAAATCAGAGACTTCAGTGTTTCAACGTCTGATTGTAACACCATGTCTTCAGTTGTTTTATAACTGCTGACCACACCAATACCATCAGTCGTTTCAAACCTCTGAAAGTTAATACCACGTCATCAGTGTTTCAAATACTGATGACTAACACCAAAACCTTCAGTCGTTTCATAACCCGTACCCTATATATACCTGATCCCTCTTTCAGAGTTTTTCATTCTTTCACGACCTAAAATTTCAAAAGCTCTGAAAACCTTTCACCTTCATTAATGGCGACCATGCAACTCAAGCCTCGACACAACTGTGTCGCGTACCTCACAAAATCGCCCTTCTGGACAAATTTGATAATGCTATAGATCTTATGGTCCAATCCCACTGAAAACGGCTTTCCTCTTAAATCCAATCATTTATGCCGATTCGCTACATCAGTTTTGGACGAATGCGAACGTTAATGGAGAATCTATCCATTCGTCCATCAACTCTCATAAGGTGGTCATCTCTACTGCTACCATCCGCCAGATATTACTGTTAGATGATGCTGCCTACCCTGTTGGATATCCTAAGCGCCAACTTGATCTTTCATTTGGACAACATGGATATCAGGGTGATCTTAGTGCTTCAACAATCCTGAAGAAACATTTTCCAGATGCTGAACGCTTGATATTTCATATGGTAAATGTTTGCCTGGCCCCGAAGACTTCCTCTTGGGATCAACTGTCTTCCAGATGGCAACAGGTACTGTTCTCTATCCTTGAACAAGAACCACTAAACTTTTCTGAAATCATTTTTCTTGAAATCAAGGATATGGCCACAAAACCACTTTCTAACCGTTGGATACTATATCCTCGGTTTATAATGGCCATAATAGAGAATCAGCTTCATGCTGAGGGACTAGTTGGTCTGGGAGTCCCTGCTTTGGCTGTATTGCCGGAGGTATACTCCCGACACAACACTGACCAAACTCTCAAACAGGCTGCCAAGCTGCGCAAACCCACGCAGCTGGAACCCACAGCCTCCACTTCCACATCCAAAGTCCCCTCCAAACCCACAAAGAAGAAGCCTAAGAAAGCTACTCAGGGAGTTGAGTCCCCTGTGGATGCTCCTGCTGCACCAAGCAGGTTATCTCTACTGGAAATAACCCCCCAGTAGAGACTATGACTCCACCAACTGAAGCCGCTCAGGTTTCCTCTCAAAAGGAACCTGAAGCAACCACTCAAAGGGAAGCCACACTGCTGGGATCCTCCTCACTTGAGGGGATTACCATTGAAGAGCACCACTTGTCCCGGGTGCACACTGCTTCCACACCCTCTCCTGATGCAACCGCCCCTCAAAGCCCTACAATCATTGTTGCAAAAGTGCTGACGCAGTTGCATTCCTCACCCCCCACCCAGACACCAATCACTACTGGGATAACCTCAACACTGAGGGGGAGGATCACAATGCTTCTGTCAACCACAGCACAGGGGTTATCATGTTCCATCTTCTAGTGTAGATAAGGAGGTGCGAACTTCTGGTGAGGCTGCCACTGCCCCTGACTCAGCAAATGACCAGGATGCAGTTGGTAACATCTCTAAGACCTCACCAGCGGCAACAGCTGATGAAGGACATAGTCCTGAGGCTGGAAGTCCCCAGAACCGAGAACAAGGGGCACATGCTATAATTGATCTACACTCAAGGCATGTTCATTCTGACTCTGTCAGGAGGTCAGGTGATTCAGTATCAACTGATGATGACCTGAGCTTCTTCTATGATGTAGTTGCTCAAAACACCATTCTAGAGGATGAGGTTAGCAGACTCAAAGAGCTGCTGGCCAAGATGTCTCAGGATGCAAGTCCATCTGCCACCACAATACACCCACAGATGGCACCTTCTTCTGAAGGTCCCCTACACACTGAGCCAATATATACTTCCAAGCCACCAGCCTCTGCTTTCGGCACTGATTCTCAGGAACAGAACCATCCTGATCAATCAGTTGCTAACCTTCAAAAATCCCTACTCTCATCACTCCCATGATCACAGATATAGTGATCAAAGCCATTGATGAGAGGCTTCCTACAATAATACAACCCTTGGTGGAGGAGTTGGTGACAAATCCCTTTCTACTGCTCAAACCCTTGCCCCCAATGCAACCAAAAAGGGGGAGAGTCAGTCAGTTAAAGGAAAAAGGAAGAGGATAGATGGGGAGAAGGAGAAAGAATCAGAGAGGTAAATGAGAAGGAGAAGGAGAGTGAGAAGGGAGCTGAAGTGAATGAAAGTCAAAAAGACTTTCATGTCACATATCAAAAGAGAAAAGGAGAGTCTGAGAAGGAGAAGGAGCTGAATGATATGGTGAAAGAAGCTGACGCCAACCATAACCGTTCAATGGATAAAATCATTGAGCAGTTATATAGGCAGGGTTTTGACATCCAACAACTAGACTCCGAGATCAGAAGGTTGGAAACAGAGGAGATCAACTCAAGATGGGCTAGCTATGATGCCTTAGAAAGAGAAAGGCTGGAGATAATGATCAGATTTATAGCTAAATACTTGGGAAGATCTCTGATTGAAATAAGGGCCTGGACCAGGGACAACATCTTGGCAATAACCACCAAGATTTGTTCGTCTGAAGCATACTCCAAAGGTTTAGTGATTGAGGTATTGAATGAAGCTGGGGTGGGAATCGAAAAGAACTGACAAAATTTACCAAAGCCTCCCTTACAGCCAAAATGCTAAAACAGTCTGAAAAGCCTCAATCCTCAAAATCACTATCTCCACAACCCACTAAAACAACCCCTTTACCCTCTAAACCAACCATCCAACCCACAAAACCAAATCCTTTACCCCCAAAACCCACTGCCAGTGATGTACCTAGCCAAAAGAAAAGAAAGGTACTGAGGCCTGATGAAGATGAAGAGGAGGATGAAGACAGACTGCCACTCTCTGCAGTATTACTTTGCCTAAGGCTAAACCAATGTCCATCACTCCTGCTTCTCAAATGCATGATGTAATGATAAAGATTGAAGAGGAACAGATGCAACGACATGATGAGGAAATGCTGAAAAGCATTGACAAAGCATATGCCACATCCTCTTCAATGATTAGCATGAAGAAAGAAGTATTAAGATTGTACACCCTTGCTAATACCTTTCAATACCAAAGGGAAAGAGTAAGGATATGGCCTGATCCTAGGGTGGCACATCGGATTGTCAAGAAAGAAATTCCTTCAAAATACAAGGGCCAAGTGAAGAGGGTTGTCGACGAAGACATCACTGTGGTTCTTGTAGTGTCCCCTTGGGAAATTGTTGAAGAGTTCAAGAAAGCCTATGAAGCCAAACAACCACCTCAAAAGATGTTGGAGAACAAAATCATAAAGAAGGGATTGGTTTACAAAAGACTTGAAAACTTCAAACAAGAAGAGCTCAACCTGCTCTTAGAAGGGACTCATCCAGATGAGTTTGCTTATAGACAAATAACCACGGTTGAGCTCAAGAATGGAAAACAGGCCAAGTACATATCTGAAGTGTATGGCCGAGAAGGATTATTTGATGGTGTGCCCGAGGTGCTGACAATGGATGAGCAAATCATGTTTCTAAGGGCTTACACCAGGGAATCATATAGGCTGATACACGGGAAGTAGATCTCATGGTTGGGGTAACAGCTCGGTGTCCAAGTCCCCAATACAGAGCTCCCAACCATATCATGCCAAACAGATCATCAGAGACTTCTTCCCAGGCCGGTGCTGAAAAAGGGTCACTTCTCATCTGATCAAGAGGATAAAAAGACCAATCTATCTGCCAAAATAAGTGGGACTCGTCAATAACTTAGAGGTTTTGGCTGCATTGGTTCAGGGGGAGTTTGTTGGACCAAAAGAACCAATGAGCCTGATCAGAGAAACCTCTAAGTCCCACAGGACATCACAACAGCTGAAGAAGACCTGATCAGCTGTTCTACAAAGTCTGAAGAATACAACTGCTGAAGTACGTCTGAAGTACTGAAGACAAAGACTGAGACAACAGCTGAAGATCTAAAGTCTGAAGACTTCAACAAGTACTGAAGACAAAGACTGAAGATCAACAGCTGAAAGACAAAGTCTGATGTTCAAGTACTGAAGACATCAGCTGATGTTAACAGCTGATGACAACAGCTGAAGAGGGCTTCTTCAGTTGTTGTGATGGTTTTTCTTCTTCAGTAGTTTTCTTTTCCTTTCAGTAGTTTGTTTACTTTTCTTTTCAGTACTTGTAAACAACTGAAGAGGTTGTTCTTCAGTTGTTGTAGTGTCAGTAGTTTTATGTTTTTCAGTAGTTGTAAATAAGATGTTTAACACTTAGGAACATTTGTAAGAATGTCAGTTGTTGACATCTTCAGTAGTTGTTAAACATCAGTAGTTATAAAACGGTTACATGTCACTTTCAGTGACATCAGCCTACGTCATTCTTTCCTTTATAAGGAAAGATGACTCACCTGTAATCGTGCCTTTGAGGCCGACAATCTTAATGCAATATTCCTTTTGTCGGATATTTCTCTCTATAACAAAATTCTTTTATCGTTTTATATCGAATGTTCTTGTTTGAATTTGTCTAATTCTGAGCTATTCCGCTGCTATATCTGTTCAATCGATTAAACCAGAGGCTGAGATCCTAACAGGGTCAGTATTTAAGGGCCTCAGTCGATCGCATTTCTCTCATCACCCAATCGCACCCAAATCGCTTCTTTCCCGTTACTCTGTCAAAATTCTAGAGATAGTTTTTCACATTGTTATTGATCTTTGACATTCGATGAAAGTATACAGGTACATGCAGTTAACCTTATAGAAATCGGAAGATCTTGAGTCAATTTGGGTTATTCGAATGAAACATTGATCGGATTGAAAAATGCCCTAATAACCTACATAAACTAAGCTAAATGTTAAAATTAAGTTTAATAGGTCATTAGTGACAAGATGGCGAGTCTAATGGACCATTAAGCCATGTTAAATTACTTGAATTAGGTCAAGATTCGAACCTCAGTCGATTGAACAGGGGGTCATGCGATTGGTCGTCCGGATGAACTCCAACGCACGACTGAATCTTGCGATTGGATCAATCGGCAGAATGAACCATGCGAATGAGTTCAGTCGGCCGACTGAACCAATCGCAGACTCAGTCAGAAAATTGAACTCAGTCGCATGTCTCATTCACCCGAACGAGCTCATGCGCACGAAAAAACAAACGACTGACTCCAGTCGCATGATTCATTCGCACGAATGTATCGGATTGAATTTAAACTATACACCTTGAACTGAATTTTGAATGTATGACTTACAAATGGTTCTGTGTCTTGTGTTTCAGGTCAATGGCTGATAGATGGTCCATAAATCCAAAGCACAATATAAGTGCTCATTTGGACCATACGACTCGGAATGGAGCCGAGTTTACAGATATTATTGCATTCCTTCGACGATCTCGGATACACAAAGCCATATCCACACAATGTACTCCTTACAGGTCGTTACATCAGGCTTTCTGGGAAAATGCCTCCGTAGATCGTTCACATGAGCCTTACAGCATACGGAGCTCCATTCATGGTCATGACATTGAAATTACAGCAGCTGACATCCAGAGAGTACTTGATTTTGGGGATGATACTGATCAACCCACCAGACTACATCCACTTACAGTCAGAGGTTGCTTCCTCAGGATTAAATATGCTGGGGACATCAACTCTGGTGTGCTCAATAAGAGCAACCTGTGTCCCCAGTATAAATACTTGGCGCATGTGATCCTGAAGTGTATTGCTTCTCAAAGGGGTGGGTTTGATGACCTGTCAGACCAGATTCAGAATGCCTATGTGGCACTGGTGCTGAACCACCCCTTCAGCTTCTCGAGCATGATCTTCTCGTATCTGGTGGAGAATCTGGAGGCCAAGGGGAAGGAGGGTTTTTGTATGTATCCCAATTTCTGCAGCTGATCTTTAACGAGAAGCTGCCATTACTTCCCAAGGAGAAACATGATGTGGTTGCCCTAGAGGTTATGGATGACACGACTTTGGGTCGCATGAGAGTGTATCGGGGCAAGCAGGTAAAGCCCCAGGTAAAAAGGTTGATCGGCCATCTGGCAAATGAACGATATGTGGCATTAGGTAGACGCAAATGGCGTCATGATGACAGCGATTCAGATGATGAGAGGGTGTTGCTCCCAGAGCATGATTCAGACGATGATGATAGTGGGGATGTTGGGGATGATATGCCTGCTCCAACGAGGGGCACAACTTCAGATGTTATACCCCCAGTGTTTGCCCCAACAGGCGACATACCTGAGTCTGCAGGCTTCCACCAGGACTTCATACCTGGTGAGGAGGAAGAAGAGTCAGATGAGGAGCCCTTGACGAGGACCGTGGGAAGCAAGGTTGTTCCCACCGAGTATGGACTCCGGGCGGTTGGTGAACGCCCCAGGGATTCGGGAGAGATGACAGTAGATCCCAGCTATGCTCCTGAGTCTACTAGCCGTGTTCTAGGGGGAGCATCCACCTTGACTGGATCGAGGAAGAAACGGATGGCTCAGCCCCACGGCCAGAAGAAGAAGAGAAGAAGACTCACCTTCATACACACCACAGCCACCACAGCCACCACAGCTACCACTACATCTACCACCACTTCTACAGCCACACCATCCACCACCACAGCCACCAAAGCCACCACAGCTACCACTACCACTACCACACCTCCCATCACTGTAAATATACCAACCACCACCATATCTTTCCCTCCTACATCACCTCCAATATCTCACAGACCCAACCCAATCTTTACCATAACCACCACCACCACTAGCCACCAATCAGGACCCTCATCTGATCCTGCACGTATATATGGATCTCATCTACCTCAGGTTGGGGTAGAGGACCAGCTGTCAGCGCTAAACGTATGGTGATGCGACTGTTAGCTGTTGATGAAGAGAAGACTGCATAGATCCGACAGCTTGCAGATCTCACTGCTGTGCAGTCACATCAGATCTCGGAGCAAGATCGGCTGATCAAGGAGCAGGCCCAGCAAATAGCTGCTCAGAGCCTCGAGATCGCCCAACTCCAAGAGCATAGATTCACTTCTGCTAAGAAAATTGAAGAGTTGGAGAATTCCAAGAAGACCATCATGCTCAAACTTAAAGGATCTAAAGATGAGCCTCTGAAGATTAAAGAGGAAGATGGTGATGATAGTGATGATGATGATCTGGATGAAGATGAAAAGAGTGACGATGATGAAGAAGGAGAAGTAGGGGATGCACCTGCATCGGCCACTGCTACAGGTCAGGAGAAAAGACTAAGAATAGACAAGATCAATCAGCTTCTACCTCTGCTCCTCCAAGTGATGAAACCATGATCCAAGATAAAAGTAATGATTAGATGTTTATGTATTTATCTTCTTTTGTATTTGAATCATGTAATTGAACACAATGTACTTAATGTTTATATTATTTTAATGCCTTTCTGTTTGATGAATTACTAATGATTTATGTGTGAAATGTTTAAATCAAACAGATCAAAATTACCAAAGAGATGAGTTTGACATTGCTCCCCTTCAGCAGGTTAAGTCTCAGCTAACGATGATACTTGACCTGCAAGGGATTGACAGGAGGTCAGTGAATTACACCCCTGAAGAAGGGGAAATAATTCATGATCTAACAAATGAGCAACTCGCCGAGCTTTTCGCGCTAAATCCAGATGAAATAGTAAAAGATGCTCCGACATGCGATTCGACTAGTGACGAAGAGTTCAACGATGTTGATGATGTAGGATCGAAGAGGTCACTGCCGAGGAGTACCCTCAGTACGCTGACAATGAGGGTAATGTGGTCCCCAATCTGGGTGAATCCCTTGTCAGCGATACTATTGAGGTGTTGAACAATATGGAGCAAGAATCAGAGAAAGCAGAAGACACAGCCCAAGCCTCAAATAATGATGTTGACGTTCGAAAAGCTGAGTGGGCTGCATGTTTTGAAGAAGTTAGAGCCCAACGTATTGCACCAAAGAAGGATTCCTACATGAAACTCTATAGAGTCAAGAAACATAACAGGGTGTCAAGAAGGATCATAGCATGGGCATACTTTGAAGATCTAAATGCGTATGCAGTTAAGAGAGAACAGGGCATAGAGTACTTCAGATTCCCACATGATCTGAAGACCCTACCAGGTTTTGAGCTCAACCAGCTGGCCAAACTAAGGCTTTTATATGCTGACCCGAGGAAGATGTCAGGCTGGTTTGAGACTGCCCTAAAGAAGGAGTACCACACTAGATGGGTTAACTTCAGACCTCAACAGCTACTAGGTATATTAGAAGGTCTGAGATTGATGTCATTACTGGCAAGCCTAAGATAGTGTTGAAGTGGAATCCTCCTCGCATAATGTCGAGAATCCCACTCAGGGAAATGCCACAGGATTTCACTCCACATTTTAAGTGGTGGTATTATGATTGGAGAACAGCTGAAGCGGTCATAGTCTTAAGTAAAGAGGGACAAATGGATACTATCAGGGTATTCGACCGATGTGGCTTACAAACTTGTCGGAAAGTGATGTCTATACGCTATACAAGTGGCCACTATTCTATGATACGCAAGATATTGTACAAGCTCTTCAGTTCCAGAAAGTTATACGACTCTGCTTCGCGTTTAAGATTCACACGGGAGTCACAAAAGAGGAGAAGTACGAGAAATACAAAGAGGTTATGCAGAAAACAAGAGATTAGAGAGATCTAGGTCCAAGGGGGAGTTTGTTGATACATGTATGTCCCTAGATCATGATATGAATTGTAATAGATCTTGTTTATCTGATTCTAGTGTAATTTGATATGATTAATGAAATGATATTGGTTGTTTGTGATTTGTAATGATTAATATTTCATTAATAAGTTGATATTAATTAATTAATTAGGTTAGTGATTGGTTGAATGTTTACATATAATGTTTACTAATTAATACATTCAAACTTAAAATAATAAAGTTATCATGCGAATGGCCCATGCGAATGGACCATTAGCATGAACAACTTCATACGAATGACTCAGTCGCACGACTGAACTAGGTGACTGGATTAGTCGTATGATTGACACATAAGATTGGCTCAGTCGCACGACTGAACACTCAGTCGTGCGAATGAATCAACCACATGGCTCAATCGCACGACTGAAACATACTAATGGTTCAGTCGCACGATTAAATAACACCAACCTATAAATACAACCCAATTCGTGAAAAATAAGGACTCTCGGTTAATTACGATTCCAGACGTACCATAGCCGTCCAGAAACCTCCCAAATTCGTTCTCCAAGTTCATAGAACACATTAGATCGATTCCCAATCGATTTCTAACGTTAGTTTCAATTCTTGATTGATTCTTCGTGTGTTCTCACTGATTAGATCGCCAATCAAATAGGATTCCGCACTATTTGATCTGGTTTACACGCTAATCACTAGGTATTTCATTCAAATACCAGGTCCTAACATCGGTTCTATCCACTAATAATGACGTTAAAGTGTTTAAACACTCTCTTCCAAAACGAACTGCATTTTTAATTATCTGAACTCTAGGGTATTAAGATACATAAATCCAACCATTTGTCAAAGTTTCATTCTCATCATCAATATTTCGTTATCTTGTTGTTTATCTTGTTTGACTTCTTCTTCTTCTTTTACGTGTCTGGGTGGGTTTTGAAAAACAATTAAGATGTTTTGGTAATATGCAATTTGTGGGGTTCCTTAGATGTGTATATTTTGGTGGTAGTATGAAGATGATAGGGTTGTAAAACCAATCGGTGTGTGGTGGGTTAAACAGTTGGGTAGAAGGAATCGCTTTATTAAGACCCGCACACACTTTAAGGTTTTTTGATCGTTTAGGCTCGAGAATTAGTGGATTTTTTGCTGCATTCCTGTTAGGGATCGTGTACTGGATGATGTACTAACTAATTAACGTGTATGCTGAACCAAATAGTGCGGAATCCTATTTGATTGGCGATCCAATCAGTGAGAACGCACGTAGAAAAAATTATGTATTGAATCTAACGTTAAGAATTGATTAGGAATCGATCTACTGCGATCTATGAACTTGGAGTATGATCTTAGAGGTCTCTGGATGGCTAGGATACATCTAGAGTCGAAGTGTGTACAATTCTTACGTTTTTCCACGAATTAGGTGGTATTTTAGGTTAGGGCTACTCATTCGTGCGACTGAACCATTTGCATGATTCATTCATGCGATTGAGCCATGCGTTGATCCATTCGCATGACTGATTGTTCAGTCGTGCGACTGAGTCAGTCGCATGAAGTTGTTCAGGCGTATGGACTATTTAGGCGCATGGACACTCAGTCACATGGTCATTCGGACGCATGACCACTGTTGGGGCGCATGGTCCAGTCGGACGCATTAACCAAGTTTGAATGTATTCAAGACATATTACATTATACAACTTATTAATAAAATATTAAACATTATAACATTATGCATATCAATTAAAACAATCACAAACCTATATAATCTAGTCAATATGCGTTACACAACTCATTAATGAAATATTAAACAGTATACATCACAACCATATTTTCTCATTTTATTAAGTACCCAAGCATTACATAAGCGTAATTCATTCAAGACATATTACATTAAGATCCGAATCTAGGTACATATGTATCAACAAACTCCCCCTTGGACCTAGATCTATCTATCGTCTTACCTTCTTCATAACCTGCTCATACTTATTTTACTTCTCCTCTCTTGTGACTCCTGCATGTATTTCAAATGCAAAGCAGAGCCGTATCACATTTTAGAATTGGAGGGCTTGTACAATATCCTGCGTGTCATAGAATAGTGACCACTTGTATAGAGTGTAGACGTCGTCAGCTGACAAGTCGGTAAGCCACATTGGGTCGAATACCCTGATAGTATCAATTTTTCCCTCTTTGTTCAGAACTATGATAGCTTCCCCTATTCTCCAATCATAGTACCACCATTTGAAGTGAGGAGTGAAGTCCTGTGGCATCTCTCATAGAGGGATCTTTGACATTGTTCATGGAGGACTCCACTTCAGCACTATCTTTGGCTTTCCAGTTATCGAATCAACTTCAGAACGCCTAATATACCTCATAGGTTGTTGAGGTTTGAAGTTGACCCACCTGGTGTGGTACTCTTTCTTCAAAGTAGCCCCAAACTAGCCTGACATCATTCTAGGGTCAGCGTATAACAACTTCAGTTTAGCCAACTGGTTGAGCTCAAAACCAGGTAGAGACTTTAGATCATGTGGGAATCTAAAATACTCAATACTTTTCCTCTCCTCACCGCGTATACATTAAGATCATCAAAATGGGCCCACACAATAATCTTGCCTGACACCTGTGATGTTTCTACACATTGTAGAGGCTGGTGTAGACATTCTGTTTAGGAGCAGCATGTTGGGCTTGGATCTCCTCAAAACAAGCAGCCCATTCAGCCTTTCTGATATCAACATCAGTGTTCGAGGCTTGGGCTATTCTTCAACCTTTCTCGACTCTCTTCTCTCATCTTATCTAATATCTCAAATGTATCACCGACCAGGGAGTACCCAATTAGGGACCACATTCCCTCTTGTCAGCGTACTCGGGATAATGTTCTGTAGTGACGTCCTCGATCTCTATCTCATCAATGTCGTCAGCTCGTCATCACTGGTTTCTACAAAAGTTGGAGCATCCTTGACGAACTCATCGGGATTAAGCTTGAACATTTCTCCAATTTGCTCATTAGTGAGATTGTGAATGATCTCTCCTTCTTAGGAGTGTAGATCACCGATCTTCTAACAATACCCTACAAATCAAGAATCATCATGAGCTGACTCTTGATCTGTTGGAGGGGAGCAACATCATGTTCATCCCTCTGAAAATTTGGATCTGCTTGATTTATACATGTAACACAACAATCATAAGTTAATAATCAAGACAGAAATACCACAATTAAATATATAAACATTCATTAAAATAACGAGGTACAAGATTCGAATACATATGATTTGAATACAGAAAATAACTAAATATTACTCTTATCATGTATCCTCTGCTCTTCTGCTACCGGGGCGGATTTGGAGGCACCTTGATCTTGAGTCCTTTTGGTCCTTCATTCGCTTGCAGAAGTAGCACACGCGGTAGATGCATCCTCATTATCATCATCATCATCATCAACATCATCAGCAGCATCTGTATCATCCTCAATGTCATCACCATCATCTCCATCTTTTTCCTTGATCTTTAAGGGTTCTTCCTTTGATCCCTTTAGTCGCAGCATGATGGTCTTGTTGGTGGTCTCCAACTCCTCTATCCTTTTAGCTGCTTAAGCATGCTGCTCCCGGAGTTGGGACATCTCTACGCGTTGTGCATCCATCAGCTGGACTTGCTGCTCTATCTGCTGAAGCTGTTGAGATATCTGCATAGATTGAGCAGCACAGTAAGGTCTACTAGGGCAGTCTTCTCGTCATCGGCAGCCAATAGCTTTAGCACCATACGATTACGTGCCGAGAGTTGTTCCTCTACCCCACTAGGAGGTAGAGTGGATCCTAATGGGAAGGAAGGGAATGTAGATGGTCTGGCATGGTGGCTGGTGGCAGTGGTGGTGGTAGTGGTGAAGATTGGGGGTAATATAGATGTAGGTGGTAGTGGAGTGTGTGTGGTAGATGGGATAGCAGTGGTGGTGGTAGTAGGTGGATGGATGGATGTAGGTGGAGTGATAGTAGTAGGTGGGATAGCAGTGGTGGTAGTGGTGGTGGTTATGAAGATCGTCCTTCTCTTCTTCTTCCTTAACCCGTGGGGCTGAGCCATCCTTTTCTTCCTCGATCCTTTCAAGCTGGATGCTCCCCCTAGAACACTGATTGGCTGATCGAGAGCATAAGAAGGATCAATGTCAGCCTTTCCCGATCCGCCAGGGCGTTCACCAACCTCCCGGAGCCCGCTCTCGGTGGCAACAACCTTGCTGCCCATCGTTCGAGTCAGAGGCTCCTCGTTCGTATCCTCCTCCTCATCAGGTATGAAGTCCTGATGGAATCCTACAGCCTCTGCTCCATCATGGGTAGATGTCGGAGATGCTATATCGGCAGTGGGGGCCCTTGGTTGAGTGGGCCCTGCATCTCCACCATCACCGCTATCATCGTTTTCGGAGTCACCTTAGGGAGCTGTAACTGCTCGACCTCTTAATCACTGTCTACGTGACGCCACTTACGCCTCCCCGGCGCCACGTAGTCCACCTTGGCCAAATGGCCTATAAGTCTCTTTACCGGGGGCTTGACCTGCTTTCCCCGGTAAACCCTCATACGACCCAGTGTCGTATCATCCATAATCTCTAAAGTCACAGTGTCGTGGCTCTCCTTTGGCAGCGAGGGCAGCTTCTTGTCAAAAATCATCTGTAAGAACCTAGGGTACATGTAGAAACCCTCTTTCCCCTTCGCCTCCAAGTTCTCTATGAGGTAAGAGAAGATCATGCTCGAAAAGTTGAAGGGGTGGTTTAGCACCAGTGCCACGTAGGCATTTTGTATCTGGTCTGAGAGGTCATCAAACCCACCCCTTTGTGAAGCTATGCACTTTAGGATGACGTGTGCCAAGTACTTATACCAGGAGCACAGGTTGCTCTTGTTGAGCACACTTGCGTTTATGTCCCCAGAGTACCTAATCCTCATGAAACAACCACTCACCATCAATGGGTGAAGTCTGGTGGGGTGGTCTGTATCATCTCCCAACCCTAGTACACACTGAATGTCTGCAACAGTGATCTCTATATCAAACCCAAAGATAGAACTCCGAATGTTGTACGACTCACGTGATCGATCAACCGATGCATTCTCCTAGAAGGCCTGTTGTATAGACCTGTAAGGGGGCATGGTGTGAAATAGCCCGGTGGATCCTGGATCACTTAAGAAAATCTATGATCCCTGCAAACTCAGCCCCATTCCGAGTCGTGTGGTCTAAGTGAGCACATATATTGTGCTTGGGGTTGATAGACCATCTATCAGCCATCGATTTGCAACACAAGACACATAGACATTAGTTCTCCACACAAGACAAATCAATCTTAATTAACTTGGTTGAATTCATCCTGTTCATTCATGCGATTGAACCATGCGACTGTGTTCAGTCGGTCGACTAGGCATCCGACTGGATTCAGTCGGGTGACTGAGTATGCGATTGAGTTCAATCGAATGACTGACCCAGCGATTGATTCAGTCAGCCGACTGAGCTCATTCGTATGATCGATTCGACCATTCGACTAGCTCAATCGTGCGATTGGAGTTCATCTTGGCGTCCAGTCGCATGACCTACTGTTCGGTCGACTCAGATTTGAATTTTAACCAAGACATGAAATTAGATGTCGTGCACCGGTTCTTTAGACTCTCATTCACTTAACTAATGACCTAATAACTTTAATTTTAACATTTTGTTTAGTTTAGGTTGGTTATTAGTCCTTTAAAGGTTCGGTTCTTGTGAGGGACGAATTTCACAGATTAGGGCACCATTCCCCAGATTTTGGTGAGATTTCAACTCATTTTACCTGTATAATCACACACAGTCATCAGAAAATCAATGGAAGTATGAAATCTTGGTCTGATGAAATTTTGGTAGAGTAACGGTAGGCTATGCGAATTGAGGGCGATTAGGGGGTGATGAGTTGAATGTGATCGACTGGGCTCTATTTATACTGAATCTGAGTTCAATCGGCCGACTGGACCCACACTCTGTTCATTCGGGCGAATGGCTCAGTCGCTCACATTCAGTAGGCCGACTGAAGTTCAGTCGGGTGAATGACTCATTCGCATACTCTCATTTGGTCGAATGGGTCATTCTGATAAGCCATTTGGGTGAATGGTTCATACTCATGTCCATTCGGCTATTTAGTGCATGAGTATGGTCCATTCGTATGATTGGTCCATATTCATGGTCCATTCGTGCGAATGGGTAAGACTCATGAATTTGACTTTATGATCATTCCACACTTTTATCTTTTGATTAAACATTATGAGCATTTGATCATCTCAGACATAATCATTTTAACTTGAAAAACTTGTGACCACCTCAGACGTGGTCCTTTTAAAATACTTTGTCACCTCAGACGTGACCCATTTTATTTTTATGTGAAAGCACGCGTGGTTACCTCAGACGTGACCGTTTAGATGATAAGATTCCCTATCAACTTCCATGACATAGTCTGATATTGAACAAAACTGAAATTGACAAACTTATCAAAGAAATAAAACTTAAACTTTAAACTAAGACATGTTTTTGTGTTTTTGGGAGGGTTAACTCCTAAGATGTAAATCTATGAAATTATTTATCTGAAAAGGCAGCTTCAATTCAGCTAACCCATACGTGGACCAATTCAATTTTGAATCATACAAGATATTCAAATCGTTCAGGACAGGTTATCTAAAACTTTTGAAGCTCTATTCTTGTTTTTCATCTAGAGTCATTTAGCAAATTTAGGATATCATACTAGTACGATTAGGTCCCCACAATGATTTGAACTTTCAAGAATTGTAGCCATAATGATTGTCAATATACTTGTCCTCTTAAATCCATACACAGACTTTCAACACCGATTGGTGATGGTTTAAGGTTTGTTTATTTCAACAAGCATTTGTGGATCCCACACTTATATGGTAATCAACATTCCTCAGGAGATTTTTGAGCGGTCTCAGGGTAGTATTCAAGAAGAAACTATTCATAGAACTTTCAAAGAGAAGCCAAGCCTCAGGTCAGTGTCACCGCACAGCAGAGAGGCGGCAAACAACAATGAATTGTAGAATATATAGGTTATGCTTATCCTTAGGTCAGTGCCACCGCACAGTAGAGAGGCACATAACCTATCTTTTTGTTTGAGCAATTTTATTCTTTTTGCACAGATCTCACCAACAACATAGGTTATTAGTTTGATTGTATTTTCATTTTTTTGTGCTCTTGCTCATGCTTTGGTCTTACGCACACATTCGTGACGTTTATTTTGCTCGTCACCGCTTATTGGAATCTTGTCGATTGTGTTAACCAGGGATAAGGTGTTATCTACAGCTAGTCAAACATTTTAGTTTAATCTTGAGATCACCAAAAAGGTCTAGTCATCTATTGTGTTGAATCTACCGACATATCATCTGTGGTCCAGCAACCTCTGGGTCTACTTTCTTTGTGTTACCTTAGTAGTAGCTAGTTTGTCTATCATATTTCCTTTTATATTGCCCAAACTTCACAGACTTATACTTAAGCTTTGCATCTTTTTCAAATTAAATTTTTTAAAGTCCCAAATGGTTTGCTCCTATGTACCATCATATTCCAAAGATTGAATCGGTATCACACATACGATCTTATTTTTATCAGCTACCTCTCCTTCTCCCTCGTTTTTTTTATACTGTCTAAACCTATTCTCCCTCCTAAAATTTTAAAACCGTAATGGATTAGTGTTTTAGGATTTTAATAGGCAAAAGCAATAAAACCAATTTTAATTAACCAACTTAAAATTAAGCAAATAATTAGAAATTGAAAAATAAAAGAAAATTACATGACATATCGGACTACACATGGTCATCTTCAGGAATGACCTCACTTTTCTTTTTAACGTCGTTGACCTCTAATAAATATAGAAAACGTGGTTTGTCAAAACCTTTGTATAGAGGTCAGCGCGTTGAAAATCTGTTTTATTTTTACAACATCGATTAAATTCTTTTCAAAGCAATTACGTATAAAGTGATATTTAATCCCGATGTGTTTGGTCTTTGGATGTTGGACCGGTTTTTTAGTAACTGCAATTGCAGCTATGTTATCACAAAGATAGGAGTGGAAGAGAATTTCAAACCGTAATCCTGCATTTGTTGTTGAATCCATATGATTTGTGAACAACAATGTATTCGGCTTCACAGGTTGACAATGCAACCGAGGTCTGCTTCTTACACTGCCAGGTTACTAATCTTCTCCCAAAGAACTGACACCCTGCTGATGTAGACTTGTAGTTCATCTTGCAGCCTCCATAATCCGAGTCACTATACGCAGTAAGCTCAAAGTCATCATCATGAGGATACCACAACCCAAGTGTGGGTGTACCCTTTAGATAACGAAAAATCCTTTTGACCCCAATAAGATGGTTCACCTTAGGCTTTGCCTGATATCGTAAACATAAACATGTAGCATACATGATATCAGGTCATGAGGCAGTGAGATACATGAGAAAGCCAATCACCCCTCGGTACATAGTGGCATCTACCAGATCACCATTCTCGTTGGGTGCTACATCATGGTTTGTAGCAAGTGGAGTTCCAGCTGTAGAAGCATTCTCCATGTCAAACGATTGAGAATATCACCTACATACTTGGTCTGATGTAGGAAAATCCCATTTGGTGTCTGATCCACCTATAACCCAAGAAAGAACTTCATCTCTCCCATTGTACTCATCTCAAACTCCGCCTTCATTACTGCTTCAAACACTTTACATAATTCTTCATTCTTGGAACCAAAGAATATGTCATCGACATAGATTTTTACCAGCAGTAAATCTCCATCTTTTTCTTTGATAAACAGTGTACAGTCAATGACTCCCCTGCGAAAACCATGTTTCACAAGATGCGTCGAGAGTTTCTCATACCAGGCCCTTGGAGCTTGATGAAGCCCGTATAGCGCCTTGTCAAGTTTGTAAACTCTGTCTCGATGATATGGATCCTCAAATCCCTCAGGTTGACTGACATACACTGTTTCTCGGATCTCACCATGAAGGAACACACTCTTCATAGGCAAGGAAGATGCAGATTGCTTCCATTCTTGCCACGGGTGCAAACACCTCATTGTAATCAATACCCTCAACTTGTCGAAAAACCCTGAACAACAAGCCGAGCCTTGTTTCTGATGATCACTCCTTGATCATCTTTCTTGCATTTCAAGACCCATTTGGTGCCAATGTCCTTAGCACCTTTAGGTCTATCCACTAGAGTCCATACACCCAACTTCTTGAACTGAAGAAGTTCTTCTTGCATGGCACTCACCCATGCCTCATCATTCAGGACTTCACTAACATAATTTGGCTCAAACTGAGACACAAAGAAACGATAAGCACCGTCATGAAGGTATCCCTTTTCCATCACAAAAGCATAATCAGTTGAGTACAACTTCTTTATGGTCTGAACTCTTGATCTCACATCACCTATGACATTTTCCAAAGGAAGATAGACGTTTAGACGTGAGCCGGGAGTTGTTGGAACAATCACCTCAGAATCAAGATTGTGAATATTTGATTCTGGATTTGAGGCTATAGGAGTCTGAGGTTCAGAAGGCTCAGAAGCATCACTGTTATATGCTTGTGGACTTGTGGTAGTTAGAACCTGTTAATCCTGGTTGTTCTGATCATTTTCCACATTTTCTTCATCAGAGAAGAGTCACTCACATCAAGTGCTCCCCCTGAGTTGGTAGATGATTGACTTTGTGAACCGGATGGTGTTGAATCTTGAGATGGTGTGTTCAAGACATCGTACATCATCTTGTTTGCCAATTCATCTTCGGAAGTGGAGAGAGGTATGTTGAAGGACTTGAAGAATCCATCGTAGTAAAAAAAGTAAGCAGGCCCTTTTCCAGCAGGTGGTGTTGTGTATCTCTGAACATCAACATTACACACACCTCTACTTGACCCATTGAGTTGTTGTAAACTCTCTTGTTTGGTATGTTGTATCCTAGAAAGATCCCTTCATCTACCTTCTCGCTGATTTTCCCTCCTGAGTCTTCTTCAGTAGGTGCCACCATGCGCCAAACGGCTCGAGATACTCTAAGTTAGGTTTACGTCACTGTAGTTACTCATAGCACATTTTTTCCATGGTTGTTTAACTACCAGAACTCGATTGAGTGTATAACATGCATTTGCAACTGCCTCATTCCAGAATTGAATAGGCAGTTTCGAGTCTGCTAGCATAGTCCGTGCGGTCTCTATGAAGCTGTGATTCTTCCGTTCAGCAACACCGTTCATCTGAGGAGTGTAGGCAGAGGTAAATTGATGCACAATTCCCTTTTCCTTGTAGTAGGCCTCCATCCACTGATTCTTGAACTCGGTTCCGTTGTCTGGCGCACTTGTCATACTTTCAGCTTGTATAGGATTCCAGTGTAGTACTAATTCCTTGAAGGATTCAAATGTTTCTGATTTGGACTTCAGAAACATTACCCAAGAGAATCTTGAGTAGTCATCAGTAACTATGTAGCAGTACAAGTCGCCTGTGATGCTTCTTGTACTGACTGGACCAAACAGATCCATGTGAAGAAGCTCAAGAGGTTGTTCTATGGAATGAACTTTCTTTTGCTTATGAGACTTCTTTGTCTGTTTGCCCTTCTTGCACGCAACACAAAAATCCGGGAGTTGGAAGTTTTTGACGTTCACTCCCCTCACTAGATCGTTCGGATCAAGTGATTCATCTTCCTTGGATTTATGTGTCCCATTCTCCTATGCCAGAGATGGAGTCCTTTTCAGTAGCTTTGGACAAGAAGCACTGAACCTCATGATCCGTTGTGGAGGTCTTCGAAAGATCCAAAACATAAAGATCGTTATATCTTGAAGCTGTCATTAGAACTTGGTCCTCCGGGATCACGTAGTCCTTCTTCAGAACATAGCACTTCTTGTTGTCAAAGACCACTTTGAAGCCTTTATCACATATTTGAGAAACAAAAAGTAAGTTATATGTAATTGGTGGACATAATTTACCTTGTCAAACTTAACTTTCTGATTTCCCACTTCTCCTTGGGCTATGATATACCCTCCTTTGTTTCGAGCAAATGAAACGTGCCCTCCTTTGATTTATCTAACGTTTGATAAGAGAGCTCTGTTCCCCTTCATGTGCATGGATGCTCCGCTATCTACAATCCACCTATTAGTCTCGGCACTATAGCGAACACCCTGCACATTCATTGAAAACATTAGTTCATGTTAGGAACCCAAGCCTTCACTGGCTTGGGTTTCCCTGAGGCATCACATAACATAAACTCAACCCATTGACCATTTGAGGTTGAGGGAAGCTCAGATGTCTGTTTGTTCTCATTTTCAGACGCTGAGGCAGATTTTTCTTTCCATAGACCAGCTTTGTGTAAGGCATGTTTGTGATAAACAGACGACTGGCTGATAGGTTGAATTATGTGTTCACTATCCCTTTTAGGAGGCGTCACTAAGTTCCTCTTAAAAGAGCTATTTTTAGATGCATGAAGTTCAACTTTCCTCCTCGTTGTCTGATAATAAGGACAATGAGACGCAATGTGACCGTACTCTCCACAATTGTAGTACGGTTTAAATATTTTTGTGGAGATGTAGGTGTCACACGGATGACCTTTTTTATTTAGATTGAGACACTTCTTTGTTAGATGTATGGTCGGGTTTTACAAACTTAATTGTTTTACCTGGTTTTACATCTTTTATTACTTGTGTACCTGGACTTGGACATGATGTGCGTGATTGATTAGGTTTAATAGTCTTTTTGGGTTTTGATTTGACTTTGTTTGAACCTGACTTTAAGTTAACCTTTTCAAACTCTTTTTCAGTTTAACACAAGGCATTTTTCCTTTTGCCTTTGAAGTGGACTCCTTTTGTTTAGTGTCAGATTCAATTGATGTACATATGGAATCTAGGTCACTAACAAGAGGAGTGGTCACCACATGATCCTTGATGGGGTTATTATTAATTGGTTTACTTTTGGTGTTCATCAAGGTCTCAGGTGGTGGCAGAACCACTTTGTATCCCAATCCCTCCCCATTGTTTCTCTCTCTCACTACGTGTTGGACAATATGAGATGAGCTTGTCCAACTGTGCAGTTTTTGTTTTAAGGAGTTGACTTCTACTTCTAGAACTGCTTTCTGCTTCTTAGTGTCCTCTAGTGAGTTAAGATAGTACCTAATGTCATTAGCTTGGTTAAAGGCAACTACTTCTGTTTCCCTAAGCTGTTTGTTCAAAAGGTCTATCTTTTCCTTGTAACTGTGCTCATTTTGTTTTTAAACTCTATTAGCTTCAGTGTACAGTTCCAAATCCTTTACTAAGCTATCATTATGATCTAATAACCTAGCAAATTTTAAATCTATGCTTTCTCTAAATTTATTACAATCATAACAAGCATGATTATTAAACAACTGGTCAGTAGTACTTACTTGAGATGTTGAAGAGGAATCGGCCATTTGTGCAGAATCTGTTGTCTCTGGTTCTGGTGATTCTGAAATTGATGTAGAGTTTTCTTCTTCAGGAAAGTGTTATGACACAGGTGCAGTGTCTTCAGAATCTGACAACGCAAGCTCTACTGCTATATCTCCCTCACTAGCGGAGTCGCCATCTATGTCATCCACACTAGCTATTTTGGTCTCTCCCGGTGAGACGAACCAAAAGCTCCAGTCCTGTCCTTCATCCTCGTTCGCAGTCAAGGCTTAGGATACTTGCTTGATGAAGTAGAACTACAGAGTGGCTTTGTCCTGACGATTGAGGACGAGAAAGGATTGCCATTACCAGTCTTCTTTGGCTTCACACACTCCCGTTTGAAGTGTCCCTTCTCACCACAGTTAAAACAGGTTACCTTTGACTTATCGAAGCTAAAGGTTGTGTCCTTTGTTGCAACCAAGTTCTGTCGGTCTTTTTGACAAACTTATTAGCTCGTCGGACAGCACTTGCCAAGGCCCACATAATATCCATTCGTTCCAACTCCATCTCATCCACCTGTTCATAATCCTTATCTGCCAGGTGGCAATTTCCTATCTTTCCAGCAATTAGTCCATCATAGGAGTGGACTACAGCAGCTAAGAGGTCCATGTGTTCTCTGGCCACCTCAACAGTCACGTTAATGAAGTTATCGGTCTTCAATTTGCTGCATTGGCTTCAAGTATAAATACTGAGTACCAGATGACCCTGACGTTTCAGAACCTGAAGTAGATGCTTATGCTGGACTTGCTGAGCTTGAGACGAAGGCAGTCTGCAGTGGTGCTCCAGATGTCTGACCGGAGGAGTCGCGTTGTAGAGCGCAGGATTTTGGTCATAGTTTTCCTTTTGTGCTCTATACTTCATCCTAAGCTCTTCCTCTCTCAGTTTCAGAATGAAGTCATTTATGTCTACTTCGAGAGCATGCCATTCTATTTGAGATTAGAAACGAAGGAAGCCCATTTCTCTTGTAATCCATCTGCAAAGTTGGATACCTTATCCTCCATTGACGTAGTTACTCCATGAGTGGCATCTCACTCATCAAGTGGTAGAATCTATCGATCATATCGTCCAGGCCTTCCTTTCCCATTGAAGAGAAGTTGTCAAACTCCTTCAAAGCTTTGGCCTTAATGGCCTTGAGTGAAGCTTTTCCATCATACCTCTTCTCCAACGCATCCCATAGTTTCTTTGCTTGAGTATATTCCGAGTACTGATGGAAGATGTCCTTCGGAATAGACTGGGTAAGCAAAGTGTAGACTTTCTTCTCAGCGTTGTGTTTTACCTTTTGTGCATCAGTCATGCCACTTAACGTAAGTTTGACACCGTCGGCTCCAACAGGCATGTTGTACCCCGATTCTATTGCCTCCCACAAATTTGTATCTACTCCATTTAAGTATATTTCGAAACATAGCTTCCATTATGGGTAGTCGTCTAACGTGATAAGCTTCGGGGGTTTATTGTGAATTCCCACTTCGTTCTCCAACAGCAGTAGATTCTGAATACTAGTGTCTCTACTTGCTGTGTATGCTGAAAAATGGTCCTCCATTTCACTTACTTTACTATTAAAAAAACTTTATGTGTGCGATTAAGGTATGCGATTGGGCTTATTCAGGCGATTGAACTAGGCGAATGGTTCAACGTGCGACTGAACTAATGCGGATGAGTCTGTCGTCCGAATGAACTAATGTGGTTGAATAGTCCGAATAGGGTTTTAGTCGTATGAATGAGGGTCGAATGAGTCAATCATGCGTTTGGAGAATGCGAATGAACTCAGTCGTGCGATTGAGCCTCGTGCGACTGAATACTAAGTATGAAAATTCATAGGTTAACGTGTTTTGGCAGGAAAAACTCGAATTTTCACAAACCTTAATTGTCGTATGCCGGATAAACTCAACTTTATGGTCAGGAAACGTCCTAAGACTCCGTTTGACACAAAAAGATTGCGTTTAGTGAAAAACACAATTTTGTATCAAAAACGATTGAATCAACACGTAATCAAGAGCCAAGGCTCTGATACCACTTGTTAAGGATCGTGTACTGGACGATGTACTAAAGATTAACGTGTATACCGAACAAATAGTGCGGAAGCCTATTTGATTTGCGATCCAATCAGTGAGAAAGCACCTAGAAACAATTATGTTGAATCTAAAGTTAAGATCGATTAGGATCGATCTACTGTGATCATGAACTTGGAGTATGATCTTAGATGTCTCTGGATGGCTAGGGTACGTCTGGAGTCGAAGTGTGTACAATTCTTACATTTTTCCATGAATTAGGTGGTATTTATAGGTTAGGGTTACTCATTCGTGCGACTGAACCATTGCATGATTCATTCATGCGATTGAGCCATGCGGTTGATCCATTCACACGACTGAGTGTTCAGTCGTGCGATTGAGTCAGTCGCATAAAGTTGTTCAGGCGTATGGACTATTTAGGCACATGGACACTCAGTCACATGGCCATTCGGACGCATGACCACTGTTGGGGCGCATGGTCCAGTCGGACGCATGAGAACTTCACTTAACCAAGTTTAAATGTATGCATTATTATAACATTATGCATATCAATTCAAACAATCACAAACCTATATAATCTAGTCAATATGTGTTACACAACTCATTAATGAAATATTAAACATTATATATCACAACCATATATTCTCATTTCATTAAGTACCCAAGCATTACATAAGCGTAAGACATTCAAGACATATTACATTAAGATCCGAATCTAGGTAACAATTCCATAGTGTGTATACTTAGAAATGAGTAGAATATATATTTGGGATCGATGTAAAAGATTCATGTTACTACATGTTGTTGGATCAAGAAAAAGGCTGTTGCAACCAAAACCAAATCACTTAGATAAATTTTGGTACAACATACAACGGACTTCTGAAGCTAAGTATGGGACTTCCAAAGGAAATAAAGTTCTTCTGAAAACAAAGTGAAAGTTTTACTTCCGAAGAAAAACTCTACTTTCAAAGAAAAAGTGTTCACTTCTGAAGATCAAGTCTTAGAAGAAAAGATCATAAGTGAACTTCTGAAGTATGAAGAACAAAAGAACCCATCAAGCCTCAGAAGAAGTAGCCTCTTCTGAAGTATAAATGACCTCGGAAGATGTTCTTCCAAAGCCATTTAACCTTCAAAAGGCACTACTATGAACCGGTGGACATAAGCATGGTCTCTGACACTCCATTGCAGACCTCAAATACTGCATGGCATTTTCCCGAAAGGCCATGTAGTTGACCATACTTTATTCCACTGTTCACCTCTTTATGTTAGTACATGTTGCCAACTTTAGTTGGTGACAAAAGGTAAGTCATGGACATGTCATGACTACAATTTCTTAGATAAGACATTATCTAAGATACCTTAAACTATAGTTTTGTAGTATTTGATTTAGTTAGAGGATTCCAGCTGGTATCAAAGTATATCCGGTTGTAGGTAGTATTATATATAGTTTCTTATTGTAACTCATAACATCATGCTTGTAAGAGTCTTGTAATACTTTGAGTTGAGAAGCAAATGTTCAAGTACCTTGAAAATTATCTTTGTGTTCTTTGATACTTATTATATTACTATAAACTATTAGAATAGACTCTGCTTCATCTGATATGAGTGTAGCATAAGTGAGTTTGAGAGAAAAACCAAGTGTTAAGTGACAAAACCGATCCTGCAATTGGTATCAGAGCTTTTTAGGCTCTTGATTGTGAGATCTTACCATCCTAATCAACCTGTTTTTCACTCCTCCTTACACCACACTCAAAATGGCCCTCAACAAGTATGAAGTAGAGATGGGAACAATGACTAAAGCCCCCATCATCACCCCTGAAAACTTCAGGTCATGGAGCAGGCGCATGGAAGGCTTCATCAGGTATCAAGACAGCAAGATGTGGTATTCTATTATCAATGGCCCGTATAAGCCTAAGGTGGCATCACCCGGTGGAAACAGTGCTATGATAGAGAAGGTTGATGAAAATTACTATGATGAGGACCGGAAGAAGATGTACATTGACAGCAATGCAATGACTATTCTTATGACTACAATACCCAACTACATCATGGTGGGATTTGAGTATTGCAAGTCAGCTAAAGAACTGTTTGATGCACTTGCTCAAATGTACTTTAGTTCAAATGACTCCAAGAAAGACTCACTAAAGTAGCAATTTCAGAACTTCACCTATATTGCTGGAGAGACTCTCAGTCAGAAATATTTCAGGTACATGGATCTTATTTCTTCTCTTCAATCTATGGGAATTACTTCTGAACTTAGAGACCTCACAAAAAAGTTCATGAGTGCACTCCCTAATGAGTGGACATTCTACTATGTCTCTATCAAGATAACAGAAAATCTAAACACCCTTACTATGACTGAACTCTATGGCATCCTTGATGGATACTGTTTGGAGATGGAGAGCAAGAGAGGCCATCAGACAAGTAGACCCCTTAGTCTTCCTGCTAGCAACACTTTGATGGTTGCTGAAGGCTCAGGACCCACACAACCTCAACAGTACCTGACTTACACCCAACATCCATCCTACTCATCTAGACCATATATTACTTTTCCTGAGACTCCAAGGTCTCAACAGGCTCAGGATAGTTCCTTTTAGGACGGTTGTGCCTTTGTCTTAGGAAGTGGACACTCTAGTGATTTTCAGTACTGCTTTGATGATCTAGAGTGATTTAGTCCAGATGATGTGGAGTATGTGGGCATTGTCCAACAAATGGCTCTTTTAACCTACAGAGCAAAGAAGTTCTTCAAGAGAACTGGAAGGCAATTTCCCCAGAACCCAACCAACAGCAAATTTGGGTTTGATAAAACTAAGACCGAATGTTACAACTATAACCATCTTGGTCATTTTGCAAGGGAATGCAAGGCTCCCAAGTCAAATCTAGGAACCCCACAGGCCTCCACATATCCCTCTACATCAAAGCCTACTGGAAAGTCAACAGAGACAGCTGCAATGGCTCAAGAAGTTGACTGGAGTTTTATGGTACAGAATGTGACTCCTGCTCAAGCACTCATGGTAGGGATAGATGACAATAAGGTATATGAACATTTCTGTACTCCTGCATGTATTGCTAAGGTTAAATTGTATAGGGACTACAATATGGATATTAAATCCGATATTGAGTCTCTAAATGTTTTAAAATCTTATTTTAAAAGGGCTGAATCTGACTATCAAAGAAAAACTGAAGAGTTGGAGAAAATTGTGTCGTTGTTAAAACATGAACATACAAACTATAAGACTCAAATAAAGGATTTAATATCCAAATCATCTGAGGCTGAAGCCCAGCTTGTCACTACTGAGGCTCAAGCCAGGAAGTATGCCATTTGTGAGCAAAACTTCCAAGCTATTATTGCATCATCCTCCCACTCCAAAATTTGCTATCAAAACAAAAGAGGGTTGGGGACCAATGAAATTGCTCCACCACACTCTTATGAGTCCATAAGACAACCAAGGTGTGGTACTAAAGAGCAAGAGGTCCCATCTGCTGACCTATCTTTACTTGAGTTGAAGAATGATACAATAATAGAGTCCACCACAGGGAAGGAATAGGTAAATCAACCCACTTCTCCCAGTGATGATCAAATCTTAACCACCAAAGCTAGAAGAAGCAAAGCTAAGGCAGCAAGAAGAACTGCCAAGAAAGTGGCTGAGTCCAAGCTGATGATTGACCCAAAACATAAGGGTTTATTCATCTCAGCTGGATTTTAGGTGGTAGGTAACTTTGATCCAGTAAAGGAGTGTAGTACCAACATTCCTGTCCTACCAAAGGATCAGAAGTTGAAGGGAAAGGTTGCTAATAAAGAGAAAAAGAACAAGAAACAACAATCCTCAAGTTCCCAAAAGACTAATATTGCATGCATAATGTGTGGTTTGAAAAACCATATGGCCTAAGATTGTTACTATAATCCTGCTAGCACACATTATGCAAATAATGTTAAAAGAGAAGGAGTCAGGGAAGGTTTTTCATTTAGACCCTATCAAATGGTCCAAGTGATGAAAAAGGGAAAGCTGGTTTCCGAAGCCAGATTGCTTTTGGAAGAAATTTCCTCTTCCGAAGGGAAAATGTCTTCGGAAGCAAAAGCTGTTAAAAATGAAAAGAACAAAAGAGTTCGCTTGAAACCATCCTAGAAGAAGACTGATTTGGAAGAAAAGGTGGTGAAGGCCTCTTCCAAAAAGAAGAATCTTCGAAAGAATGCCATGTTGTGCAAACCTCAAAAGGCTTATCCTCAATGATCAACCAAAAGATGGATTGAAAGATCAAGAAAGATGTTGTAGCCCAAACCTCTTTTTCAAAAACATCCATTGAACCCCCATGCTTAACCTTTGGTTCAATTATGTCACTTTCATTGGAAGAACCCAAGACCTACAAGGCTTGGGTTTCCAATCAAACCTAATTATCTCATCTTGTGTGCAGGGACATCCATTTGACAAGAATAATAATGTTTGGATTGTGGATAGTGGATACTCTAGGCACATGACAGGAATAGATCTATCCTTCAACAATTTCAACATTATGATGGAGGTCCTGTTCAGTGTGGAGGTAAGGTCGGAGGATATATTTCTAGCAGAGGAAGTATATCTAATGGAAAGTTAAAAGTTGACAAAGTTAACTTTGTCAAACAGCTTGAACATAATCTGTTAAGTGTTTCTTAGTTTTGTGATCAAAAGCATCAATGCTCTTCACTGAAAATGAGTGCATTATCCTCAAACCTGGGATGACAATTCCTCCGGAATTAGTGCTTCTTAGATCTCCCTGGAAAGGGGATATGTACAAGCTAGATATGAACAATGCTTCCCTAATGGGTGAAGTATCATGCTTTCTTTCCAAAGCTGATCGTGATGAGTCAACACTTTGGCATAAACGTATGTGTCATGTAAATTTTAAGACAATGAATAAATTGGCTAAAAATAACTTGGTACATGGTTTGCCTAAAAAGGAATTTTTCTGCAAAGATAACTGTGTTGCATAGGGAAGCAACACAGTGCATCTCACAAATCTAAAGTTGTTAACTCCATCATTATTCCATTACACTTATTGCACATGGATCTATTTGGTCCTACAAGTATAATGAGCATTGGAAGGAAATCATACTACCTTGTGATTGTTAATGATTTTACACTATTTACAAGGATATTCTTTTTAAGATCTAAAGATGAAACTGCTGAAATGTTAAAATATTTTATTCTTAAAATAGAAAATCAAATTGATCATAAGGTTAGATAATCAGAAATGATCAAGGGACTGAGTTTAAGAACTTCGCTCTTGACTCATTCTGTAACTCAAAAGGGATTGTCAGACAATACAATGCTCCCAGAACTTCTTAACAAAATGGTGTTGCTGAGAGGAGGAACAGGACACTTATTGAGCCTGCTTGAACAATGTTAGTTGATTCCAAACTACCTCTAACATTCTGGACAGAGGCAGTCAGCACTGCATGCTATGTGCAGAATAGGGTTCTTGTAGTTAAGCCCCATGGAAAAACCCCTTATGAGCTATAGAATAGAGGCCACCGTTCATGTCTTTCTAAGGTCCTTTGGCAGCGGGTGTACCATACTTAACACAAAGGACAATTTTGCAAAATTTGCTGAAAAGTCGGATGATGCTATCTTTGTTGGATACTCTTCTAGCTTTAAAGCTTATAGAGTTTACAACATCAAGAATCATAATTTGAGGAATCATCTAATATTGTTGTTAATGAGCACACTCCTTATGTTAAGGGGAATGGCCATGATCATATTTTTGATTTAGAATTGTTTCCAAACTATTCTAAACCATCTTATGAGAATGTTTTAGTTGGAATAGGTGCTCAAAGTAATTTTGATGCTGATAAACTATTTGAGCTACCCATGCCTCTTCCAAGTTCTCCAAGAGCTACTACAAATCAAGCTTCCACTATTGGAAGATCTGATAGTATAACTATATCAAGGGATAGTGAAGCTTCAACTAGTGAATCACCTGCTGATCCTCAAAGTTCATCAGGTGATCCTACACAACACCAAGCTGATGGAAGTAGCATCTTGAAGGAATAGGCAACTGTTAATGCTTCTTCACAGCCAACGAATGATGATGTTTCCCATTCATTCAATCAGTCCTTATTGAATGAGTTTGAAACAGTAGCTGGACAAAGTGTTCAAGCTCCTGAGCAAAATATATCCAATTTGGATCTATCTTTGCAACTGGAAGTGATTCCTCGACTAAGGATTAATAACACTCATCCAGCTGAGAACATTATAGGGGATGTCTCTGAAGGTGTGAGAACAAGAGGACAAACTCATCATGGGAATGTCTGCTTGTACTCATGCTTCTTGTCCTAGATGGAACCCAAGAAGGTAGAAGATGCCTTGAAAGATAGTAGCTGGGTGAATTGATGCAAGAGGAGCTGCTTCAATTTAAGAGACAAAAGGTTTGGAACCTATGTCCGCTACCATCTAGTCAAGTATCTATAAGCACAAAATGGGTTTTTAGAAACAAGAGAGATGACAGAGGCTTGATTATCAAGAACAAGGCATGACTAGTGGTTCAAGGATACACTCAAGATGAGGGAATTGATTATATTGATGTCTTTGCACCTCTTGCAAGACTTGAGTCAATTAGGATCTTCCTTGCTTATGTTGCATCCAATAATTTCACTGTCTATCAACTTGATGTCAAGTGTGCCTTTTATATGGTGATATAGATAGGGAAGTCTATGTGTGCCAGCCTCCAAGATTTGAAGACCCACAACACCCTAACTATGTGTACAAATTTGATAAATCTCTATATGGGCTGCACCAGGCACCTAGGCTATGGTATGAGACTTTGTCTCGGTTTCTTCTGAAGAATGGTTACACTAGAGGTACCATTAATAAGACTTTCTTCATAAGGAAGTCTGGAAAGGATATTTTGCTTGTTCAATTCTATGTAGATGACATCATCTTTGGTTCTTCAAACGACCAAATGTGCAAAGACTTTGAAATCATTATGAAGAAGAAGTTTGAGATGAGTTCTATGGGAAAAATAGACTTTTTCCTTCAAATTCAGGTGAAGCAATTGAAGGAAGGGTTTTTCATCAATCAATCCAAGTATGTCAATGACATCTTAGAAAGATTTTTAATGAAAGATTGTAAGCCAGCCAAGACACCCATACCCAGAAACCATAACTTTTGTCCTGACCTTGAGGGGGAGGATACTGATCAACATATGTATAGGGCGATTATTAGTTCTTTGATGTATCTCACAGCTAGTAGACCTGATATCATGTTTGCAACTTGCATTTATGCAAGATATCAGGCTGCTCCAAAGGTGTCTCACCTAGCTACTGCCAAGAGAATCCTCAGATACCTCAAAGGAGCACCTAAATTAGGTCTTGGTATCCAAGGAACAACAATTTTAATTTCTATGGATACTCTGACAGTGACTATAGTGGATGCAACATTGACAAGAAATCAACATCAGGTGGATGTTAATTTCTTGGTGGAAGGATCATCTCATGGCAGTGCAAGAAACAATCATGTGTCTCTACATTAACTGCTGAAGCTGAATACATTGCTGCTGCAAGTTGCTATGCTCAGTTGTTGTGGATTCAGAACCAGATGTTAGACTATGGATTCAACTTTATGAGCACTCCTATCTATATAGACAACAACAGTGTTATCTCTATCATTGAAAATCCTATGAAGCACTCCAAGAAAAAGCATATTGATATCAGGTATCATTTCATTGGAGATATTCATGAGAAGAATCTTATCAAGCTAATCAAAGTTGATTCAAATGAATAATATGCTGACTTGTTCACCAAAGCTTTTGATGAAAGAGATTTAAGTATCTCATTACAGCCATTGGGATGATATACATTGAATAGTTTACCTCTTTTGAAAACCTTTTAATATTTAATGTCTTATATCAATACAATCTTAGCCCTGTTACAAAGTCTCTCTCTGAAATTTTTCACTAAGTAAAAATCCTTTCAAAGAGGAATTAACCCTCGGAAGATATTTTACATATCTTCCGAAGCAAAATTCCTCCAAGGAAAATTTTCTTCTCGGAAGAATTTTAGTCTCGGAAAAAGCGATTGATTACATATCAGATCTACTTCTGAAGCTTATAAAACTTTCCATTCGGAAAGCAATCTTCACTCTCGGAAGCAAAACTTTACCTTTGGAAGTAAGAATTGCCTTCGGAAGACAAATTACCTTCGAAAATGCTTTATACTCAAAAGAAAGATTTTACTGTGTAACAGAAATCTTTTGGGCCCCACACTGTAAAAAGTAAAGATTTTGTTAATGATATTGGATTATTTAAGTAAACTAAACCTTACCGCCCCTATCACATCATCCACTAAAACATCACATCACCTTATCCTAACCCCATTACCGCCATTTCAACCTCTTTTAAATAATCCTGACTATTCACTTTCATCTTCTTACCATATTTTTACTACCCTAAAAGCTTTCTTCATTCCTAGTTTACCCAATTCCAAACTCATCCACCTTCACCTCTCACAAATGGCACTTAACCCTCAACACAATCAAGTCGCACTTCTTGATCTTCAATATTGCCGACTTCTCTGAAATCATTTCCTTTTTTATCCAATCATCCTATTACATTGCCCTGACTGTTAATCCCAATGTGTACTCCAATAAAATGGCTGAATTTTGGGAAAACAGTCAGATTGAAACCCTAAATGGGGTTCGTGTAATACGATCGATCGTTTGTGGCCAGGAGTTGGTCATTACTGAATAACTCATCAGGGAGCATCTCGAGTTTCATGATGAGGGTGCACCCACAGAGTTCCGCAAAGCAAATTGGACAACACCTACATGCAAATGGGATATGGTGGAGACGTCAGCAGGTCAACTCTCTACAAGTTCAACTTTTTATACAACTGGAAGTTCCTGCTGCATGTTGTTCTCATTGTCTGTCCAATAAATCTGGGGATAGGATCAATTCCATACGAACTAGGGTGCCTAGTTCATGGGATGGTGAGAAGCCTCAGATTCAACTATTCAAGATTTGTGTTGACCAATCTCATGGGAAATCTCCAGAGGAAAACATTCTTTATGTATCCCAGATTTCTCTAGCACATTATCAACTGTGAGCTGGACCAAAGTCAGCTTGTCTGTGCAGCTGCTCTGACTGTCCCTCAAATGAGGCCAACCATCTTCAAGACTTTGAAGAAGGTGTCCACTATTTTCATTGGAAGGTACGCTCCTCTGCTTCTAGGTATGACTAAGCAAATAGCTCCTGGTGACATCCCTATTACCCCACAGGTGATGAACCCACACCAACAACTACCCCCACACTACCAACTCTACCTTCTCACCCCATCACCATCACATACCAAAGACGACCCAAACAAACCCTTGTTCAATCAAATCTGATTGAACAAGCTCCTCCTATTCAATCCAAAAGGACTAGATTGGAACATTGGGCTCCCACTCAGTCTGAGGTCTCACCATCCTTCACCATTAACCTTAATATGGGTCTTGAGTCTCCTTAGTCTCAAACCCATGAGCCCATCAACCAAGCTAAAAGCCCTCAGGTGAGTATCTATACTCCTTTGAGCAGCCACAAAGGGACAGCCCCACCAAAGGCTAAATGCCTGTAGACATTGATCAAGGTCCCGGGTCATTAGGTTTAACCTTTCTATCCTTCACTGACCTTCTTTTCAAAACTGATGAAGAGATTACGTCTCTTCATGGCAATGAAGTTGATCTACAACACTATCTTAAAGATCAACAGAGCCTAGATAGACCTCTTATCTCTAGCCCCCATCAGCAAACCTTTACTGAGGTGAGTCCCATTAATATGGAGGGGACTCATGTAGATTTAGCTGCCACTATAGAAGATGCCTCAATAGACCTTCTAGACAGTGGTAACATTTCTGAGACTGAATCTGCGGAAACCATGCCTTTTGATGACATTGAAAGAGGTATCATTAAGGAAGGGAAACCAGGGTGCCAAGAAACCACATCTGGTGGTGAGGATAAACATACTAGGTATGTTACCTCATCTCCCCAAGATTCTTCAAATGAAGACGAGGGAAGACTGCAACTCACCATACAAGACCTGCTTTCTAAAGTCTCAAACCTTGAATCCAAGGTTCGGATTTTAGAGGATAGGTCTGCCACTCAACAACTTGAGATTGACAATCTCAAAGCTCAACTAGCTGAGAAACAGATTGAGAGATCTGTTAGGCATCTACCCATTCAAGTCTCCTTAACCTGTTCCTCTAGCTCATCTAGCTCTCAAGATGATGCTACCAAAAACAGGGAGAATGTTCAGAAACAAACACCTTGTAACACCCGGTTATTTTAGTGTCAAGAAAGAAGAATAAAGTGAAAGAAAAGAAGGAAAAGAAATAAAACCCAAGTCTAGGGGTAAAAAGTGTCCAAAAGGACAAAATGTTTGAAAAGTTGGTGATAAAGGTGGCATGGCCACCCATCACCCTTTCCACACACAAAACTTTCGGATTTTTAGAGAGAGAAGTAGCAGGAAGCAGAGAACTCTCGGGTTTGAAGAGAAACAAGTTGAAAAGTGTGAATTCAAGGTAAGAATTCATGTTTTTATGGTGTTCTTAACCGGTTATGTCCTGGGGTTTATGCTTATGTGTGTTTAAATGTGTTTTGGTATGTTTTTAGTGGGTTCTAGGCGGTTGAATTCAATTTGCAAATGAGTTTGGAAGAAAGCCATACTCAAGAGCTGCAAAGGTGAGTTCTAGAACCCCCCCCCCCTTCTACATGTTTTAAACCGATTTTTGGGGCTGGAATTGCATGAAGGTATGTTTTCATTAAACTGGGTTTCGAACCCTTATGCTTGATTGTGTGTGTTGATGTTATGATGCGATGTATGACTATGTTCATGCTTGTGGATGTACGATGGGATTTCTAAGGCTTAGAGGGTAATATTTAAGCTTAGAACATAATGAATGGTGTATGGGGATGTAATATGATGTTAGGCTCATGTGTTAAGGTTTTGAATTTGCCTAAGTGTTGGAAAGTAAATACGGATGAGTAACGGGAAGAAATGCGGATGAACAGTCAATGCCGATGAGCATTGACTAAGTATGGGAAATGCGGATGGCTCATGCGGATGAGTAAGGTCAATGCGGATGAGCATTGACTAAGTATGGGAAATGTGGATGGCTCATGCGGATGAGTAAGGTTAATACGGATGAGCATTGACTAAGTATGGGAAATGCGGATGGCTCATGCGGATGAGTAATGTCAATACGGATGAGCATTGACTAAGTATGGGAATGCGGATGGCTCATGCGGATGAGTAATGTCAATACGGATGAGCATTGACTAAGTATGGGAAATGCGGATGGCTAATGCGCATGCGTAAGGCTAATGTGGATGAGAAAGTCTAAGTGTGAACGAATGTGGACGACTAATGCGGATGAAGCATGGGAAATACGGATGAAGCATGGGAAATGCAGATGAACAAAAGCAAATGTGGATGTACTATAGCAAATGAAGATAAAGCCTTAGACTGTTTTCTGACTTCTTGGAAAAGGGTGAAATGTAGGCTTGACTTGGGAGGTCCCCGGGGCTATGTAGGTTGAATGTTTGAGGTTCTAGTTGTTATGATGGGCATGTTATGATGTATGATTGGTGCATATGCATGATGATGATGATGTTGCATGATTATGCATGTTATGTATGTATGATGTTGCCCTGTATGATGATGATGTTTGTGTATGTTATGTTCCTTATTATGATGTATGTTTATCTTTCCCATGACTTTATGTTGAATGATAATGAATGAATGAAATTAGTATGAAACGTAAAGTGAAAGATAATGAAAGAGGAACATGAAGTAAGAATGCATGCATTAATGAATGATGAAAGTAAAGAAAGTCTTGCAAGCCTTGTATGTCGGGACACGCCATTAAAAGGTGTTAGCCCAACGGTGTGCGGGTTCGCTACCTCAGGAGGATGCACATTGGGGTCTTTCTTTGTGATTGACCATTTGTATGGAACCATTATTGCTTGCCTTAGGTACTGTGGCCAAAGGTGTTTGGCACCATGAATAAAGGTCTATGATAGGCTTAGGTCCAGTACCATAAGCATGAAGGGCATAGCACATGACAATGGTATACCTGAACTTTATCTTAGGTATTGAGGCCAGAGGTGCTGGGCACCATGAATGAAGGTCTATGATAGGCTTAGGCCCAGTACCATGAGCATGAAGGGTAAAGTTCATGGTGTTGATAAAAGGAAAAGATGTAATGACGAAAGAACAAATGATGAAGATAATAATGATATTATCTATGTGTACATATGATATGTGATCACATGTTAAAGAAATGAACGGTTTAATGAAAGTAAAAGTATGTTTTAATGTAAAACTAGAACTTACTCAGCAACGCTAACTTTTTATGCATTTTCTAGTTGGCAGGTGAGCATTGTTGAGGATGGCGCGGGGCAGCTACTTGGCATTGGGATGGCATTCTTTTGTTAATGTTTTTGCATGATAATGCGAACAAATGAAATTGTGTAATAAATATTGTATTATTTTGCAAAAGCATTGTTAATGAAAATGTTGTTTAAATTTTTCCGGTGCAACGTTTATTTCATATTAATGTTATTATATGTTACATGAGCAATGATTGGCCAACTGTAAGCGTCCGGGGATGGGGCCTTACAAGTTGGTATCAGAGCCAAAGTTTAAGTGAAACGAGTAAATTTTCAAAATAAACCTAAACTTAAACTGAAAATGGGACGGAAAAGAGAAGGGATGCCAGTCTGGGTAGCTGTGTGCCATCAGGTATTTTCTTAATGTTAACCAGTATTACGTGCGCATGTTATGTGGCTATGTGTTGCTGGTGGAATTAGATACTAATGTAGTCAGGATTGGTAATGCTTGGGGTATGAAGAGTAAAGTAAGTGGCTAATCACAACTGGCCACTGTAATTAGGGACTTACTATACTTGACATAAATAGAGTTGTTTCCTTGAATGACCATGTTGGTGTTTGAATCTTTCAGCGTGTGTGTGTGAGGATGGCCGGTGGTATATCATCTAAAGCTTCATGTGGTGGAGGTCGTGGTGCTGAACCATGGGTTACGAGAGGAAGGACTAGGGCCGAACAGGTGGTTCATGAAGAACTAAAACCCCTCATCCGGAGGGCAGAGATGAGAGTGCTAACCTGAGAGCCTCAGTGAAGGAGGCGGTTGTGGAGGAAGTGCATCAAGTCATGCAGACGATCCAAACGTCTATGGTGACCGAAGTGATAAAGGCAGTTACAAAGGGGGAGAGAAGGGAAAGGAGTATACCTACGGGCGAAATAAGATAGCCCGAGACTGAGACGGCTCCGTTTGATGACGAAGAAGAAGAGGAAGAAGAAGAGCCTGTGTAGGAAGCGGCACGAGGTTGTAACTATGGAGCATTTCAACGGTGTAAGCCCCCTACTTTTGACGGTAATGGCACTGCTACTGCTGCTCACCGATGGGTGAGAGAAATGGAAGATGTTTTAAATATCAGCGAGTGCCGGGAGGATCAAAAGGTGAAGTTCGCTGCCCATTATTTTGTGGACTCGGCTCTGTGCTGGTGGGACAATATAGTCCAAGACGAGGGTAGTCGGGCAATCGGGAGGATGAGATGGTCTGAACTAAAGAAGTTAGTGATTGAGGAGTTTTGTCCTCACTAGGAAATGGACAAGGTCGAAAAGGAGTTCTTGTAACTGGAGGCGGGAACGATGACGCACCAACAGTACACCACCAAATTCAACGAGATGGCACGTCTAGTTCCGGATCAGGTGACGCCTTTGTCACGGAAGATTAAGAGGTACATTCAGGGTTTGCCAGCGGATATTCGCAGGCATATGATCGCCGCCCGACCGAGCACGTTTAGGTCGGCGATGGATTTGGCAGGGAGGTTATATGATGAGAGGGCTGTAGTGATGGTGGCTGAAGGTAGCAGGAAGGGTGGAGGTGATCAAAACTGGAATAGGAAGAGGTTTGGTTGGGGTGGTGCCTCGACGGGTAACAAGAAGGCAAGGGTGGATGACCGTCGTGTGGTCGCGTCGGATGCGGTATGAAGAAGTATGGTAGGTGTGGGAGAGAGCATAGTGGGGAATGTAGGTTTGGGTTGAACTTGTGCTTTAAATGTGGGAAGGCGGGGCACATGGCAAGGGACTATCGTACGGTCCGGTGCTTTAACTGTGGTGAAGAGGGTCACATAAGTAAGGATTGTAATAAGCCAAGGACGGAGGGTTCCGGGGCGAAGAAGACGGGAGGAGAAGGATCAAGGGCGAGTGCCAGGGCATTCATAATGACACAGGAGAAAGTTAGGACGGACCCTGATGTCGTGTCCGGTACGTTTCTGGTGAACCAAACTTTAGCTTTTGTGTTATTTGATTCTGGTGCCAGTAAAGGTTTTATTTCTGTTGCTTTCTGTGCTAAGCTGCCTGTTAGTAGTAGATGTGTTGATGCGCCCTTTGATGTAGAAACTGTCATAGGTATGTCTACCAGGATTTCTGAGATGATAGAGAACTGTGATGTGGAACTTAAGGGTCATAAGTTTCCTATTAGACCGTTCGTAATGACCTTAGGTAGTTTCGATTTGGTTCTTGGGATGGATTGGTTGGTGGACTCCGAGGTGAACATTGTGTGTCGCAAGAAGATGATTCGTTTGACAGCGCCTGATGGGAGTTTGGTAACTGTTTATAGGGATCGGGTTACTACGATCCCAAATGTAATCTCAATGGCGGTGGCGGGAAAGTGTATGAGGCGAGCATGTAGCGCTTACTTGGCTTATGTAAAGGATGTGGATACGCCAACACCACAACTATCCAATGTACCAGTTGTGTGTGACTTCCCGGACGTATTCCCAGAAGACTTACCAGGAGTGCCACCTGACAGAGAGATCGAGTTTCAGATCAATCTGATACCAGGTGCCCAACCTGTTGCCAAGGCACCGTATCGGTTGGCTCTGACAAAGATGAAAGAATTAATGGAGCAGTTGCAAGAGCTGCTTGATAAGGGGTTCATTTGACCGAGTATCTCTCCTTGGGGTGCTCCGGTCCTTTTCATGAAGAAGAAAGAAGGTAGTATGAGGATGTGTATTGACTACCACGAACCAAACAAGTTGACGGTCAAGAACCGATACCCCTTACCGAGAATCGATGATTTGTTTGATCAGCTTCAAAGTGCCAGTTGGTTCTCAAGAATAGACCTTCGATCTGGCTATCATCAACTGAAAGTGAATGAGCAAGACATTCCTAAATCAGCTTTCCGCACGCGTTATGGTCACTACGAGTTTCTTGTAATGTCCTTTGGTTTGATCAATTCGCCAGCTGCTTTTATGGATTTGATGAATCGAGTGTGTCGGCCGATGTTGGATAAATCTATGATTGTGTTTATTGATGATATCATGATTTATTCAAAGAATGAAGATGAACATGCCGGTCACATTCAGGAGGTTCTATAGACGCTGAGAAAGGAGAAGTTGTACGCTAAGTTCTCCAAGTGCGCGTTCTGGTTACGTGAGTTTCAATTCTTGGGTCACGTGGTAAATCCCAACGGGATTATGGTGGACCCGGCAAAGGTGGAGGCGGTGATGCAATGGAAGTCTCCAAAGACGCCATCCGAGATTCGTAGTTTCTTGGGATTGGTAGGCTACTATAGAAGATTCATCCAAGACTTTTCCAAGATCGCTTCTCCACTAACCAAGTTGACCCGAAAAGATGTGAAGTTCGTATGGGGTCAAGCTCAAGAGAAGGCGTTCGAAGAATTGAAGGTGAGGTTGACTCAAGCTCCTGTTCTATCGTTACCCAATGGGAGTGAAGATCTGGTGGTTTATTCTGATGCTTCCTACTCGGGGTTGGGTGTGTGTTAATGCAAAGAGGGAAGGTTATAGCTTATGCATCCCGGTAGTTGAAGGTTCATGAGGTCAATTATCATACTCATGACTTGGAGCTAGCAGCTGTGGTCTTTGCGCTAAAGATTTGGAGGCACTATCTTTACAGGACGAAGTGCACCATTTTCACTGACCACAAGAGTTTGAAGTACTTCTTCGAGCAGAAGAATCTGAACATGAGGCAGAGGCGGTGTTTGGAACTTATAAAGGATTATGATTGTGAGATCCACTACCATCCGGGCAAAGCCAACGTGGTGGCTGATGCCCTTAGCCGAAAAGAGAGGCCCGAGCCGAATCGGGTGAAAGCATATCAACTAATCATGACCTCTGATGTGATGAAGCAAGTCAAAGAGTTTCAAGATGAGGCATTGAAACAAGATCAGCTTAACACTGAAAGGATAAGAGGTCTGGTTGGGGAATTAGGTGAAAACACACTTGGTGTTAAAACCCGATTTGGACGGGTGTGGATTCCTCGTTTTGGGGATCTACGGGTGAAGATTTTGGATAAGGCTCACAAGACTCGATACTCCATTCATTCAGGTGCCACAAAGATGTATCAAGATATGAAGAAGGATTATTGGTGGCCGGGTATGAAACGTGACGTAGTGGAGTATGTGAGTAAATGCCTTACTTGTCTACAGGTAAAGCCGAGCATCAAAAGCCGTATTGGAAGATCCAACCTTTGGATATACTGGATGGAAGTGGGAGCACATTACCATGGATTTTATTACGAAGTTGCCGCGTACTCCGAAAGGGTATGATGCTATATGGGTGATTGTTGACCGCTTGACGAAGAGTGCTCACTTCCTACCGATCCGCGAGACATATTCATCTGAGAGGTTGGTTGATCTATTCATCAAGGAAATTGTAACTCATCATGGTGTACCAGTGTCTATTGTGTCAGATCGTGACACATGGTTTACATACAAATTTTGGAAGAAATTCCACGACGTGATGGGGACGAGGTTACACATCAGTATGGCTTATCATCCTCAGACTGATGGTCAGTCAGAAAGGACCATTCAGACATTGGAAGACATGCTTTGGGCATGTGTTATCGATTTTGGGGGAAGTTGGGATGACCACTTACCATTAGCTGAATTCTCATACACCAACAGTTATCATGCCAGCATCGGTATGCCAGCTTATGAGATGCTATACGGTAGGAGATGCAGAACGCCCGTCTGTTGGGGTGATATTGGTCAGAGAGAACTAGGTAGCATTGAGGTGATCGAGGCTACGACTGAAAAGCTCGAAAAGATCAAGGCCTTCATGAAGGCAGCCAAAGATAGACAGAAGTCGTATGCTGATAAACGACGCAGAGCGATTGAGTTCCAGGTGGGTGACCGGGTTATGTTGAAGGTCTCACCTTGGAAGGGGATCATCCAATTCAGGAAGCGGGGCAAGTTGAGCCCAAGGTATATAAGGCCTTTCCGAATCATTGCTCGAGTAGGAGAGGTGGCCTATAGACTGGAGTTACCAAATGAGTTAAATGGAATTCACCCGACATTCCACATATCTCATCTAAGGAAATGTTTGGCGGACAAGGATATGATTGTTACATTGGAAGATATCGAAGTAGACGAACGGCTCAATTATGTGGAGCAACCAGTGGCAATTATTGATCGTAAAGAGAAGAGGCTGAGAAATAAAGTGGTTCCTGTTGTGCGAGTACAGTGGAAGCACATGAAGGGATCCGAGTCTATGTGGGAGACTGAAGAAGAGATGAGACAGCATTACCCACAACTCTTTGAGGAATAACAGTTTCGGGGACGAAACCTAAATAAGGGGGTGGACTTGTAACACCGGTTATTTTAAAGTCAAGAAAGAAGAATAAAGTGAAAGAAAAGAAGGAAAAGAAATAAAACCCAAGTCTAGGGGTAAAAAGTGTCCAAAAGGACAAAATATTTGAAAATTTTGTGATAAAGGTGGCATGGCCGCCCATCACCCTTTCTATACACAAAACTTTTGGATTTTTAGAGAGAGAAGTAGCAGGAAGTAGAGAACTCTCAGGTTTGAAGAGAAACAAGTTGAAAAGTGTGAATTCAAGGTAAGAATTCATATTTTTATGGTGTTCTTAACCGGTTATGTCCTCGGGTTTATGCTTAATGTGTTTGGGTACGTTTTTAGTGGGTTCTAAGCGGTTGAATTCAATTTGCAAACGAGTTTGGAAGAAAGTCATACTCAAGAGCTGCAAAGGTGAGTTCTAGAACCCCCCCCCCCCCCCTTCTACATGTTTTTAATCGATTTTTGGGGTTGGAATGCATGAAGGTATGTTTTCATTAAACTGGGTTTCGAACCCGTATGCTTGATTGTGTGTATGTTGATGTTATGATGCGATGTGTGGCTATGTTCATGCTTGTGGATGTACGATGGGATTTCTAAGGCTTAGAGGGTAAGATTTAAGCTTAGAATATGATGAATGGTGTATGGGGATGTAATCTGATGTTTTAGGTTCATGTGTTAAGTTTTTGAATCTGCCTAAGTGTTGGAAAGTAAATGTGGATGAGTAATGGGAAGAAATGCGGATGAACAGTCAATACGGATGAGCATTCACTAAGTATGGGAAATGCGGATGACTCATGTGGATGAGTAAGGTCAATGCGGATGAGCATTGACTAAGTATGGGAAATGCGGATGGCTCATGCAGATGATTAATGTCAATGCGGATGAGCATTGACTAAGTATGGGAAATGCGGATGGCTAATGCTGATGAGCAAGGCTAATGCGGATGGGAAAGTCTAAGTGTGAACGAATGCGGACGATTAATGTGGATGAAGCATGGGGAAATGCGGATGAAGCATGGGGAAATGCAGATGAACAAAAGGCAAATGCAGATGAAGAAAAGGCAAATACGGATGAACTATAGCAAATGTGGATGAACCCCTAGACTGTTTTCTGACTTCTTGGAAAAAGGTGAAATGTAGGCTTGACTTGGGAGGTTCCCGGGGCTATGTAGGTTGACTATTTGAGGTTCTAGTTGTTATGATAGGCATGTTATGATGTATGATTAGCGCATATGCATGATGATGATGATGTTGCATGATTATGCATGTTATGTATGTATGATGTTGCCCTGTATGATGATGATATTTGTGTATGTTATGTTCCTAATTATGATGTATGTTTATCTTTCCCGTGACTTTACGTTGAATGTTAATGAATGAATGAAAGTAGTACGTAACGTAAAGTGAAAGATAATGAAAGAGGAACATGAAGTAAGAATGCATGTATTAATGAATGATGAAAGTAAAGAAAGTCTTGCAAGCCTTGTATGTCGGGACACGCCATTAAAAGGTGTTAGCCCAACGGTGTGCGGGTTCGCTGCCCCGGGAGAATGCACATTGGGGTCTTTTTTTATGATTGACCATTTCTATGGAACCATTTTTGCTTGCCTTAGGTACTGTGGCCAGAGGTGCTGGGCACCGCGAATGAAGATCTATGATAGGCTTATGTCCAGTAGCATGGGCATGAAGGGCATAGCACATGACAATGGTATACTTGAACTTTATCTTCGGTACTGTGGCCAGAGGTGCTGGGCACCGTGAATGAAGGTCTATGATAGGCTTAAGCCCAGTACCATGAGCATGAAGGGTAAAGTTCATAGTGTTGATGAAAGGAAAAGATGTAATGACGAAAGAACAAATGATGAAGATAATAATGATATTATCTATGTATACGTATGATGTGTGATCACATGTTAAAGAAATGATCGGTTTAATGAAAGTAAAAGTATGTTTTAATGTAAAACTAGAACTCACTCAGCAACGCTGACTTTTTATGCATTTTCCAGTTGGCAGGTGAGCATTGCTGAGGATGGCGCGGGGCAGCTACTTGGCATTGGGATGACATTCTTTTGTTAATGTTTTTGCATGATTATGCGAACAAATGAAATTGTGTAATGAATCTTGTATTATTTTGCAAAAGCATTGTGAATGAAAATGTTTTTTTAAATGTTTCCGCTGCAACGTTTATTTCATATCAATGTAATTATATGTTACATGAGCAATGAATGGCCAGCTGTAAGCGTCCCGGGGACGGGGCCTTACACACCTGTGGAACCACTGAGCCAAACTTCAACTTCAAGATATTCGGCTCCTATTGCAACTACCTTTTCTGAGCCATCCCAAGTTGTACTGCATATAGACCCAAGGATGTTCAGAGATCTCTATAGACTCTTCTCTAAGTTTCTGTTGAGATCCTCTCTAGATCAGCCTAGCCCTGATGCGGCTATGATGTACTTTGGAGCTAAAGAGCTTTAGAGGTTAAGTGCACCTTCTACCACTATAGAAGAAGTTGGTCAACCTAAGGTCAAAATGGAACCTGAGATTCAATTTGAAGGGGAAGTGAGGGCTGATGGCCCAGCAACTAAAACAGTTGGGACAAAAACTGTACTCCCTCAAACTTCCGAAGCTAAAGTCCAAGCCTCGGACGAACAAGATGAGTCTTCCGAAGCTGAATGGAAGCTGCGGAAGGACTATTCTCATTGTCTGAGGATCTAATCATCACAGATGCAATTCAAGAGCGGCATCTGAGGTGAATAGTGAGGACTTTCTTAATCAACCTCTAGCTTAGACACCTTCACTACTTCTCTCACAATCTCAATCCTCTCTCCAAGAACCACCAAACTCAAGCACTTCAAAAGATGATAAAAGTAAGAAGAAAATAATTGTGGAAGAGCTTTGGGAGGAGGAGAGGATTGAAAAGCTTAAAAGAAAAGGCAAACTTCCAATTGTGAAGCTGTAGCTGCAAGTTCCAAAGTAGTTGCAGCCAACCAGGAGGCAATCAAGAATAAGAAGAGGGTAGAGATCATTGATCGGCTCATCAAGCTTCAAGCTTCCAATGAAGACATACTCCTACTACCATTAGAGGAGTTGGTAGAGCTGGAAAAGGCAACCAGGCTGCAAAATGAACAACAGAAGGAAGCAGCATGGTTGGCCTTAGAGGAAGAAAGAGAGAGAAAATAGGGAAGCTGACATGGAGCTCCGGAGGAAAAGGATAGCTTTCCTAACCTCCAGAGGTTTCTCTCTTCAAGAACTATCTCCACATAATGATGAGACGATCCTATGGCTCTTCAACAAAGAGTAGTATCAATTGGAGAAAGAGAGAAAGAGAACTGCAAAAGAAGTTGAGGGAAAAGAAGAAGAAGAAAGAAGAAGAAGCTAGGGTCATTGCGACCAAGAAGACTCTGTCAAGCTGACTTATGTTGATGGATCTTCATGTTCCTTCATAAGAGATCAATTTCTGGATCTGTCTAGAGGAACACTGGACCATGCTGTAAGACTTCTTGGTCTCAACTCTGACTCCTTCAACGATTAAGAGAAGAAGCTGGTGTGACATCCGTCACATCAAGGTCCTTCAATTAACTTGGCTTCCGTTAATTTTTCTTTGATCGTTCATTCCTCATCTTTACAAACTATTCGTGTGGATATCATACTTGTTTTACCATCTTTATGCTTGTGCTATCGTCGAAACGTATGCTATCTTTAAAACTCTTACAAATTTCATCATCATTATCACTAAATTTGTCATCTTTAAATAATATTATTGTCATTAATCAAACCATTTTTAAGATACCAATAACATAAATACATTTTTATCATCAATATAATTAACCTATTAAAGTCGTTTTCAACTAAAACAAATTTGGGAATTCAGGGATTTAAGTGCACGGACTAAATGTGTCATTTTTCAAACTTGGGCTGGGTATATAAACCCAATTTTCCAGCCCTAGCCCCATTCTTAATCTTCTTCTTCTTCATTCTCTTCTTCACTTTCATCTTCTTCCTTCACCAAAACCGCCCCGTTTGGTCACGTTTTCGTCGTCTAGACTTCGACTACAACCGAGTCTACTCCATTCTTGCAGGTAGACAACCTTGGTCGTCCCTTTTCTTGCTATTTCACAGCTGTCCACTTAGGGTATCAGGTGTTCGGGTCCAACCCAAACACATGTGGTCGCGTAGATGCGTGTGATGTCTTTCTGCGTGTTCTTCTTGTTTGAGTTTGTTTGTAGTGTGTTTCTGGAAGTCCTTGTTGTGTAAAACTCGTGCTTGGAGCAACAAAGGCTGCTCTGCACAGCTGCAGTCGCGAATCTGCCATTCTGATGACTGGGTCTGTCACGCGACTGAGCCGTGCGACTGGGTGAGTCGTGCGACTGAGTCATTCGGATGACTGAGTTGTGCGACTAGGTATGTCGTGCGACTGAGTCGTGCGATCGAATGAATGCATGCGATTGAGTCAATGCGGATGAGTGTATGCATGCAATTGACCGTTCAGTACATACTACACTTGGGAAACTTTGATCATTCACACTTACCACTTAACAAGTGAGTTTTGTGGACCTTTTTTATGCTTATACAATATTTCAATCATTTACAAACATAGGGGAAAAGTATGCTCACTCATTTTCTATGTTGTACAACTTACATACAATTTACATACTTGGAATCAATGTGTTACTATTTTGTGAGTACTTATCTGATACATGCTTGAGTTTTTTGTGTGGTACTTTCTTTACAACCATTTAATTCCAGTGTGGGAACCGACGGATATGTATTGGTAGTACTACTGGGTTGACACCCTTGTTTGTTGGTATACTAGTTAGTACCAACAATAGCCAGGAACGGGCCTTGGGTGAATATATTCCAACAAGATTCTGTGTGTATGTCGTTAGGTTTGGTTGTAAAGCTCATGTCATGTGATTTTGCTTACTTATAACTGTACACACGGTATTCCACAACAATTATTATACAGCATCAATTACTTATTTACTACTTACACCTGCGAGCTCACCAATAATTTTATTGACCATTTTGAGCATATCTTTTCAGGTGACAATGCTAATTGAAGATCTAGGTGTGCTGCCTTGGTGGAGACCCTAGGATGCATTTTTGAGACTAAACATATTTGACAAACTTGTATCTTGGAATCATTGTTGTAGTCTGCTTTAAACATCATAATTATATAACTTGTTCCCGGGGTGTGGGAAATACATTACAATGTTTTCATCATTGTTTATGTGAATCGTATAACATGTTTATGCTTATGGCTATGTTGTCGTGAATATTGACTAAACACGACACAAGTCTCTTTTGTGTCGAGTGTCGTCATGACACGCTTGTCATCATCTGTTATATTGCATCTCTATTGCTCACCATGTGTTATGACGATCCGTCTCGTTACATCCCCGTGTTTCCGCTCTTAACGGGGGTGTGACAGCTGGTGACTCTGTTGGATACAAAGAAAGGGACAAGATTCCTAGTCAGCCTTTTGTGCCTAGAAAGAAAATCATCCAGTAGAGGTTTGTTGAAACCTCTCACAACTTTTTTGTGGAGAGAGAGAATGGTGAAAGCAATAGGTTAAATGCCTCCTCTCTACTACACTCTAGTAGATTTGACATTGCTGAGTTAGCAGATAAACCATTCTCTAACCCCTCCAACTCCAAAACTGTTGCTCATATCAGAAGTCACTTTAGCAGCCTTCATCTTGCTGAGCTTACCATAAAGGCAAGGATTGAAGAGGAATTGAAACTGAGAGAGAATGAAGACAAGGAAAGGTCAACCACTAAAAGCACAGCTTTTCTACTAATGGTGGAAGGCCTTGAATTGGAACCAATAGTTAGATGGGAGTATGACTACAGCTCTCATCAACTAACTCTTTTCAGAGGGACCCAACAAAGGGTTCATATCATTCAGGGTGACAGACAAGAGTTTCTGTCAACTAATGATTTGTACAAGCTTCTCAGCACCACTTCTGGGAAGAACAAAGAAACAGATAAATATTTGCTTTCTCTGGTGCTGAAAGCTTTAAGGAGCAGGAACAAGTGAGGTTTTGGTAGCATCAGCCTAGGGAGAGTTTGTTGGATCAACAAGAAAACTGGTGCAACCAAAACCAAATCACTTAGAAAAATGTTGGTACAACTTACAAAGGACTTCTGAAGCTAAGTATGGGACTTCCGAAGGAAATAAAGTTCTTCTGAAGACAAAGTGAAAGTTTTACTTCCGAAGACAAACTCTAATTCCGAAGAGAAAGTGTTCACTTTCGAAGATCAAGTCTTAGAAGAAAAGATCATAAGTGAACTTCCAAAGTATGAATAACAAAAGAAGTCCATCAAGCCTCAGAAGAAGTAGCATCTTCCGAAGTATAAATGACCTCGGAAGAACTTGTCCTTCCGAAGCCATTTAACCTTCGGAAGACACTATTATAAACCAGTGGACATAAATATGGTCTCTGACACTCCGTTGCAGACCTCAGATACTGCATGGTGTTTTCCCAAAAGGCCATGTAGTTGACCATACTTTATTTCACTATTCACCTTTTTATGTTAGTACATGTTGCAACTTTAGTTTGTGACAAAATGTAAGTCATGGACATGTCATGACTACCATATATTAGATAAGACATTATCTAAGATACCTTAAACTATAACTTTGTAGTATTTTCTTTAGTTAGAGGATTTCAGCTGGTATCAAAGTATATCTGGCTATAGGTAGTATTATATATAGTTTCTCATTGTAACTCATAACATCATGATTGTAAGAATCTTGTAATATTTTGAGTTGAGAAGCAAATATGCAAGTACCTTGAAAATTATCTTTGTGTTTCTTTGATACTTATTATATTACTATCAACTCTAAGAATAGACTCTGCTTCATCTGATCTAAGTGTAGCATATGTGAGTTTGAGAGGAAAAACAATGTTAAATGACAAAACCAATCATGCACATGTTCATCACATGGGGCGAGGTCAAGGGGTGGTGGTAGTAGTGTTGCTTGCCCATACCGATAAACCTGTAAATAAACCGAAGGTTTATGAACTGTTTGATAGGAAGTTTGTTTATGTTCATTCATTAAATTAAATGAATTAATAGAAACAAAAAAAATTTGTTTGTGTAATTAAATAAACAAACATGAATACATGTTTTGTTCGTTCATTTATGTTCCTGAGCATTCGCTTTTTTTCGTTCATATATTTTCGTTTATATACGTTTGTTTATGTTCGTCTGCTTATGTTTGTATGTCTATGTATTGAACAAAATTTCATGTAGATATTGGTTTTGTGGATGAGTCATTATGGATGATTTTTATGAGTCATTGTAAATTTTTAATACAATCATATTTTTGAATGTATCATGTATCTCTAGACCATTAATTTACATGTGGTTTTGGATGAATTATGATGCAGTAGACTTGTGCGTTTGTTTTTGTAAATATCTGTTTGCTCGTTTACGTTTATGAACTGTTCATTTAGCTTTTAGCGAACTAAAAGAACAAACACGAACATTTTCTTAACTAACCAAAATGATAAAGAAATTGTGTTCAATTATGTGTTCGTGTTTGGTTAAATTTAAAAGAACGAACAGAAACATACCAATCTTCGTATTTATTCGGCTCATTTACAGACATACATGCCGAGAAATGCACTACATTATTTTCTAATTACACCTTACTTTAATATATTAATTAAATTTTACTATAACTATCACTAATCACAGTTCTTAAGTTTACCTTGCATTTAACATTTGCATTTTCATTTTCCAATGTCAAACAAAAGTTTCAAGCCTTTTCTTTTATGCTTTTTAACTTTTATAAACTAAATAAACCTCTATTCATATTTTTCCCGCTCCTTTATTTCTAGAACTAAATATTTAATTTAAAAATTTTCGTATGTAAAGTTTTCAAAAACCAATATATGTAAGAATGATTATATATTGATATGCGTATTTTTTATTAGGTTATGCGGGTAAAATAAATAATGTTTCCCATTATCAAGTTTTATTTTTTTAAATGCCCAAAACTTTTTACATTTGACATTATTTTTTATAGAAAAAAAATATATAGAGCATATTTTATATTTAAAATGTATATAGTTATGATATAAAATATTATGCTTTTCACTTTTATTAGCTCGTTGCCTCTTGTAATCTTTTGGATTAACGAGCATTACACAATCAGCTAATTAGCATTACATAATGAGATCTTTTGAGCAAAGGTACTAGAATAACTCATTGGCACACCGTACGAGTCCAACTAATAAGTGTGTAATGTACTATTATACAAGTCATTCTTTTGTGTCCTGCTATTTTCACTGGCACATCGTACGAGTCCACTTTTTTCTGTATAATGACATCTTTTCGACCAATTAAGCCACGTCTCAAACTTTAAACAAATAAGCACTAGTAATAGTCTTGCACTTAAAATAAAAAATAATAACTTTTAAACAAAAACTATATAAACATGTAACATAACCCAAAAACTTTAAAAATGACAAAAGTACTAGAATAACTCATCTCAAATTTTATCTTTACTTGCCGATGCCAAACAAACCCTTTAATATACTTTTGTCATCTACGTAGGGTTCAAGTCGATTGGTTGAGCTTAACCCGAGATACTGATTTATAAACCAAAGCTTTTATTAACCAAATGCCATCGAGGTGGAGAATTAAATCCAAATCAATTGTTTACATGCATGGTTTGATTAGTAATTAGTATTCACAAATAAGAAAAAAACAATTACTTTTCGTGTTTAGATCAACAACCTTAACCATTAACAATTACAACCATGGACATGTGAATTAATTTTGTTGAAAATCTACAACAATAGCATGGGTTATTCAGTGGTCCACTAATGATCTTTAATCCAACTGGTTAATGTAAGCTACACATAATGTGTAAATAAGGGGAAGCCCTAGATTTAAATCTCACTCTAGACGAAATGGTTAGAGTTGAAACATATGATTTTTTTAGCAGTGAGTTTCTTCCTAAGGGGGTTGGGGATACGATCCCAAGAGGAAAACAAATAGATGAACCCACCTATTATTAGAAGCATGTTCGCACATTTACCATTAAAAAAACATATACACACGTCCATTAAGAAAATATTAAAGACATATAAGTCATCACTGTTACATTATGATTTCTCAATTTGAGAATAATCGATTTAACAAAAGTTTGTTAGTTATGAAAATCAATATTTGTTGTTGGTCAACATCTATATGTTTTGTTCTTCAAGAACCCCAAGCATTAGCCACTATTAATCATATCCAAAGCTACCAACTACCATACTGCAAATTCGGAGTTTGCTACATCAGTTTAAGAAAAGTTACTATCTTTACATATTGTAAAGCTTTAATACTTAAATTCACTATCTTTTAATCCTTTAATAGCGTCATATAGAACCACAAGATTTGACTTGCTTATAATTTATTAAAGAAACTAAACTATAGAAGACTTGACTTCTTTCATCGACCCACGTCACAATACATAACGTTCATACGCAACTTGAAGAGTGCTTCTATTTTGTTTTCATATAACAGAAAAAATGCTTTGACCGTTATCACTGTCTAATTTTCATGATGATAACCAATGCCAAAATATTATCATCTACTCAAAAGTTAGAACCTTAGTTCCATCATTATGAAAACCCACTTTAGCATATTGTTAATGTCAACCTAAAACTCAACCAATAATCAACCACTACCTCTTAAATCAACAAACACAAACGGAAATCTGGGAATTAAACCACTTATGGTTAAGCTCTCGATTAGAATCCCTAATCACGAAACAATCAAAGCATGTTATAGGAATCGCTCCTGCCCTCTCTTCAAATCGTCTAGCGCAATGAACAATTGATTGCAGAAGCGTATTGTTATACCATGTGGATACTCAGTGATTTGCGAGAGATTTATAATGATTTGCGACAGATTTATGGTCTTTTTGTTATCACTAACAAAATCCAATTTTCAAACTTCCGAACCTAAGGTACTGGGGGCACTCTCGCTGCATAGTCATGGAAGGGGCCGGCACCGCGCGACAACACTGATGCCGGTCCCCCACACCGTGAAAAGCAAGCACCAAGCCACACTTGCGCGCCATGCCACACCCCACAAACCAAACATGTGACCGCTGTCAACGGTCACTTTTTCGTAAGTTTGAGCCCCACCCTTCCTCACTCCATCCCAACCCAAACGACTATATCCCATTTTAAAAAATTAATAAATAATTATTACACTACAAATACTAAACTCAAATTCATAAATTTTATACCATTCTCAAATATTTCTCATCTTCTCTTATACAATTCATCAAAAAATGAACCCACAAAAAATCCTCACAATTTCAAGGCCAAAGCTTCAAAAAAATATCGACTGAAGGTGCAGTCAGGTAACTAGTGTCTTCTAAATTAACCTTACTCGACTTACAACAAGAAATGAAGATTTGATTCGGTAAACGTTGCTTCGGTAAACGTTGTTGAACGGAAACATCAAATTGCCCGGATATGTAGTTCGGAGTTTAATTTATAGATTTTTAGTTTTAATATTGTCATATTATTAATTTTTATGTTTTTAATATGATGCATTGTTTTATATTTATAATTTTTAATTTAATTTTATTAATGAAGTAATTTATTTTGAATAAAAGATGTATGATGTAGTGTGATGTGATATGAATGTCATCATAAATTGATTTGATGTGGTATAGTGTAATATGATATGATGTGATGTGACGTGATATGTTTTAATTGATAAGTGGATATAGTGTAAAGGGCGTGTCATGGGCACCCCATGACACTAGCGATGTGATGTATGTCTTCTTTTGATTTATTTAAGGCATGTATAGTTGGTTTTTTTATTTTTAATGTGAGTGTGTGTCTCATATTGTAAGGGATAACTATTAGTGGTCGTAAGTGAATGATAGAGAATATTTATGGGAGTTTTACTATTATTCTTCATATTTGAAGAAATATAAGGAATCACGGTACAACTCTTATAATTTTTTTAATATTTTAAAGGTGGTTGTGAGTGTAATAGGAGAAAATATAATAATAAAGATATTAAAAAGTATTATTAATTGAAAGCAATTTGTAAAAAGATATGTTTTTAGTGTAAACTAGTATTCAACCCCCACATTGCGGCGGGGGCGTAAAACAATGCCAAATAGCAACAATATCATGTCATCGTCAACGACCACCACACCGAAAAAAATTGTTTTAAAAAAATATAAAAGAAAAAATGAACAAAATGTAGACGTAGAAACGGAAATCATTAAAAATAATAACCAAGGCGATCTAGGACCTGCACGTTGCGACATGATCGTTAAATGAGAAAAAAATAAGCTTAACAACTTTGAACCACACGCGCTTGGTATGGAATGTTAATTTTTAAAATTTAGACCAAATGTAAACAACAAAATTGTAATGCATAGGGACCAAAGTAAAAATTGTAAGGGTTAAGTTATAAAATATGTATAAATTGGTTTATTAAAAGTATTTTATATTTCACTAAGAAACTATCTATGTATCATCCCTCACAAGTCACACCCTCAGGTCCTCAACTTCATTTTCAACCGAAAACTCCTCATCTTGACCATCTGATTCCTAATCAGAAACCCTAGAATCAGAAACCATCTATGTATCATCCCTAACCCCAACACCACTACCACCGCCACGATCGTCATCATTGCGAACGCCATCGTCACTTGCCTTCCCACCTCCCACCTCCGTCGCATCTTCAGAGAAAGCTTCGCCTGCTCAGTATCACCTTTGTATTCCTCTTCTTCCCCAACATCTGCCATATCAACTGTTGACAACGGGAAACCACATGAACAAAAAACCTTAACCCCAGTTACAACACACCAAATGAATACATCCAAAAATTCAACAGGAATGAAGGAATGAAGATCTTAATGAAGAAGATCATATCTTTGAGGTTATAATGAAACTGAAGTAACATGTGGGTGTGAAGTTGTAGGCAGAAGAATACATTTGTGTGTTTCTATGGTACCTACTCAAAGAAGATTAGATCTTTGAGGTTATGAAGAAATTAAAGTAACATGTGGGTGTGAAGCTGCAAGGAGAAGAATACAATTGTGTGTTTGTATGATACCTACTCAAAAAAGATTAAATCTTTAAGGTTATGAATAAATTATTGTAGTGGTTTTGGCACAACATTCCCAAGCCACATCGGCAACTTTGGCGCTACCCATATCCCCACTACATAGTCTTAAACACCTTCTAACTGCTCATTAATTGTCACTTTTAGTGATACTCATTACCTATTACACATTAAATATAAACCCTTAGTAGTTAAAAAAATGTGACTATATAATTTGTTCTTTCTAAAGTATGTTCCCCTTGCAAAAATTTATATTTGATTATATAAGGAGATTTTGAAACCTTGTTTTTTTTCATATTAAACACACACTACAGAAACGATATTATGATTGTTATAATTATACCTAGATATGTTATCTATACTACTATATAATACATCTCTTTGGATAAAGATGTAATTTTACCAAAAATATAAATTTTAAAGCAATATGTACAAATGAATGCATCATATTTAAAAGGGATTAATAGGGATTTGATTAAAATTTTAAGACACTTTAGGGGTAATATGGTAAATGTATCCATTAAATTTTATAAAACTTGACATTTTTGCTCTTGTCTCTTTCATGTATTTAATAAACATTATTAATATATTATTTAATAATATGATATTATTTAATTCACTTCATTAAATTTTATTTTGTTTATGATACTATAAATTGACATTTAAATTTATATTTACTAATTGTATTTTTATAACTAAATAATATTTTAATTAAGTATATTATTTTAGAGTAAATTATTGTTTTCGTCCCTGAGGTTTGACGAAAATCACGGGTTCAGTCCAATAGTTTATTTATTACTCTGACGGTCCAATAGTTTCAAGTTTTGTTTTAATTTCACCCAAGTTGCTAATACCGTTAGTATACGTTCTGTTAAAAAATAAATAAAGACTTTTTTTCCCTTGGTTGATTAAATACCCCTCTCACCATCCCCACTCCATTTCTTTCTTTTCTTTCTCTCACACACACTTCTGTTTTCTCTCAACATTTCTTTACCACCGCCACTCAAATAACCACAACCACCACCGCCACTCACCGCCACCACCTGAAACTCGTCAGCCACCACCAAATCCCGCCACACCTCCCGTAACTCATCTCTTCCTCCCTTTCTCTCCCTTCTTATTCAACCACAACCACACCATCGCTCACCACCACCATCTAAAACTGCCGACCACCGCCATCTAAAACCGCCGACCACCGCCATCTAAAACCGCCGACCACCGCCGTCTAAAACCGCCGACCACCGCCATCTAAAATCGCCGACCACCACCAAATCTGGCCACTGACCATCTAAAACCGTGGTGATGGGGGAGATCTAGTGGTGGCGTTGCCAAAATTACAGTGGTGGTGGGGGATCTGGTGGTGGCGGCACGAGTTGGTGGTCGGAGTGGCTTGGAGGTGGAGGTGGCGATGGTGGTCGGAGGTAGCCTAGGGGTTGGGGTGGCGATTTGTGGTTCTTGATTTCTAGATGAGATAGAAAGAGAGAAAGAGAGATGGGTTAGGGTTGGGGGCTCTTGAACCATGATGATGGTGGTTTTGTTGGGTATGATAATGGTGGTGGTGAACTTGTTAAGAATGGTAATAGTGGTGGTGGATGGGATATGGTTTTGGTGTAGGTGATGAAGATGACAAAATGATGAAGATGATGGTTATTTGAAAAGATTTTTTTATTATTTTATATTTAATCATAAGGGTAATATTGTAAATTTACATTAACTTAACGGAAATATTATAACGGTGTTAGCGACTTGGGTGAAATTGAAACAAAAGTTGAAACTATTGGACCGTCAGAATAATAAATAAACTATTGGACTGAACCCGTGATTCTCGTCAAACCTCAGGGACGAAAATATTAATTTACTCATTGTTTTATTTAAATATTTAAGTATATAACTTTTATAAATCTTCGTATTTATAATATATATATATATCACGATTCCTTCCTGTAGGTATTGGGTTGCTTAATGAGGTTCCGATCTAAAAATAATAAAAAACCCAACAAGTATGATTTTTTATTCTAATATTTATTTGACATATTGATTATTGTCAAAATCAAAAACAATGTTAAAGTTGGTCGACGGAGGCATAATGAATTGTAGTATATGGATATCACGATTCCTTTCGAATGATCTAATCTATATCTTATTTAGTTGTTATTTCAAATAAGGATTTTTATATTGAATTGGGATAAATATGAAACTTAGATGTAGCAAATTCAAAAAATCAGTTATTAGATAAATGTTTTATCAAAGAAAAGATTAAATAGTGAAGTTTTCCAAAGAATGAATCAGTCTTATCTCTAATAGATTAATTGTTTCTATTACATCGAGATTTAGTAAATTTAAATGGTGAATTCTACTTAAAATGTTGTTGCTTCTTCAATAGGCATGAATGATAAAACTTATTAAATTTTATTATTTGATTGGACAGAATGATTACTGAATAGATGTTTCCATGATTCCCCCATAGATAAGGTGCTCATATGCAATTAATCCTTCAACTAAAAAAGATTCAAGTTGAGGAGTTTGATGAGTTACAAAAAGTCAGTAATAGTTAGTCAAATTTAAATGCACATACGGGTGCTTATAAAAGATCTAAAACATAAGACTCCTTCAGACTGGAAGAATGTGATATAAAAATATAAGGTTTTTAAAATGTATTGGGTGCTTGATGGATGGAGGGAGGTTCTTAATTCTTCATTGATGATTGCTTTGAGTTATTCATCGTGTATTCATATGAGTTCTCATTGAAGGGGTACTTGATTTTTTATTACATATTATCAGGAATCATAGAATTTAAACTACGTCAAATTGATCATTTGATTAGGTAGTTGTATGTTTGGCTATATTTGATGGATTTTTCTTATTCAGATGAATCATTAGCAGCTCATAACAGGATTTTAGTCTCGTTTGAGCCCTCATCTTTACCACTAATTTGTTTGTGTTTGATTTTATGTTACTATAATTAGGATTGAGGTATTTGTAAAAATTAGTAACGTAAACCAATATCGTGTTATAAATTATTACTGTCGCCGCATTGTGTGGGTCTTCTACTAATCTAATATTTAAGTACTACATTCTTATTACATGCAACAATTCCTTGATATAAATTTAATTAATAAAAATTATAAATTACAAATTTTTTACAATAATATTAAAAACATAAACTTGTGTAAATGATAATGTTGTAATGTTGTAGTACCAAAATCATTTATAAAAGAAACAAAAACATGTTGTTTGAATAAGCAACTAATACTTAATGTGAATGAAAACTTTAAACTAAAATATGATAAAATAAAATATCTACTTAATTAATGAGCAAATAAATTAAGAATAATTGAAATCAACGTCCAAAATTGAAAATATATATAATACTAATTATCAAATGGATTATGCATTATGAGTTGTACTCAAGCTTTAGTGGGTTGTATCAATTTGTTTTTTTTGTTTTTTTATTACTTTTAGTCTCAATACTTTTACATCTTACAATTTTTTACTTTCAACTTTGGTTGTCTATTCTTTTAAATTTTTACAAACTTTCCGTCTTACATTTTGGTTTAAATGTTATAAGTTCACACGCTGCAATATGCACATGTGGTTCAACGTTTTTACATTTATCTTTTTTTTTGTTGAACGGATCCGTCACAACGCGCGGTTCTTAGATCGACTTAGTTTTGATCATTTATGTTTTAAGTTTCACGTGCGGCGTTCAACGTTTTTACGTTTACTTTCAGTTCAGTTTTATTTTCTCCATTTTTTCTTTTTTAATACGAGTTTTTTCGTTGTTGATGGTCGCTAATGGTGATATGTATTTGATGCTACTTGTTATGGTTTTACGCCCCCCGCCGCAACGAGATGGGGTTAATATTAGTTTGTTATATTAAGTATTAACCGATGTTATATATTTATTGTATTCGGGCTGCTATCATATTCTTAGGGCTTGCGAATAACATGGGCTCTAAAATTGGGCTTAATCTGTGTTCGGCTATAGAAGGGGACACGGGCTCATTATCACCGGCCTACCTAAGCACTTAAGTAGCTGGGTCCAGGGGTATCCGCATATGAATTGAAAGCAACAACCAGAAATTTATATTAACATGACTTATTTCAAAAGTTTTGAATCGTAACTTTATTTATCAACTTGCATATATAGGTAAATGTGACAATAGAAGTATCGTTAAAAATAAATCTTATTAAACAAGTAAACTGACCTTATTAATTTTGTTTAAATTTTCAAGTTGTTAGACATAATTAGTTGGACTTAGAAAATAACAAAACTAGTGAAAGTAATTAATATAATATATTAGAGTGTAATAAAAAATAAACTAGGCTACAATTAAAAAACCCATTACTAATACCTTAAAATTTAAACAACACGCACTGTTATGCATATGATACAAACAAAAACCATGACACTACACATGCAGCATCCCATGGCTTTGATTTATACTTTTGTTTCGAAATTCAATTATTATTTCTTATTATCAGTGGTTTGTTTCGTAATTTGTTTTTCTATTATATTTTTAAAAATATAAAGTTTTTTTTTAAATTTAAATACACCGTTATGAATTTGCTTAAACTTAAGCTTCGCTCATGGTCGACATGGTTCAAATATAATATATCATTAGTTTTTTCACAACAATGTAATATTTTTGAAAATTTTGAATATACTGTTGCAACATGATTTTCTCTATGTATGTTTCGATATAAATTTTATTTAAAACACCCGACAACGTGTGGCCGAAACCAATATGATATATTTTTAGTTATCATAATTGTTTTCAAATTTTCTGAATATGCAGTTACGATTTGTTTATTTTCACTTATATTCTAATATAAATTATATACAAGTCAATAAACGGGCAAAACATTGATGTCTTTTATTTTTAACTTTAATTATTTCATAACTTTCTTATTTTTCACCAAACATAAAAAGATGTTTTATCAAGTGGCGTACATGCCGTCCTCTATTTTTCATCCAAACAATCAAGTAAATAAAAATAATAAAACCTTGTTTACAAATGCCATACCTTAGATGCAAATGAAATTCATAAATACAACCCAAATTCCTCCCAAATCCACATAAAATTAAAAAGGGAAAATTACCTAAATAACCATTTGATCAATTATTTTTACTTAAATAGTCATTGACTTTTAAATTTACAAGTTTGTTTCACCAATCAAACGCTTCTACGTGCGCAATATATCTCTGGTCGGCGATACTAAGGCATGTTGTATCGCCCGTATCGCTGGCCGAAGATACACACACATGTTGTATCGCTAAAAAGATAAAAAGAAATAAATAAATAAATTCGATATCGCTATAAAAACATACCACATGGTTGTGAATTGCCGGTATTGCTGGCCGGAGATACCCCATGAGTGTCGTATCGCCGGTCTTCGCCGGGCAGAGATACACCCTTTGCCCCGTATCGCCAGTGATATTTAGTTTTAATATTTTGAAATTATCTACATTTTTGCCTTTAATTTTTAGAATATTTTGTTTTATTTTTTCTTAAGAATATTAAATTAAAAAATATATATATAATATTTAATATAGCTTTTTTAGTTAAAGAAGAAACTTACTAATTACTTAGTAAAATAAAAATGAAAATGAAACAATTAAAAGTTGGATTGCAAAAACAATTAAACTTGTAATAATATATTTATGGAATAGTTTTGTTGTTAAAATGTAAAATAAAATCATTTACTTTAAAATAAAAATAAGAATGAAAATTTTGTTACATAGTAGCATAAAATAATATTAAATTTTTATATTTTGTGAAACTGAAAGCATTACTGCATATACTAGAATTTATAGCCTAATAATATAAATGTGTTTAATAAGGTGTTTACTCATAAAATTAGAAGTTCAAATTCCCTAATCTGACAAGTCATGTAAGATTTTTTTTAAACATTAATCGCAGCTTAAAAGTTAGGTTACTACAAAAATTGTAATCATTTTCACCGAGGAATAATATTAGATTTTTTAATTAATTTTAGTAAAAACATTTAACAATTAGCTATATATATATATGTTAAATCAAAATAATATGAACAAATTAATCGCTGCTTAACAAGTAGAGTAAACTAAATATTTGATCCTTTATAAAATTATATAAATTGCATTAATTGAATAATATTAAATGAAATTGTATTAACCGAATAATATTTAAAATATTTGGCGATACACTAGTGCCCCCGTATCTCCGGCGTATCTCCAGCGATACACATGTGTATTCGTATCTCCGGTGTATCTCTGACAAAAAAATTAGTAAAGTTTTTTGCCACGGGAACGATATTTCATGGCTTGGTACGCCACTTGACGATACATGGCTAAATTGATAAAAATAAAAGTCAATGGTTATTGTTTTAAAATCTTTTAATCAATGGCTATTTTTGTAATTTTTCAAATTAAAAATCACTCCTTATGCAACAACCACAATTAACGTCGCCAAACTTTACTCCACAACCCCAAAATAATCCCCACACCCCTTCACTATCAGATCCGATCACCTCCTCCGTCATCCATTCCACCACCGTGCTTCCGCCCTCCGCCGCCGTACACTGCTGGCCCTTTCAGATCTCAGCCCAACCTCCGGCAGCAGATCGACGGTGTAGAGTTGATCGGAAACATGTTTTCAGATCGGAAGTTTTCCGGTGACCGATGAGTTTTTTTCTCTCTCCGATGTTGATATATTTACGGTTTTGTAAAGTTTAAAACGGTACCTCTTTATCATCAACATAAGGTTTTTTTTTTAGTTTTTACGTGACTTTGAAGTTTATTTTCTTTTTATTCTTTAGAAAATAAAATATATTTCTTTTTGGAAGAAAGATTTTACTTCGTTTGTAAGCATAACATATTCGGTTTTTGTTTTTTTGGAAAATATTAATTTAATCAGGTTAAAATATATTATCCGAAGATTCTAAAGCTTTTTCTCTTGTCTTACAAAGTCAATTTTATTTTCAGTACAAATATTTAAACGAGATCATACATGTTTTTGTACAAATTTAACATATTTTTAAGAAGAGTTTCCCTGAAAATGATTTTATTTAAAGCTAAAATTCGGTTTTGATTCATTCGACGAAAATTTCTTTTAAAATATTAAAAACAGTAATTAAATTAAAATTATTTTTGTCAAATTACAAAAATGAAAAATTAACTTTTATTTATTTATTTAACGAGGAATATTTTGGTAATTTCGACCAAAATTTATTTAATGATAAATTTAAAAAACATTAATTAGTTGTTAAATTTAAAAATTTAACTTGTTCTAGTAATGGGCAAGGTATTTTGGTAAAAAGTCGAGTCTTTCACACTATGCCAAGCGCGTGGCTCAAGATACCAATTCACATTTCAAGTCAGTCCACGTCATTACGTATGTTTGGACACCAGAACTGGCCGGGCCCCACTCAATGAAAACAATAAATAAAAAAAGCCAAAATTAAAGCGCCCAAACCTCACGTAGTTAGATTAGTCTTATCGCCTTTAAGAAGGACCCCTTCCATCTTCTTTCACCTTCGTGTATATATATTGAATTGAATTGAATTGAATTGAATTGAATTGAATTGAATTGAATATATGTTTATTCATTTCTCCGGTAACAGATTATAAATCTCTGCTGTTACCGTTGTTGTGATTGTGGTTACATGTTTTCGTATGCGTTTATATCGGAAATTGATCGGTGCGTTGCCGTCGTTGACGGTTCATGGCGCTGTTAGCTAGTCCGAATCAGACTAACTTTGCTCATCTTCAATCATTCATGGGGGAAATCCCTAATTATTCCAATAGTAATCTTCGTCAATTGAACCCTAACCCTAACCAAAAACCCAAATCCAACAAGAAGAAGCATTTCCCCAACGGCCGGCTTTACAATCACAATTCGCACGCTGTTTTGGATGATACGTATTCGTTCAATCAGAGATCGATCGAGGCTATCGATGGAGGTGGGTTTCGAAATGAGTTCAATCATCGGGCGTATGTGACCTACAACGTTGGTTCGTGTTCTAGAAGCCAGATTAATGAGCTTCGAAAGAAATTAGCTTCGGATCTTGAGAGAATTCGGAGCCTCAATGATCGAATTCAGGGTGGTGATATAAACCCTAGGTCATCCAACGTTAAATTCAAGAAATTGTCCGTACTAAACGGTTGGTTTCTTCGATGCCGCTCGGATCTAGTAACAAAGAGCCGAAGCATGTGCGTGTTGGAGGAGGTGAAAGCGATGCGAATCTGATGAAGATGTGCAGGAAAGTGTTGACGAAATTGATGAAACATAAGCTCAGTTGGGTGTTTAACAAGCCTGTGGATGCTGTAGCTTTAGGGCTTCATGATTATCATCAAATTATCAAGAGGCCGATGGATTTAGGCTCTGTTAAATCAAATTTGTCGAAGAATGTGTATTCGAGTCCACTGGATTTTGCCTCTGATGTGAGGCTGGTGTTTGAGAATGCTATGCTGTATAACCCTAAAACAGATGAGGTTCACGGGATGGCTGATCAGCTTCTTACGCATTTTGAGGGGCTTTTTAGACCGATTCAGGCGAAATTGTCGACGCATAACCAAGTGAATGAGTTTTCCGCTGTTGATGAGTATGAAAACAGTTCATGGGAGGACATTCAGAGCCCCGAGAGATCGAAGAAGCTGAAAGCGAGTGACCCAGTTGCCCCTTCTATATCAAACAAGCTAAATCACTCGACTGCCTCAAATCCGATCATCCCGCTTGTTGTTCAGTCGCCTGTGCGGACTCCATCGCCAATGCAGGCTGTGGAACCGATCAAACCGTCGTCTACTGCAACAAGGGTAGCTGTGGCGAAGCTGCCAAAGCCCAGAGCTAAAGATCCGAATAAGAGGGAAATGAACGTGGAGGAGAAGCAGAAATTGGGGTTGGGGTTGCAGAGTATGCCTCCAGAGAAGATGCCACAGTTGTTGCAGATCATACGTAAGCGGAATGATCAGTTGGCGCAAGAGGGTGATGAAATCGAGCTCGACATTGAGGCTTTGGACACAGAAACGCTTTGGGAGCTTGATCGGTTCGTCACCAACTGGAAGAAGCTTGTGAGCAAGACGAAAAGGCAAGCACTTTTAGTAAACAATGCCCCGGCTGACATTGATGATGTAAGTTTCTCAATTGTTAAAAAGATTTGTTATTTGCTTGTTTGATTCGTATCCCTAACAATGACTGTCAATGGTTTGGTTTTGTGTAATTCAGGTTCCTTCAAATGAGAAAACCGATGGGGTGAAGAAGAACAAGAAGGAAGCAGGGAAGAAGATGTGGATATTGGTGAAGAGATGCCGGAGAGCAGCTTCCCACATGCGGAGATTGAGAAAGATGATGGTGGTGGACAGGGTCAAGCTACAGGTAATGGGAATGACAATGCGAGTAGCAGCTCTAGCGGATCGAGCAGTTCGAGCAGTGGCGATTCATCTTCCTCGAGTGGTATGGAATCTTGTCTTGCGAGCAATTGTAGAGACAAAACACAAGTTGTTGGGGGATTGATTGCTTATGAGGTTGTTGATTTTGATGTGTTTACAGATTCAGACTCCGGAAGCTCATCTGGGAGCGACTCAGATGCAGATGATGCACAGTCGTAACACCAAACAAAAGGACAGACAAAGGCGCATATTTAATCGATCTTTATCGAGAAAACAAGCAAGATGCAAATGCCTTTGCAGGATCTGGTAAAGAGAGAAGTTGTTGGTGTATCACTTGATATGGTGAAAGCTCCCACGAGATGTAATTGTTGCAGGAAGAAGGCTTGAGAGAGTTGGATGGAGATGAGGTTGGTGGTTGTTAATGGTTTTGTGGGTGTTGCTAACTTATATGATATAAAGTAGGAGGAGGAAATAGGGGCAGATATCATGGATTAGAGTTGAGGGTGGTCTTGTTTGTGTGTACATATGATATGACCAACAAGGCTACAAAGTTTAGTGTCCATCCATATAATATTCTAATTCTATTCATGTTATTCAATTCTCTTGCAATTTGCTCTTAAATTCTTAAACACGCTAATTGACAGAATATTTCAAGATTTCATTCCCATTTCAGTGTTCAGAATATTTCATGAGGATGTTTTGTTTTAAACTTGCTCATTTGCAAGTCATGACTGAATTGTTGCGTTTTTTTTCTTTATTTATGTTTTTAGAATATATATAAATATGAAATTTGGTAGCTTCTTTAAAGCTTTAGCAAGTAACACGCAAGTCAATTAAATTTTCATTCTGAGGGGACCAGGGTTTGGGCAAGTTAATAAATGTAAGAATGAGCCAAACTCGATGCAAGCTGAAGCTTGACTTGACTTGTATATCACAACCAAATTTTAAGTTACAGACTCACTTATGAAATATAAACAAATAAACATTCACTTTATATGGTTTTCAAAAACAAAGTTTTTTGTGAATCAAAAACAGGAGAAACATATAACATCACTCCTTTGTTGACTAGTTATGTTTTCCTTTGTTGCTTCCTTGTTTCCATCCTCGTCGACCAAGACATATGCCTTCAATGTTTCCGGGACTAGATCAAATGCTTTACATTGCCTAGACTTTGACCTTGCAAGTTATACATTTCTCAACAAGAAACTAACTCAAAGATATGTTGACCAATCCATGGCTGCCTCCTAAACAGTTGTTTCAGAAATTAAGGTTGGTTTCATTTATGAGTTTTTACTATCAAAATGACACACCATGGCGATATTTAGTATATCAAACACTCTTTCCTATTCAGATTCAGTAAACTTCTAGAATCAATGACCTTCTGAATCTAATAAGTTGAATTTTGACCTAGAGTAACAATATTTCTGTTTTACTGGGAAGAATGCAGACTGTTTTTCTGTGCTAATTTCTTTTACTTCAACTCTTTTGCTTGCTACCTTCAGATTCTTTTCCAGTAGAGGCCAAAATACGATTGCGCACGTTTTGAGAATATTTTCAACACTTGTGTGTACCTGCATTACAAGAAGATATATTTCATTTTTACATATATGATTTGGTGGGATCATTTCAAATAATAATTCAAGCAATACAAACTTGCCTTGATACTCATGAAGGTAAATTTCCAGCAGGAATACGAAGTGTGAAAAGAACGACTTGAGAATGAGTGGTTTCGCCAACAGCTTGGTTTCTTTTTACTTCAACTAATTGAGCAAGATAATAATCCACTTGAACATGGCTCATCATCCGTTCCACCATTAAATCGTCAAAATCTTCTTCACAAGGTTCCAGATTCTGCTGCACGTTGTTTGATCATTTGAGGTCAAGTAATCAGTTTTTTGGATTATCAGTTTCATAACAGCTGCCAGAGCAACAATCCGATTATAGAGTAAACCAAAATCACCCGCTTACCCATTCTTTTGAACACAACTTAATGAGACTATAACTCCCATGCATTAGCATCCATACTCATCAAACAATTACTGTCCTGCCATAATTTCAGAATTAGAAGTCACGTTATATGCACAATATATGGAGCCGATAATACCATCCAAATTGAGTATGTGATCAAGATGGGTTCATGTCATTACATGTAGCTTTTGGTGCATGAAGATACGACTCAGTGACCCTATTACACTATTTTCCAAAAAGAAAATTATGTAGATGGTCAGCGGGTTAAATATGATTAAAGCATTTATTTTATAAGATTTAATTTTTTGAAGAAATAATTTAGGAGAGCTTATGCATCAAAAAACACATTGGTAGAGATGACCCGTAAACTAAAATGAATGCGGTATATATTGTTTATATTATGTTGGGAAAAGTTGCAGGTTTGATAAGGTAGAGATGATCCATAAACTAAAATGAATGCCTTGAAACTTCCATCTCTAATCCTAGTAAAATCTAGCATAGCGTTGTTTAAACACTTTTATGCACATACGCAAAACATAAGTATTCACCAGGAGAAAAAACTTTCTTGGTAAAACCACATCTTCGAAAGTTGAGCTTCTATTGCTTTCAATTTTTTAAACGCCTTTTCATCTTCAAAACTCAATGATCTAAAACAATGTTTTGAAGACCTGATCGGACTGGCCGTTCCGACCGGGGATCGGTCAGGTGGCCGGTCCGGTCTGCTATGGTTCAGTTTTAGGTGGACCGGTTCTGACCGATCTTTTGTTTTTTTTATTTTAATGGGGAAATCATATATAACTATAAAATACATATATAAATTACTTATATTTAATTACATATATAAATATAGTTAAATCCAGTCCGACCACCAAACCAGTAAGACGTTTGGTTCATATTCGATCCGATTCTGAAAACATTGATCTAAAGAGAGAGACTACAGAATGTTATGAAAAATACCAAGAAATAGCATTAAATAAGAACAAAGATCATTAAGCCCACTTGCTATAGCATATGGCCCTCTCTTTTTGAGCATTTGTCAACAATAATTACAACGCGCAATACATTTCTCTTTTTGAACAAAGATCATGAATTTTTTTAGAAAATAAGTTAAGAGAGAGAGAGACGTAATAAGGGGGAAATTCTTGACGAAGTGACACCTAAGGGGTCCCCCCCCCCCCCCCCCCCGGCTAGGGGCGGGTTCTTCTTCCAACTTTGACCGGTCGATGATGGTGATGTGAGATAGTGATGGTGATGTTTGACTGCGTTTTGAGATCACGCCCTTCACAAGGACGGGTTCTCCAACCTACCATAACCATCCGATCCACCAACTTTAGCCCCATCTACGGTCTACATTACCAAAGAACTCGTCCTTGGTAGGGGCAGTTTCTTTAATCTCATTTTTCACACTATTTATTTCTGCAACAACCGAAGATTTACCTTCACATTTCCTTTAAATTATTTTTTAAAAATATTTTAAACCTAATCTTTTTAGAGTTTTATATTTCATTTTAAAAATCAAAATGGGCTGGAGAATTACACTAACAATTTGTTATTTTTAAGTGGTCAACATAGAGCTGATTATTATTTTCGAGATCCAGAAAGCGATGAAGGAATTTTACGTGTTAGACAAGGTGATAAAGCTTTTTGGGATTACATTGGTGAAGTGCCTATCCCTGAAAATATTATGAGATATATAAGGTTGGCTGGTTTTACGGGTGTGATCGAGTGTAGTTATCGCAAACTTGATCATGGTCTTATCTCAGCTTTGGTGGAGAGATGGAGGCCGAGACACACATATTTCATTTACCGGTTGAAGAAACCACAATAACCCTTCAAGATGTACAAGTTTTATGGGGTTTGCCGGTTGAAGGTGAGTTGTTTTCTAGCACTGATTATGCTATGAGTGCATCTGAAATTATAATAGGTTTTGAGTATTTAACCGTTTGTACACTCGCTATAAGCGTTGTAAGTGGTTATAAGTTAGACCTAAGGTTTATTTTAAATGAAATAATAAAACCATTCTCTGATAATGCCACTGATTTTCAGTGCATCCAACGAGCTAGATTAATTATATTTTTTTATTATTGGTGCCACTTTATTTCTTGATACTTCTAGCAACTGGTGCATATAAATTATTTAAGTCATATTGAAAACTTAAATAACTGTGGTGGACTTAGTTGGGGAAGTGCAGTTTTAGCCTTTTAGTTATGTAGGCAATGAGTTGTCACAAATCGAGAAGTTGGTTGACCTTTATTCTTGTTGCAAATTATGAGCATGGGAAAGATTACCTTCTATGTGTCCCCAGAATACGAGATCTATTGATTTCAGATTACAATACGGTGCACGATATGTTAAAAAAACTTATGTATTGACTATTTTTCTGTAATCTTATATTTTTCAAGTAAACCTGGTATATTTGAAAACTTGATTATAGATGAAATAGTGAACTTAGTTATGTAACACCACTCCGCATTGTTTGAGTGCGTATCAATCTCAGTTGCATTCATTAAACGAGGCCATGGTATTAATATTAATCTAACATTATTTTGTATATATTAACATTATTGAAACATATTAATTCATATTTTTTATATCAGTTTAATTAAAGACCTTATGATAATATTATTCACCTTCTACCTGAAATCTGTACAAGTGGACATCAAAGCTGGAGAAGTGACACATACATTATATGTTGGGAATTGTTGAGCTTTACATTTCAAGTAGGGTTTTAAGACAGTTTGTAATATTTCAACCATCCCTACAAGTGTGTTACTAACCCAGGAGCAACACACAAATCTACATTCGACTGCTCGTAAAGGTGGTAGAAATAAAAATTGGTTACAACATCATAATATCTTTGTTCAAGCATGGGCGCTCGGCATAATTCAGTTGCTCATAAAGCGTACACTGATTCACCAAGTGCTTCTAAAGCATACATGAGGTGGTATTTAGAGCGTACTGTTGTGTATACAAAAACCCGGTTCATCAAGACACAAACCCTCATGGCTTCCATAATGATGGACAAAGATTGAGAATAATGGTATTATTATATATTTAATTATTATTATTATTAATACTATTATTATTATTAATAATATTAATATTATTATGTTATTGTTATTGTTATTATTATTTATTTATTTATTTAAAACTAATCTTTTATAATGTTATTTATAGATGGATGGGATGAGTCAGTTTTATCAAAGACCAAGGGATGAAGCGGGGAGGAACATGGTGAGCTGTTATATGGATTTTGCACATACAAACCATGTAAGTTATCTACCAACGCATGTGACACAAAATATTAATGATACTCAACTTTTCCTGTCACACAACGTTTACCCAGAAGGGGTAGAGGACGAGAGCGGGTTGGTAGACAAGTTGTTAATGATAATGTTGTGCAACAAAATATGACAAAACAAAAGGATTTTACGGAACAACAGTTTGACTCCCCCTTTATAAGTCAAATGGGCAACCAAGATTTTTTTTCCGGTGGTACCTCAAATACTCAGTTTCTACATTTTAGTCAAATGGGGATCCAAAATTTCAAAGAAGGGGGCCCGTCAAACCCTTATCAAAGCCCTAATACTAGTTATTAACAATCATTTCACCATTGTTTCTCGTTACCTTATAACCCTCAATTTCAAGATACAATTCAATCAATTGACTGGTTTTTTAATCCATCTCCTTGTCCGTTCAACTTAAATAATGAAGCAACATGTAACATCCGCCTAATTTTAATTTATAAACCCAAAACTCAAAAACCATTTTGGACTTTCAGGCAAAGAAAGTTTCATTATCAAATTTGACTTTAGTTATTCTAACAAATCATATGAATTATAAGTGTAGTTTAATCATAAAAATTGTTTTATTTTTCATTTATTAAGTCATTTAAACATATGAATTATAAGGGAATGTTGATGTAACTTGGTATACGTTCAAATTGCCTTGTATTTCTTGATGTCATTTGGTGCATTATTGACCGATTGACTAGTTTCGCGTGTGACATCACTTAATTTTGTTAACTTAGAAGTTAACTTTGTTAAATCTTAAAAGGGCCTTTTATGACATTTTGAAACTTTGGGGTTTGTTATACTTAATAATTAATTTGGTGATTAACAAATTAATATAATAATAATAACATTATAAGTGTATAATGTTTGTTTATTATTAAAAAACTTAAGGTGTTAATAAGCTTAAATAAAATAATAACTATTATTTTATTATTATAATAATGACACTGATAATAATAATATTAATGATAATATATTAGTAACAATAATAATCATAATAATAAGATTAATAATAATAATAATATTAAAAGTAATCTTGTAAAAAAATAGAAACAATATAAGTGTTAAAAACTTGTATTTAACTAACTTTAGCATAAAATAATAACATTTTAAAACTTCAGGGTTTAAAGTGGAAATTAGCTAAAACTAAAAACAATACTTTAAGCTCCTGTTGTTAATTGTTGAAAACACAGGGACCATTTGTGTAAAGTCTTAAAAAAAACCCAACCCTTTTCCCTGTTTCCCCGTATTTTCGGCGAAAGGAGGCCGGCGCCTCCGGCCGAACTCCGGCGAGACCAAAACGACCCTTTAAGCCGCGATTTTGACCCAAAAACCGTTTCGAATCGTACGTGAACTTAGTTCGAACCTTAATGCGGTTAATAATTGGGGTTTAAACGTCGAATGATACCCAATCGAGTGAGTAACCGTAGCATCACAAACCCATAACCGTTCGGGCATTAAATCTCAATAATAATCGAATTAACTGATCATGAACCATCTAATATCCATCACTAATCGACTACCACTCTCAATTGCACCTGAAACAACCAAAAACATAGAATCGAGTGTCCTCTCCCGTTCGCGACCTACCACAATTCGAAATCCATCTTCAATGGTTCTAAACTCGAAATTTATAGAGGGCTTTTCGTCTTGGAGTCCATTAGGCACTATCTGTGCAGCGAATTGAACTATAGTCGTCGTTTGAACAACAATTGAGCTTCATAGCAGTTGCGGGTGTTTCTTCGAGTCGAATCAGTGGTGTTTTACAACTTTCGGGTAAATTAAACACATCTTATTACTCGATTTCTTTCGCTAATCAAAAGCCCTAATATTAATTTTATTAACAACATCAATCTGATGTTCAATTTTGGTTTATACCGATCTAGGGTTCTTGATTTGGGGGGGGGGGGGGAAACCTTGGGAATGTGTTTAAAAATAAAAGAGACCAAATGATACCGCGGCTGGATGCCTTGGTTCACTGGTTCCCCACACACAGTCTAACTTGGAGGTCCCGGGTTCGACCCCGGGCACCCCCATATTTTTTTTAAAATGGTTTTTTAAGCCTTAAATAAACTTTAGAAAATTTTTAATAATATAGAAAAATACTTTATAACCTTTAAATATATTTTAAGTTGTCAAATAGTTTTTAGTAATATTTTAAAATACTAAACAATTAAAAACCTTTGTAATAAAACATTTTAAAGGTTATTTTTGAATTATTAACATAGATTTTAAATATTAACAAAATAGTAGTGACCCAAATTGTCCTTAAATTTTATCGTTTAAATCACGATATTTTAAATGGAGTTTTATTTTAAAACGTTATAAATTATTTTGGTAATAAAACTATATTATGTTTCAAATTATATTTAATTATAAATCTAATGATAAATAACTAATTCTTCAAGTAGTTGTTAAAATGATTATGTGAATAATATTTTATTATCTAATCATTTGAGCATGTTATATCATTTAATGAAGTTATTCATTAAACTTTTATTTAAATTCTTGAAAATTATAAAACAAAATAAATTGCTTTAAGTTTTTAAAACTTTATAATAATTATTTAAAAGCTCAAAACCTATAAAATGATTATATATGTAACCTCCTTATCAATTTTTAAATAGTTAATTTTTAAATTAATAATTTTCTTTTCACATATTATACTTAATTTCTATAAACAATAACTTAAATTGTTAAGACATTTTCAATTATTATTGGTCTTAATTGATTTAAATTATCTTTATTAACCTAAATGATTTATTATTAAACTTCCAAATTCCATTTGAAACCCTAGTTCATGTTTTATTGTTAATCTTATTACCAACCTAATCTTGGAATCTATACGTTTAAAAAACACTTGTTAAAAAAACCATTTGGAACCTCGTTTAAATTATTATCATCATTATTATAAACATAATTACTCATCAAAACCCTAAAACTATTGAAACCTAATACTTATTTAACGTTAATCAATATATTAACCTTATCTTCATCTTGTAATATATATTTTAGGTGCTTGTAATGGACACTGGATTTTCTTGTAATCTTTTATATCATCTTGAAATGCTTATTTCCATGTGAGTATTCTATACCCCTTTTTCCTATTTTCGCACCTTGGGGTGAAACATGTTAACTTATACAATTACACTTGTAAACTTATTTGAGACTTGTAAACTTATGGCATTTCACCTTGTAAAGTTATGGTTAGTTGAACTTTCGTGGTTACCATGTTATGGCGTTATATGTACAAATCATAACTATTGCTAGCCCGCGAAGTCATAGATCTGGGCAAGACAAGCCTGCTTTGGTTGATCCAAGTACACTTAGCTGATCGTATAATCTTGTAAACGTTTGAGACTTGTAAAACTTTGTTGAGGTTTGATTGTGCATTGTTCATAACATCCCTAATCACTTTATTCACTAACTTATGACTTGAATTGCCATCTTTTATATACTTATGTATTGAAAACTATGGAATGCTCACCAACATTTTTATGTTGACCTTTTATTTTTAACATGTTTCAGGAATACCTCAAGTTTGTGTCTACTCTTTGAAGCTTACCACACCTAGGATTGGACCTAGAGATAAAATGGATGATCATGTTATTTGTAGCATTTGTACATGATGTATTCTTGTTGAAACTTTTGCTTGTAATGTCACAATTGAATCTTATGATTAATATATTTGGATTTATAAATAGCGTTATGTGGCTGTGAACAATCGTAACCCTCACATCTCGACGTTTCCGCCGTCAAGGTTGGGGTGTGATAGATTGGTATCAGAGCCATAACTATAGGGAATAGGTTATTAGAAATGGTGACCTAGACTATAGTTGCATGAACCTCATAAAAAGATCATTATACTTTTGTGCTTGCTTATTGTTTGCATGCTACATAATGCTATGCCTTTTGTGCAACTTGATGTCTTAGTATAATGCTTAAAACTTAGTTATTTGTCTCCCTAAACTTAACTTAACTCTTTGATTTCCCCCGACAAATGAACTTCCTAAACTTATTCTCAACGACATGTGGAATCTACACTTATCGTCGTGGGTTCAATTTTATAGACTCTATGTCTAATCTATGTAAATCCCATCAAGGTTTTGATTTCATAACCAAAGAAATTTGTGTGACACATAGACACCTGTATTCTAGATTTCCTGGCAAAAGGCTTCGGGCTAAGGCAAGCATATCGTATAAATCTCATTGCAGACCAGTTATGCTTACCTGGGGATTTCTGGGATGAGTGATAACTATGGTCAATATACACAAATATCTAAGGCAAATGGGTCAATTTACCTTGACGTGTCAACGATTCCAATGTAATGCGTAACCCAATGGAACCATCCTCTTTGTATCTTAAAAATCCTTGATTTTCTTGAACTGGTTTATCACCAAAGTTTTAATATCTTCTCATTTTTAATATATAATGTTCCTGTTAATATTGAACCCATTCTACATTTCAACTCTTACATTTAAACATCGCTACATGTTGAGCGTTTCATGTATCTATTTCTATACCTTGACCAACGTGTGCATGACTCTTAATATATCCAGAGATATTGGGAATCTAAACCGAATGGTCTTCAAAAATTTAAACCGTTACTTATGGCTCTCAAGTCTTCTTAAGGATGGTCCCCCATAACTAAACATGAAATGCTGTAGGTGGAATTCCTACACCTCGGGATACTTTGTCTAGGCAAAGTGTAAGTGGTGATTTGACTCGATCATTGAATCCATTTACTTGACTCGAACCCTTGAGATGAGTGATCACTTATAAGTATGCGTGTCTTCAATAAGGCTATGGTTGACCTCATATCCTGAGAAGTCCATGTATTTCCTTTAGATGTGAATCGAAAGTTCACATCTCATTGTGGTGTTGAATAATTCCTGCCCTTGATTTCGTCTTCCCGATTGAAACCATCCAAGATCTGAACACCACAACAAATTATGTTGTCTCGAACTTTGATCCTAAGCTCGTAAGCATGATTTTCTCTTTTGTTACAGTGATGTAACTTGAAATTTCCTGAATTTCTAATTGATATTCTTTTCTTTTCGCCGATATGTCAAACTTCATCGTTTGCACCATGGGAGATGCAAGAGTTTGTAAGTCAACTTGTAACTAAGAACATTTGTATCTCATAAATGATTCTAACTCATCAAAACAGGGGTGATTCCCTTACTTTAATGATTCTCTATTCGTTTCGATAAATAGTTTCCAATCGCGTGGTTTATGAAATTTCATTCTCTGGATTGGGGTGATTACCTTATCTTGAGGATTGACTTCAATTATTTTCTTTGGAATGACATTTCACAAATGACATGATCTCACCAAAATAGGATTGAAACCCGTACTTTGGTGAGAAATGTCATCCTCGATTGTTTTCTTGCTATTATGAAATTCAATCATCAAGATAGACGTGAGTTTCATACCTTGATGATAATATCATCTTTATGATTGTATTTGTTCAAATGAGACGACTTCATCAAAGTAGGAGTGAATTTTGGATTTTGATGAAGAAGTTCATCTTGTTATATTTTGTTTTTGTAAAACTTCACCGTTAAGATAGGAGTGATGTCCCTTACCTTAATGGTGAGTTACCTCGTTTTATTTCTGTGTATCCTCACAATGAGTTGGGATCGAGCTTTTTGATTGGTAGTTAGAGGTCATACCTTGAGAAGACATCATCAAGTTAGGAGTGAAAACCACACCTTGATGACCATTCTCATTTTTTGATCTTCAACTTACCAAGTTTGTAATCAAGTGACGAGAGACATGTACTAACTTGCGGGGTGAAACAATGTTAGTGTTTCGACCTATCAAGCCCAGCATGATCTTTGAACTTGAAAGGAGACCCAATCGCTCTAGGTTGATGTTGATTCCAAGCTTGGAGCATTTAAATTCTTAAAATGATTTCTTTCCCTTTATTCTTATGTTTTGATTTGATCTAACTATATCGAACCATTTATTCCCTATTATCAACTTTCATTTTGAGATATCATCAACACATGCTTATGTGATGGTAGTCTTCTTAAACAATCTTTCTACTAAATAAAGACATTATCAACTTGTGGTTATGTCTTTCTAGTCATACGAATGTTCTCGACTGTACTATGGGTTTGATGGATTACGTATGCAATCTATATTTGGAAATTTGTTACCTTGCAAAACATGGTTACAAATGCGTATCTTATTGTTTGTGTTACTTCTTGAGTCACTTTTGAAACCTTAACCTTGGAAATCTTTAAAACTCTATCTTGGTTTCGCCTAGCGAGACTCGTTATTACTTACATTGTGACGTAGGGGTTCATGAACTTTCGCAACTTGTTAGTCATGGGTTTGGCATAAAGGAAAAGACTAACTTGGTATGTATCCAAGTGTCTTACCTTCACATATGACAAGACCTAACATTCGTGCTCCCATGGATCTCCTGTTTTCTTTTCCATTCACTAATGCCTCTTATCTTAGCTGCCATAACAAATGGTGCATTATAGACCGATTAACAAATTTCATATTGACTCATGTGGGTTAACGGGTCGAGAAATTGGCTTGTATCTATCTCAAATAGTCGTATACCGTGGTATGTCGTTAAAACATCGATCATTAATATGGATGATCAATTCATTTTCTGCTATTAGCAATGTTTCTAACCAACATTGTGAACTAATCCCAAAATCTTAGCATTATCCTTACTCCACGGTTTGGTCAAAAGAACAATACATATTCACAAGATGTGCGTTAAGATAGTTTCGTTTGGGATTATTAAACTCTATTGGTCAAACTTTCCTACAATTGATGGTCTTTTATTGATTTCGAAAACATCACTACATTCTAGACGTTATGGCTTATAAGTTTGACATACCACGGGTAACTCGTCATCGTTTTCTAACATTTCATATGCCAAATTTCAAAGCGTCTCATATTTCACTGGAAGAATTCAAATTGGCATGCATTGTATCAAAAGACTTATAAGATTCCATGAAGTGAAACATCTCATCTGTAATCAAACGTCTATCACTGGCCGTTGTACACTTACCTTTCATTATAATTCCTTTGTTCATCTAGTTTATTATTAATTTCGGGACGAAATTCTTTAAGTTGGGGAGACTGTGACATCACTTAATTTTGTTAACTTAGAAGTTACTTTGTTAAATCTTAAAAGGGCCTTTTATGATATTTTGAAACTTTGGGGTTTGTTATACTTAATAATTAATTTGGTGATTAACAAATTAATATAATAATAATAACATTATAAGTGTTATAATGTTTGTTTATTATTAAAAAACTTAAGGTGTTAATAAGCTTAAATAAAATAATAACTATTATTATTATTATAATAATGACACTGATAATAATATTAATGATAATAATATTAGTAACAATAATAATCATAATAATAAGATTAATAATAATAATACTAAAAGTAATCTTGTAAAAAAATAGAAACAATATAAGTGTTAAAAACTTGTATTTAACTAACTTTAGCATAAAATAATAACATTTTAAAACTTCAGGGTTTAAAGTGAAATTAGCTAAAACTAAAAACAATACTTTAAGCTCCTGTTGTTAATGTTGAAAACACAGGGACCATTTGTGTAAAGTCTTAAAAAAACCCAACCCTTTTCCCTGTTTCCCCGTATTTTCGGCGAAAGGAGGCCGTCGCCTCCGGCCGAACTCCGGCGAGGCCAAAACGGCCCTTTAAGCCGCGATTTTGACCCAAAAACCGTTTCGAATCGTACGTGAACTTAGTTCGAACCTTAATGCGGTTAATAATTGGGGTTTAAACGTCGAATGATACCCAATCGAGTGAGTAACCGTAGCATCACAAACCCATAACCGTTCGGGCATTAAATCTCAATAATAATCGAATTAACTTATCATGAACCATCTAATATCCATCACTAATCGACTACCACTCTCAATTGCACCTGAAACAAACAAAAACATAGAATTCGAGTGTCTCTCCCGTTCGCGACCTACCACAATTCGAAATCCATCTTCAATGGTTCTAAACTCGAAATTTATAGAGGGCTTTTCGTCTTGGAGTCCATTAGGCACTATCTGTGCAGCGAATTGAACTATAGTCGTTTGAACAACAATTGAGCTTCATAGCAGTTGCGGGTTGTTCTTCGAGTCGAATCAGTGGTGTTTTACAACTTTCGGGTAAATTAAACACATCTTATTACTCGATTTCTTTCGCTAATCAAAAGCCCTAATATTAATTTTATTAACAACATCAATCTGATGTTCAATTTTGGTTTATACCGATCTAGGGTTCTTGATTTGGGGGGGGGGGGGAAACCTTGGGAATGTGTTTAAAAATAAAAGAGACCAAATGATACCGCGGCTGGATGCCTTGGTTCACTGGTTCCCCACACACAGTCTAACTTCTTGGAGGTCCCGGGTTCGACCCCGGGCACCCCCATATTTTTTTTAAAATGGTTTTTTTAGCCTTAAATAAACTTTAGAAAATTTTTAATAATATAGAAAAATACTTTATAACCTTTAAATATATTTTAAGTTGTCAAATAGTTTTTAGTAATATTTTAAAATACTAAACAATTAAAAACCTTTGTAATAAAACATTTTAAAGGTTATTTTTGAATTATTAACATAGATTTTAAATAATTAACAAAATAGTAGTGACCCAAATTGTCCTTAAATTTTATCGTTTAAATCACGATATTTTAAATGGAGTTTTATTTTAAAACGTTATAATTATTTTGTGTAATAAAACTATATTATGTTTCAAATTATATTTAATTATAAATCTAAATGATAAATAACTAATTCTTCAAGTAGTTGTTAAAATGATTATGTGAATAATATGTTATTATCTAATCATTTGAGCATGTTATATCATTTAATGAAGTTATTCATTAAACTTTTATTTAATTCTTGAAAATTATAAAACAAAATAAATTGCTTTAAGTTTTTAAAACTTTATAATAAATATTTAAAAGCTCAAAACCTTATAAAATGATTATAATATGTAACCTCCTTATCAATTTTTAAATAGTTAATTTTTAAATTAATAATTTTCTTTTCACATATTATACTTAATTTCTATAAAATCAATAACTTAAATTGTTAAGACATTTTCAATTATTATTGGTCTTAATTGATTTAAATTATCTTTATTAAACCTAAATGATTTATTATTAAACTTCCAAATTCCATTTGAAACCCTAGTTCATGTTTTATTGTTAATCTTATACCAAACCTAATCTTGGAATCTATACGTTTAAACAACTTGTTAAAAAAACCATTTGGAACCTCGTTTAAATTATTATCATCATTATTATAAACATAATTACTCATCAAAACCCTAAAACTATTGAAACCCTAATACTTATTTAAACGTTAATCAATATATTAACCTTAATCTTCATCTTGTAAATTATATATTTAGGTGCTTGTAATGGACACTGGATTTATCTTGTAATCTTTTATATCATCTGAAATGCTTATTTCCATGTGAGTATTCTATACCCCTTTTTTCTATTTTCGCACCTTGGGGTGAAACATGTTAACTTATACAATTACACTTGTAAACTTATTTGAGACTTGTAAACTTATGGCATTTCACCTTGTAAAGTTATGGTTAGTTGAACTTTCGTGGTTACCATGTTATGGCGTTATATGTACAATCATTAACTATTGCTAGCCCAGCGAAGTCATAGATCTATGGGCAAGACAAGCCTGCTTTGGTTGATCCAAGTACACTTAGCTGATCGTATAATCTTGTAAACGTTTGAGACTGGTAAAACTTTGTTGAGGTTTGATTGTTGCATTGTTCATAACATCCCTAATCACTTTATTCACTAACTTATGACTTGAATTGCCATCTTTTATATACTTATGTATTGAAAACTATGGAATGCTCACCAACATTTTTATGTTGACCTTTTATTTTTAACATGTTTCAGGAATACCTCAAGTTTGTGTCTACTCTTTGAAGCTTACCACACCTAGGATTGGACCTAGAGATAAAATGGATGATCATGTTATTTGTAGCATTTGTACATGATGTATTCTTGTTGAAACTTTTGCTTGTAGTCACAATTGAATCTTATGATTAATATATTTGGATTTAATAAATAGCGTTATGTGGCTGTGAACAATCGTAACCCTCACATCTCGACGTTTCCGCCGTCAAGGTTGGGGTGTGATAGATTGGTATCAGAGCCCATAACTATAGGGAATTAGGTTATTAGAAATGTGACCTAGACTATAGTTGCATGAACCTCATAAAAAGATCATTATACTTTTGTGCTTGCTTATTGTTTGCATGCTACATAATGCTATGCCTTTTGTGCAACTTGATGTCTTAGTATAATGCTTAAAACTTAGTTATTTGTCTCCCTAAACTTAACTTAAACTCTTTGATTTCCCCCGACAAATGAACTTCCTAAACTTATTCTCAACGACATGTGGAATCTACACTTATCGTCGTGGGTTCAATTTTATAGACTCTATGTCTAATCTATGTAAATCCCATCAAGGTTTTGATTTCATAACCAAAGAAATTTGTGTGACACATAGACACCTGTATTCTAGATTTCCTGGCAAAAGGCCTTCGGCTAAGGCAAGCATATCGTATAAATCTCATTGCGAGACCAGTTATGCTTACCTGGGGATTTCTGGGATGAGTGATAACTATGGTCAATATACACAAATATCTAAGGCAAATGGGTCAATTTACCTTGACGTGTCAACGATTCCAAATGGTAATGCGTACCCCAATGGAACCATCCTCTTTGTATCTTAAAAATCCTTGATTTTCTTGAACTGGTTTATCACCAAAGTTTTAATATCTTCTCATTTTTAATATATAATGTTCCTGTTAATATTGAACCCATTCTACATTTCAACTCTTACATTTAAACATCGCTACATGTTGAGCGTTTCATGTATCTATTTCTATACCTTGACCAACGTGTGCATGACTCTTAATATATCCAGAGATATTGGGAATCTAAACGAATGGTCTTCAAAAATTTAAACCGTTACTTATGGCTCTCAAGTCTTCTTAAGGATGTGTCCCATAACTAAAAACATGAAATGCTGTAGGTGGAATTCCTACACCTCGGGATACTTTGTCTAGGCAAAGTGTAAGTGGTGATTTGACTCGATCATTGAATCCATTTACTTGACTCGAAACCCTTGAGATGAGTGATCACTTATAAGTATGCGTGTCTTCAATAAGGCTATGGTTGACCTCATATCCTGAGAAGTCCATGTATTTCCTTTAGATTGTGAATCGAAAGTTCACATCTCATTGTGGGTTGAATAATTCCTGCCCTTGATTTCGTCTTCCCGATTGAAACCATCCAAGATCTGAACACCACAACAAATTATGTTGTCTCGAACTTTGATCCTAAGCTCGTAAGCATGATTTTCTCTTTTGTTACAGTGATGTAACTTGAAATTTCCTGAATTTCTAATTGATATTCTTTTCTTTTCGCCGATATGTCAAACTTCATCGTTTGCACCATGGGAGATGCAAGAGTTTGTAAGTCAACTTGTAACTAAGAACATTTGTATCTCATAAATGATTCTAACTCATCAAAACAGGGGTGATTCCCTTACTTTAATGATTCTCTATTCGTTTCGATAAATAGTTTCCAATCGCGTGTTTTATGAAATTTCATTCTCTGGATTGGGGTGATTACCTTATCTTGAGGATTGACTTCAATTATTTTCTTTGGAATGACATTTCACAAATGACATGATCTCACCAAAATAGGATTGAAACCCGTACTTTGGTGAGAAATGTCAATCCTCGATTGTTTTCTTGCTATTATGAAATTCAATCATCAAGATAGACGTGAGTTTCATACCTTGATGATAATATCATCTTTATGAATTGTATTTGTTCAAATGAGACGACTTCATCAAAGTAGGAGTGAATTTTGGATTTTGATGAAGAAGTTCATCTTGTTATATTTTGTTTTTGTAAAACTTCACCGTTAAGATAGGAGTGATGTCCCTTACCTTAATGGTGAGTTACCTCGTTTTATTTCTGTGTATCCTCAACAATGAGTTGGGATCGAGCTTTTTGATTGGTAGTTTAGAGGTCATACCTTGAGAAGACATCATCAAGTTAGGAGTGAAAACCACACCTTGATGACCATTCTCATTTTTTGATCTTCAACTTACCAAGTTTGTAATCAAGTGACGAGAGACATGTACTAACTAACTTGCGGGGTGAAACAATGTTAGTGTTTCGACCTATCAAGCCCAAGCATGATCTTTGAACTTGAAAGGAGACCCAATCGCTCTAGGTTGATGTTGATTCCAAGCTTGGAGCATTTAAATTCTTAAAATGATTTCTTTCCCTTTATTCTTATGTTTTGATTTGATCTAACTATATCGAACCATTTATTCCCTATTATCAACTTTCATTTTGAGATATCATCAACACATGCTTATGTGATGGTAGTCTTCTTAAACAATCTTTCTACTAAATAAAGACATTATCAACTTGTGGTTATGTCTTTCTAGTCATACGAATGTTCTCGACTGTACTTATGGGTTTGATGGATTACGTATGCAATCTATATTTGGAAATTTGTTACCTTGCAAAACATGGTTACAAATGCGTATCTTATTGTTTGTGTTACTTCTTGAGTCACTTTTGAAACCTTAACCTTGGAAATCTTTAAAACTCTATCTTGGTTTCGCCTAGCGAGACTCGTTATTACTTACATTGTGACGTAGGGGTTCATGAACTTTCGCAACTTGTAGTCATGGGTTTGGCATAAAGGAAAAGACGTAACTTGGTATGTATCCAAGTGTCTTACCTTCACATATGACAAGACCTAACATTCGTGCTCCCATGGATCTCCTGTTTAACTTTTCATTCACTAAGTGCCTCTTATCTTAGCTGCCATAATAACAAATGGTGCATTATAGACCGATTAACAAATTTCATATTGACTCATGTGGGTTAACGGGTCGAGAAATTGGCTTGTATCTATCTCAAATAGTCGTATACCGTGGTATGTCGTTAAAACATCGATCATTAATATGGATGATCAATTCATTTTCTGCTATTAGCAATGTTTCTAACCAACATTGTGAACTAATCCCAAAATCTTAGCATATCCTTACTCCGACGGTTTGGTCAAAAGAACAATACATATTCACAAGATGTGCGTTAAGATAGTTTCGTTTGGGATTATTAACTCTATTGGTCAAACTTTCCTACAATTGATGGTCTTTTATTGATTTCGAAAACATCACTACATTCTAGACGTTAGGCTTATAAGTTTGACATACCACGGGTAACTCGTCATCGTTTTCTAACATTTCATATGCCAAATTTCAAAGCGTCTCATATTTCACTGGAAGAATTCAAATTGGCATGCATTGTATCAAAAGACTTATAAGATTCCATGAAGTGAAACTCTCATCTGTAATCAAACGTCTATCACTGGCCGTTGTACACTTACCTTCATTATAATTCCTTTGTTCATCTAAGTTTATTATTAATTTCGGGACGAAATTCTTTAAGTTGGGGAGACTGTGACATCACTTAATTTTGTTAACTTAGAAGTTACTTTGTTAATCTTAAAAGGGCCTTTTATGATATTTTGAAACTTTGGGGTTTGTTATACTTAATAATTAATTTGGTGATTAACAAATTAATATAATAATAATAACATTATAAGTGTTATAATGTTTGTTTATTATTAAAAAACTTAAGGTGTTAATAAGCTTAAATAAAATAATAACTATTATTATATTATAATAATGACACTGATAATAATAATATTAATGATAATAATATTAGTAACAATAATAATCATAATAATAAGATTAATAATAATAATAATACTAAAAGTAATCTTGTAAAAAAATAGAAACAATATAAGTGTTAAAAACTTGTATTTAACTAACTTTAGCATAAAATAATAACATTTTAAAACTTCAGGGTTTAAAGTGGAAATTAGCTAAAACTAAAAACAATACTTTAAGCTCCTGTTGTTAATTGTTGAAAACACAGGACCATTTGTGTAAAGTCTTAAAAAAACCCAACCTTTTTCCCTGTTTCCCCGTATTTTCGGCGAAAGGAGGCCGGCGCCTCCGGCCGAACTCCGGCGAGGCCAAAACGGCCCTTTAAGCCGCGATTTTGACCCAAAAACCGTTTCGAATCGTACGTGAACTTAGTTCGACCTTAATGCGGTTAATAATTGGGGTTTAAACGTCGAATGATACCCAATCGAGTGAGTAACCGTAGCATCACAAACCCATAACCGTTCGGGCATTAAATCTCAATAATAATCGAATTAACTTATCATGAACCATCTAATATCCATCACTAATCGACTACCACTCTCAATTGCACCTGAAACAACAAAAAATAGAATTCGAGTGTCCTCTCCCGTTCGCGACCTACCACAATTCGAAATCCATCTTCAATGGTTCTAAACTCGAAATTTATAGAGGGCTTTTCGTCTTGGAGTCCATTAGGCACTATCTGTGCAGCGAATTGAACTATAGTCGTCGTTTGAACAACTTGAGCTTCATAGCAGTTGCGGGTTGTTCTTCGAGTCGAATCAGTGTGTTTTACAACTTTCGGGTAAATTAAACACATCTTATTACTCGATTTCTTTCGCTAATCAAAAGCCCTAATATTAATTTTATTAACAACATCAATCTGATGTTCAATTTTGGTTTATACCGATCTAGGGTTCTTGATTTGGGGGGGGGGGGGGAAACCTTGGGAATGTGTTTAAAAATAAAAGAGACCAAATGATACCGCGGCTGGATGCCTTGGTTCACTGGTTCCCCACACACAGTCTAACTTGAGGTCCCGGGTTCGACCCCGGGCACCCCCATATTTTTTTTAAAATGGTTTTTTAAGCCTTAAATAAACTTAGAAAATTTTTAATAATATAGAAAAATACTTTATAACCTTTAATATATTTTAAGTTGTCAAATAGTTTTTAGTAATATTTTAAAATACTAAACAATTAAAAACCTTTGTAATAAAACATTTTAAAGGTTATTTTTGAATTATTAACATAGATTTTAATAATTAACAAAATAGTAGTGACCCAAATTGTCCTTAAATTTTATCGTTTAAATCACGATATTTTAAATGGAGTTTTATTTTAAAACGTTATAAATTCTTTTGTGTATAAAACTATATTATGTTTCAATTATATTTAATTATAAATCTAAATGATAAATAACTAATTCTTCAAGTAGTTGTTAAAATGATTATGTGAATAATATGTTATTATCTAATCATTTGAGCATGTTATATCATTTAATGAAGTTATTCGTTAAACTTTTATTTAAATTCTTGAAAATTATAAAACAAAATAAATTGCTTTAAGTTTTTAAAACTTTATAATAAATTATTTAAAAGCTCAAAACCTTATAAAATGATTATAATATGTAACCTCCTTATCAATTTTTAAATAGTTAATTTTTAATTAATAATTTTCTTTTCACATATTATACTTAATTTCTATAAAATCATAACTTAAATTGTTAAGACATTTTCAATTATTATTGGTCTTAATTGATTTAAATTATCTTTATTAAACCTAAATGATTTATTATTAAACTTCCAAATTCCATTTGAAACCCTAGTTCATGTTTTATTGTTAATCTTATTACCAAACCTAATCTTGGAATCTATACGTTTAAACAACTTGTTAAAAAAACCATTTGGAACCTCGTTAAATTATTATCATCATTATTATAAACGTAATTACTCATCAAAACCCTAAAACTATTGAAACCCTAATACTTATTTAAACGTTAATCAATATATTAACCTTAATCTTCATCTTGTAAATTATATATTTAGGTGCTTGTAATGGACACTTGGGATTTATCTTGTAATCTTTTATATCATCTTGAAATGCTTATTTCCATATGAGTATTCTATACCCCTTTTTCCTATTTTCGCACCTTGGGGTGAAACATGTTACTTATACAATTACACTTGTAAACTTATTTGAGACTTGTAAACTTATGGCATTTCACCTTGTAAAGTTGTGGTTAGTTGAACTTTCGTGGTTACCATGTTATGGCGTTATATGTGCAATCATTAACTATTGCTAGCCCAGCGAAGTCATAGATCTATGGGCAAGACAAGCCTGCTTTGGTTGATCCAAGTACACTTAGCTGATCGTATAATCTTGTAAACGTTTGAGACTTGTAAAACTTTGTCGAGGTTTGATTGTTGCATTGTTCATAACATCCCTAATCGCTTTATTCACTAACTTATGACTTGAATTGCCATCTTTTATATACTTATGTATTGAAAACTATGGAATGCTCACCAACATTTTTATGTTGACCTTTTATTTTAACATGTTTCAGGAATACCTCAAGTTTGTGTTCTACTCTTTGAAGCTTACCACACCTAGGATTGGACCTAGAGATAAAATGGATGATCATGTTATTTGTAGCATTTGTACATGATGTATTCTTGTTGAAACTTTTGCTTGTAATGTCACAATTGAATCTTATGTTTAATATATTTGGATTTAATAAATAGCGTTATGTGGCTGTGAACAATCGTAACCCTCACATCTCGACGTTTCCGCCGTCAAGGTTGGGGTGTGATATCGCGCATTTTATATTGACTCGTGTGAGATAACGAGTCGAGAAATTGACTCGTACTTACCTCAAATAGTCGATTATCGTGGGGGTGTCGTTAAACATCGATCGTTAATTCGGATGATCGATTCACTTTCTATTATTAGCAATGCCTCTAATCATGTAAGGCCCCGTTCCCGGGACGCTTACAGCTGGGTCTCATCGCACGTAAACATATATTACATTTGTGTTTCATGAATCACAGCGGAAAACTAAAACAATCTTTCATTTCCATGTAAATGCTTTTCCAAGTTAATACAAAATTCATTACAAAATAGCTTGTTCGCATTACAATGAAAAAACATTAATCAAAAGAATGCTATCCCAAAAGAGCTGAGTAGCTTCACGGTGTGCCATCCTCAGCAACCTTACCTGCCAACTGGAAAGACATAAAAGTTAGCTTTGCTGAGTGAGTTCTAGTTTTATAAATAAAACATACTTTACTTTCATATAAAACCATTCGTTACTTTTACATGATCACACATCGTACGTACACATAGATAATATCATTATTATCTTCTTCATTCATTCGTTCGTTCATTCGTTCTTTATGACTTTACTTGCGCATCGGACTCATCCGTACCAATACCCTGTGCTACACCCCGGTTAGTCGTAGCTACCGGGCCGAAGTCAATAAATGAACAGCTAAACGTATGCCACGGTACTAGGAGTAACCATCATCTTAGCTACTGGGCCGAAGTCAATAAATGAACAGCTAAACGTATGCCACAGTACTAGGGGTGAGCGGTAGAGGTTCTACATTAAGGGTCAATCATAAAGAAGGACCCGTTATCCGATGCTTGCAAGACTTCTTTCATTCGTTCATTAATGCATGCATTCAACATCGTGTTCCTCTTTCATTGTCTTTCATTCTTTTAGTTACATAATACTTCGTTCATTCCTCATAATAAGTAAAGCCATAGGAAAGATACTATACATCATACTAAGGAACATAAACATACACTCATGCATCATCATACATTGCATCAACATTTATAACATACATCATGCATAATCATGCAACATCATCAACATCATACATGCCCAACATAACATCTAGGACCTTAAAAGTCCATATTCCTAACCCTCGGGAACCACCCAAGTCAAGGCTTACATCACCACCTTTCCTTCAAACCTGAAATTATTCTAAGTGTTCATCCGCATTGGTTACTGTTCATCCGCATTTGTCTAATACTCATCCGCATTTGCCAACACTTAGGCAAAATGCTCATCCGCATTGGTTGTACTCATCCGCATTGGTTACAGTCGTCCGCATTGACTTACTTTGTTCATCCGCATTGGCTATACTTAGCCAAATGCTCATCCGCATTGGTACAGTCATCCGCATTGACTTACTTTGTTCATCCGCATTGGCTATACTTAGCCAAATGCTCATCCGCATTGGTACAGTCATGCGTATTGACTTACTTTGTTCATCCGCATTGGCTATACTTAGCCAAATGCTCATCCGCATTGGTACAATCATCCGCATTGGGTCGCCGCATTTGTCCAGACTTAGTCAAATGCTCATCTGCATTGACTCTTCCCATCCGCATTGGTCCAGACTTGGTCAAATGCTCACCCGCATTAACTATTACTCATCCGCATTGGTTTCTAACACTTAGGCCAATTTTGAACTTAATCCAATCGGAACTGAAACTGCAGAATCATACTATAACCACTATTTTCATGCTCTAAGCTTAGATCTTACCTTCTAAGCCCTCGGATTCAACATATAACAAGAACATGAACACACATAACATCATAACATCGTCAAACACGCATGAAAAACATATGGGTCCGAGACCCAGATCAGTAAAACATATAGATTTATATTTCCAGCCCTAAAATCGTTTGAAAACATGTAAATAAGGGGTTCTAGAACTCACCTTAACAGCTCTTGAGCAGGACTTCTTCCAACTCGTCTGAATTTGAGTTCAACCGCCTAAAAACTCACTTGAATTCACTTCTTCAGCCCTGTTTCTTCCAAAATCCGAATTCTGCACTTTCTCTCTCTAGATATATAATTATATAAAGACAAATATTATTAATCATCTTAACAAGTAAATAACAAATATTTGGCAAGATTTATCATTTTTATATATGTAAATTAAATAAGCATTAAAAGTTTGGATTTTGTAAAGTATAGGGTTGGAAGGGTAATTATTAAAACCTTGTTTTGAAAGTTTGGTCATGAAATAACAAGTTAATAGAAACACAGGGACCATATATGTAATTTGGTTTTAAAGCCACACTTTCCCCACCGTCGGCCTCCCCACCTCCGGCCGGACTCCGGCGAAGCCCCAAACGACGGCAAAACGGACGAAATCGGATCTCAAACATTGTGCAACCGATCTATGAACTTAATTCGGCCTCGTTAAAGTCTTTAAATTGGGTTTAACGTCGTGTAGGAGGGGATCGAACCCGGTAACCGTTTCACATTAAACTTTCATAGCCGTTGAACATTAAAACTCACTAATAATCAAATTAAATGCATCATGATCGAACGTTTAACCAATCTTAAGCTTCTATCGAACTCAATTCCACCTAAAACACTTTGAAGCCTCTCTAATAATTCCCTCTCCTCATCGCGACTACAACGCTAGGGTTCATCACCATCTGTCGATAATAACTAAAATTGGAAGAGGGATTTCGTCCATCAAGATCCTTTGAAGCTTCCTGTGCAAGGAATTTGGATAATATCAACGATTGCAACTTGAACCACTTTCACCACAGTCGCGATTTGTTCTTCATTCGTGCACGATGGTTTCGCTTCAATTCGGGTAAATTAAACACATCTTTATACTCGGTATCACTTGGGGAACAAAAGCCCTAAGTTGGATTCCGTAACCAACATCGATTTCATGTTCAATTTGGATCATAATCAAACTAGGGTTCATGTTGAAATTGGGGTTTCAAAACAAGTATTGTTTAAAATATTTTAAAGAAAGTTTTAACCATAACTGGGCTGTAGCCCGACTGGTAACTACCATCACTCCCACACAAGGGACCCGGGTTTGAACCCGGGGTCCCTCAATTCTTTTTAATCATTGAATTTTTTAATCATTTTAACTTATATAAAATATTAATTACAATAAAAAAAATATTCTGTTAATAAAAATATTTCAGAATTTATTAAATCAATTTTAAAGGTTTTAAGAATTACTAATTATTTAAGTTTAATTACTTATTTAAGGCTAACAAGGATTATAAAAACATTATTGACTATTTAATATAATTTAAATGTTATAAATCTATTATGGGACAAATGTAGATTATTTTAAACATTATAAAATCTACATGTTTCAGATTAGTAATTATTGAAATAGCTATTTAAATAATTAATTATTCATTTATACATGTTATATATAATTATTCAATAATGTTATTCCTTAAATTTTATTTGAGTTTTTGAAACTTATAAAACAATATCACTTTCTATTATTTGTTATTTTAAAGTCTTGATAATAATCATATAAAGCTTAATATATATTATACTTTACTTTTATTTTAGAGTCTTGATATTATATGACTTTATAATAAATCATTTAAAAAGTTTCAAACTCTATAAAGATTTTAAATAATTTTAAAGTCATTTAATAAGTATGCAATTAATCACCTTTATCAAGTTTTAAATAATAATTATTTAATTAATCATTTCTTTTCACATATTATACTTAATTTCTATAAAATCAATAACTTAAATCGTTAAGTCATTTCTTAATCATTCTTTGACTTAATTGATTTATGTTATCTTTATTGAACCAAAACATAAATGATTTAATATTTCATTTAACTATTTAAACCCCAAATTTCTAATTGAAACCCTAGTTCACGTCTATTCGTTAATCTCACCTTTAAACTTAACCTTGGAATATATACGTTAGGTATCTTGTAAAAAAGAATCGTTGGAGCATCGTTAATTCCTTATTATCATCTTATCTATTTATGTGAGTATTTCCATACCCCTTTTTCCTCATTTTCACACTTTGGGGTGAAACATGTTAACTTATTATCATTGCACTTGTAAACTTATTTGAGACTTGTATCTTTATGGCAATTCATTATGCAAAGTTGTGGTTAGTTGAACTTTTGTGGTTACCATGTTATGGCGTTATATGTGCAATCATTAACTATTGTTAGCCCAACGAAGTCATAGATCTATGGGCCAGACAAGCCTGCTTTGGTTGATCCAAGTACACTTAGTTGATCGTATAATCTTGTAAACGTTTGAGACTTGTAAAACTTTGTCGAGGTTTGATTGTTGCATTGTTCATAACATCCCTAACCACTTTATTCACTAACTTATGACTTGAATTGCCATCTTTTATATAATCTATGTATTAAAACTATGGAATGCTCACCAACATTTTTATGTTGACCTTTTATTTTTAATATGTTTCAGGAATACCTTAAGTTTGTGTTCTACTCTTTGAGGCTTATCACAACTAGGATTGGACCTAGAGATAAGATGGAAGATCATGTTATTTGTAGCATCTGCACATGATGTATTCTTTGTTGAAACTTTTGCTTGTAATGTTACAATTGAATCTTATGATTAATATATTTGGATTTAATAAATAGCGTTATGTGGTTGTGAACAATCGTAACCCTCACATCTTGACGTTTTCGCCGTCAAGGTTGGGGTGTGACAGATTGGTATCAGAGCCCATAACTATAGGGATTTAGTTTATTAGAAATGGTGACCTAGACTATAGTTGCATGAACCTTATAGAAAGATCCTTATACCTTTGTGCTTATATTTTGTTTGCATGCTACATAATGCTATGCCTTTTGTGCAACTTGATGCCTTAGCATAGGATTGCCTTATGTATGCTTAAACTTAGTTACTTGTCTCCCTAAACTTAACTTTAACTCTTTGACCCTCCCCGACAAATGAACTTCCTAAACTTATTCTCAACGACATGTGGAATCTACACTTATCGTCATGGGTTCAATTCCTTAGACTCTATGTCTAATCTATGAAAATCCCATCAAGGTTTTGATTCTATGAACCAAAAAAATTTGTGTGACACATTGACACCTGTATTCTAGATTTCCTGGCAAAAGGCCTTCGGGCTAAGGCAAGCATATCGTATAAATCTCATTGTGAGACCAGTTATGCTTACCTGGGGATTTCTGGAATGAGTGATAAACTATGGTCAACATACACAAGTCTCTATGGCAAATGGGTCAATTTACCTTGACGTGTCAACGATTCCAAATGGTAATCCGTTACCAAATGGAACCATCCTCTTTGTATCTTAAAAATCCTTGATTTTCTTGAACTGGTTTATCACCAAAGTTTTAATATCTTCTCATTTTTAACATATATAATGTTCCTGTTAATATTGAACCCATTCTACATTTCAACTTCTACATTTAAACATCGTTACACGTGTGCGTTTCATGTATCTATTTCTATACCTTGACCAACGTGTGCATGACTCTTATATATCCAAGATATTGGGAATCTAAATCGAATGGCCTTCAAAAATTTAAACCGTTACTTATGGTTCTCAAGCCTTCTTAAGGATGTGTCCCATAATTAAGAACATGAAATGCTGTAGGTGGAATTCCTACATCTCGGGATACTTTGTCTAGACGAAGTGAAAATAGTGATCTGATTCGATCATTGAATCCGTTTACTTGACTTGAAACCCTTGAGATGAGTGACCGCTTATAGGTACGCATGTCTTTAATAAGCTTATGGCTGATCTCATATCTTGAGAAGTCCATATATTCCCTTCGATTGTGAATCGAATGTTCACATCTCATTATGATGTCGAATCATTCTTGTCCTTGATTTTGCCTTCCTGATTTAAATTATTCAAGATTTGAACACCATCATAACAAATTCTACTATATCTCGAACTTTGATCTTAAGCTTGTAAGCACGATTTTTGTTCCTTTTGTTACATTGATCCAACTTGAAATTTTCCGAATTTCTAATTGATATTGTTTTCCTTTCGTCGTTAAGTCAAACTCCGTACCGTCTGCACCGTGAGAGATGCAAGTGTTTGCAAGCCAACCTATGACTAAGAACACTGTATCTCCTAAATGATTCTAACTCATCAAAACACAGGGTGATTCCCTTACTTTGATGATTCTCTATTTGTTTCGATAAATGGTTTCCAATTGTGATTTATAAAATTTCACCCTCAGGATCGGGTGATTTCCTTATCCCGAGGATTGACTTCAATTATTTTCTTTGGAATGGCATTTCACGAATGACATGATCTCACCAAAATAGGATTGAAACCCGTACTTTGGTGACAAATGTCAATCTTCGATTGTTTTCTTGCTATTATGAAATCCAATCATCAAGATAGGCGTGAAATCCATACCTTGATGATAATATCATCTTTATGAATTGTATTTGTTCAAATGAGACGACTTCATCAAAGTAGGAGTGAATTCTGGATTTTGATGAAGAAGTTCATCTTATTATATTTTATTTTTGTAAAACTTCACCGTTAAGATAGGAGTGATTTCCCTTACCTTAATGGTGAGTTACCTCGTCTTTTTCTGTGGATCCTCAACAAGGAGTTGGGATCGAACTTTTTGATTTGTAAGTTAGTGGTCATACCTTGGGAATACACCATCAAGTTAGGAGTGAAAACCACACCTTGATGACTATTCTCATTTCTTGATCTTCAACTTACCAAGTTTGTAATCAAGTGACGAGAAACATGTACTAACTTGCAGGGTGAAACAATGTTAGTGTTAGACCTATCAAGCCAAAGCATGATTTTGAACTTGAAGGAGACCCGATCGCTCTAGGTAATTTTGATTCCGAGCTTGGAGCATTTAAATTCTTAAATTCATCCTCATGTTTTGATTTGATCTAGCTATATGGAACCATTTATTCCTTACTTATCGACTTTCATTCCGAGTTATCATCGAAACCTAATTGCACGAAGATGACACTCCTAAAACAATCTTTCGTACAAGATAAAGTTATTATAAATTTATGCCATGCCTTTCTGGTTATAGCAATGTACGTTTTGTGTTCGGGTTTTTGGTGAACCGCGTGTGCAAGCCGTGACTGGATAAGATTTGAGAATGATAATCTCAGTTGATGTGAATCAATAAGGACCGAATATAGTGATTGAGTCAAAGATTGAGAGCGGAATCAGACAATCAATGAACATTGAATACACATGATACTCATAAATATGTTTGTATTATTGAATACTTTGATTGATTGACTACAAGAACATTCAATGCAAACAGAACATTCTAGGAACTAAGAATCAAATCAAATTACAGTCAAAAGTTACCCCATGTATGAGGTATACTATTCTATTTTAGGCAGACACGTTGCCATTACAAAAGACTAAACTACCCTTACTAAAGCTAGTCTAAGTCTTCATCACATTTGCTGTTGATCATCCGCATTGACAAATGCGGATGAGTTGACTTCATCAGCATTTCTTCAACCGCATTGAAGTTTGGTCATCCGCATTGGTAAATGCGGATGAACAAAACACTTGTCCGCATTTCTTTGGTAATCCGCATTGGTCAATGCGGATGAACAAATTATATCCGCATTTATTAACTTGTCATCCGCATTGACAAATGCGGATGACCAACACTTGTATTTTTCTTCTTATTCAGCAGATACTTGTCTTGATCCGCATTTGTTCTTGGACATGAGGGATTCTAGCAGAGCAACCATCCACCACTTGAATTGGCATGTATGATCCTTTTAGGGTCCAACAATACCCCCCTAAGGATTATACAGCCTATGTACTTCAAGGATCAGAGGGTGGATTGGGTTATGAAGATTCTGTTGGTTCTAGTGCTGTTGATGAAGGATCAGTGAATGAAGGGTCCAAGATTGCTTTGATCATGTTTGAGAACTCTTTAGCATCAGTCAATCTTTCCCTGTTGAGCACATGTATCTTCATTTGACTCGTATCATGAATGGCATTGATTGGCATCTTCCTTAGTGAGATGGGCTCCCAAATTGATACAGTAGACAATCCTTTCTATGAATAAGGAGAGCACCATCCACATCAACTTCTAGTTTAACAATGTTGCCAAACTGCAATGGAGTCCTTTTCTTTTTTCTTATCTCCTTCCTTCTTGGACATTGGATGTCATGCCATTGAAGACATAGGCAGACATGTTGAAGGGTTGGTTGGTGCAGAGAACACATATTGCTGATGATGTTGTGATGGGAATATCATTCCATCCTGTTTTCCTTTTGGACAAACAGTGCTGATACAAATGAATCAGAAATCTCCATTGTAAATCTACCAAACCCTTGACTATCTGTTTAGCTTCAAATCCACCTTCATAACCAATTTCTGCAAAGAAAGAGGTTATGGTATCTTCTTCAAGTTCCAATGGTGCTTCAGCATCATCACCAAACCTCAAGCATCTTCTAACACTTTCTTCAGTAACAATCAGTGTATGCTCACTGTCAATTCTCCCCGTCAGTGATCTTATTCCATCATCCTCAACAACTTCAGCTGACTCCCAAAAGTTTCTGATGCAGCTTTCAAATATGGTGGGTCTTACTGTCATGGCATAAGCTACCTTGTAGTAGAAATGAATCTGATCATGTCTCTCAATTCTTCTGCTTCTAGTACATCAGGGTTGAGAAAACAACTGACATTATGGAGCTTGCTCCATGAGAGATTTGCCATTATAATCTGCATTCAAGACATATGCATTAGAATCACTTTATTAATTAAACCAATATTCATCACATTTTGACTTTCATAGGTCAAAATTAAAATCATATAAAACAGTACACCTGATTTTGACCTATTCGAATTTTGTGATTCATGATTATGTTGTTTTGTTATTTTTAAATATGAGCACCAACATTACTTAATCTTTAACATAGGTTAATCAGATTCATAGTTTTTGATTTCATAATTGTTCTGATTTTAGTCTCAACGGTTCAAAAGTGCACTTTAGCATTGAATACATGTTTGAAGCTTGAAGATACACTTAAGAATGAGTCGAAATCCTTCCATGTTAATGAATATTTTTTCTGATTTAGTGTGAACATTCCTTAACCTAGGTCACTAACATCATCGTACAAATCAATGTTCGACATTTGTGATTATTCACCTTTTCTCAGAATCCTTTTGGTTAAGAATCAATGCCCACGGTTTTGTTGAATCGATTGGGAAACTAGGTTTAAATGGTGAAGATGATGATGAACAGTATTTGGTGGCGCTCGTCTCACTATGAAGTCGCTCAAATTTGAAAAGTATTAAATGACTCTGTTGGTTTTCTTTAAATAGTCAGATAATAGAATTCACAAATTTTTACAAGTTTTGATTTCAAATGCGGTCACTACTGTAGCAAATGCGGAAATGTAAATGTTGATATTTTTAGTCATCCGCATTTGTGTACTGTAGCAAATACGGTAGAACACATTTTTGACCGACTGTTCGCATTCATCCTTTCATCCGCATTTGTGTACTGTAGCAAATGCGGTAGAACAAAACTTGATGAGAGCATTCGCATTTGTGTACTGTAGCAAATGCGAAACTTTGAAAGTAATCAGCATTTGTACACTGTAGCAAATGCGGAAGTGAAACACTTGTATTTGTACATCCGCATTTGTACACTGTATCAAATGCGGAAGAGTTAAACAAATGCGGGAGAGTAAACCTTATCCGCATTAACAAATGCGGCTGAACACTTAGTAAAATTTTCATCCGCATTAACAAATGCGGTAGAATACTTTAGTTCCGCATAGGTTTAAACACTTCAAATTTTCTGAATTCTTGATGCACACCAATGCGGTAGAGTAAAATCATTGTCCGTATTAGGTTTAACTTTGAAATAAGTTGTTACTTGCATTGGTTATGTGTCTGGGTTACTTCACCCTCATTAACCAATGCACTTACCTGCATTAACTTTTGGGATTAATCAAAATTTAATGAATCTTGATTTTGATGAACTTGTTATGAAGATATGACTTATGAAGTATGTCTTGTGACATGGTTGACTGTTGAAGTTGTCAATTCTTGCTTGGATTGACTTGTATATCAGGAGTGATACAAGTTTCCCATTGTTTGACTGATCTTGGGCTTGAGGGGTTTCCAAGAATCTGCATCTGCATAAGCTGAGATACTATGGTATAACTTCTGCATTGACACAAACATTTTTCTCTTTGTTTTGATTTTAGGAAAGTAATTTAAGAAATTGTAAATCTATATATACTTGATCAAAAACTTTAAAGTACTCCCCCTAAAGTTTTGATCCATTTGTGGATGAAAACTTTAAGTATTAAAAAAAACTTTTTGAATGTACTTATAATTTTGTTGTTTTTTTTAATTGATGAAGAGAAGTATATCTTTTTGTTGGGATCATATCAGTCTTGCATTACCAAATGCATATTTTGTGATAAGATTGACATGTTTATGACATTATTGATTGAAGGTATGATTGTCCTCTTAAACTCATACCGGATTGATATTTTGATGCCAGTGACATTTATCATGTTTAGATTGATTTAGATATTCAATATGTACCTCACACACCATGCATGGAATGATCAACCATCCTTATGAATTGTATGGTAGAACTTTTTCACAACTTACAGGACCAGGTTACTTAAGTTATGAGATCTTATTTTCACTGATCCACATTGGGATTCTTTTACTTTGATCCTTATCATGATGATCCACATTGGGATTCTTTTACTTTGATCCTTATCATGATGATCCACATTGGGATTCTTTTCACTTCACTTTGGAAGGTGATCCATAAACGAATTCTTTTGTTCATTCCTTTGGAATGTATTGCTTTTGTTGATTCATCCAATTTGGATGTGTTCCTCATTGGGAATCTTTTGGATCATTACATCTGTACTTTGTGCATGATTCTTCAGGTCTTTACTCAGCAAAATAGAGATGAATCTGATGTTGGTGAAAGAGATTCATAAAGTATCATTCCCTGGTGTGTGTTTGTTACTACACTTACATTCACTTGAATAAATTGATACATACCAATACTCTGTGATGAGTGTTTCACCATTGAATATATCTTTAGTTTATCACTGCATGTATCTTCTCTTCCAAGTCGAGCCTACCTACATATTAGGTAAGTTATGACAGTCTTTCAAATTTGGAAATAAAGCACAGTGAATGATATAATGACTGTAATTATATCATTTCCCAATCTTTTCTTCATCAAAAATTTCTTCTTTTTGGGATTTTTTTTGAATAATTTTTACATTGTTTTTGATGTTTTGATGGATTTTATTCAAGGTTAATCATACCAATTGATTGAACTAAGAATTCGAATCTACTCGGTTCAAATGCCTTAGTAAACAAATCAGCCAATTGATATTCAGTTGGTACTTGAATCAATTTGATTAAACCCTTTTCAGCACAGTCTCTCAAAAAGTGATATCTAATTTCAATATGTTTCGTTTTGAGTGCTGAACTGGATTATTTGTAATAAAGACAGCTGCAGTATTGTCAATATAAATTGGGGTATGCAAGAAGTTATAACCATAATCAAGCATCTGGTTTTGAATCCAGAGTACTTGAGAGCAACAAGCAGATGCTGCGATATACTCAGCTTCTGCTGTTGACACAGATACATTTGTTTGCTTCTTGCATTGCCATGAGACTAATCTGGGACCAAGAAATTGACAACCGCCAGACATGGATTTTCTGTTGAAGTTGCATCCTCCGTAGTCACTGTCAGTGTAGGAATAGAGATTGAAGTCTCCTTCCTTTGGATACCATAATCCAAGAGCTGGTTTGCCCTTCAGATATCTAAATATTCATTTGACAGCATTGACATGTGATTCCTTAGGATCAACTTGATATCTGGCACACACACAAACTCCAAACATAATGTCGGGTCTACTAGCTGTAAGATACATGAGTGAGCCTATCATGGATCGATAGAGGGTCTGATCTACTGATTTTCCATCTGGATTGGGACCTATCTTCACTTTAGGATCTACAGGAGTTCTGATAGACTGACAATCAGCAAGGTGGAATTTCTTCAGCATTGTTTCTACGTATTTTGATTGATTGATAAAAATTCCATCTGCTGTTTGTAGAACTTGCACCCCTAAAAAGAAAGTGAGTTCTCCCATAGCACTCATCTGAAATTTTGAATGCATGAGATCTTCAAATTCTTTACAGAGTTGCCTGTTTGTCGAGCCAAATATGATGTCGTCCACATATATCTGTACTAGCAACATGTCTTTTCCTTTTCTCTTTCTGAAGAGAGTCTGATCAATTCTACCTCTTTCTTATCCGTTGCTAAGTAGAAATGATGATAGAGTCTCGTACCACTTCCTGGGAGCTTGATGAAGACCATACAGAGCTTTGTCAAGCTTGTAAACTCTATGAGGAAAATCAGGATCTTCAAATCCAGGTGGTTGACTCACATAGACCTCTTCAGTAATCTTTCCATACAGAAATGCACATTTCACATCCATTTCACATCCATTTGGTAAACAGTAAACTTCATGGATGCAAAATATGCTAGAAAGATTCTAATGGCTTCTAGCCGAGCTACAGGGGCAAATACTTCATCATAATCTATTCCTTCTTCTTGAGTGTACCCCTGAGCTACCAATCTTGCTTTATTTCTAATGACGATTCCCCTGTCATCAGTTTTACTTCTTTATAGTCATCTGGTACCAATAGGATATTGTCTTTAGGAAGATCTACCAGTTGCCATACTTCTTGTTTCTTGAATTGTAGCAACTCTTCCTGCATTGCTTCAATCCAGCTGTTGTCTTGAAGTGCCTCTTTGATGTTTTGGGTACTGTTTGACAAAGAAAGCATGAGAACAAATAGATGTTTGCAGTGCTTGACTTGCTTCTTGTCACTCTTTCATGAAGATCACCAATAATGGTTTCAACTGGATGATTCTTGTGTATTCTGGTGGGTGGAATTGAGTCACCAGCAATTGTTACATCAAGATTGGAGACATTTCAGTTCATTATGGTCAGAGGCATCATCACTTTGAACTGTTGAAGAATTATGAAGGTTGTCAGACCTGTCTCAGTGTCTGCTTCAGCATTAGCAGCACTTTCATTGTATCTATCATTTGATCTTCTTTCCACTTCAGCTGAAGGCAACGCTTGTTTTTCATTTCTAGTTGCTATAGATTGATCTTCTGAATTAGATGGTAACAAGCTGGGTCCTCCTGTATTTGAAATGATTTGATTTGTGGTTGATTGTCTGATGGGGTCAGCTTGCAGAGGTACATCTTTATTTGGTTCTTTAGTGTGAGTAGGAGGAATTAATGGAAAGTCAATTCTCCTTTCTATGCTTGAAGATGAACTAGCTGAAAGTAGGTTACCTGCATCAGACAAATAAAATTGATCAAAAGATTTTGTAAAAGAGTCAATATCAAATAACCAATCGGGACCATTTGTAGATTTGGGAAATGAATGTTCCTTAAATTGAACATTAGTTGATTCATCAACAATGTTTAATCGAGGATTAAACACTCTGTAAGCCTTTGACACAGAAGAATAACCTATAAAGAATCCTTCATCAGACTTAGCTGAAAATTTTCCCAAATGGTCACGGGTATTTATATTGAGACTGGACTACCAAATGACTTAAGAAATCCAATAAATGGTTTTCTTTGAAACAACAGTTCATATGGAGTCATGTTTCTTTCTTTGACAATCATAGTTCGATTTTGTACAAAGCGTGATGTGTTAACTGCCTCTGCCCAAAAGGTTATTGGCAATTTAGCATCAGCTAGGATAGTTCTTGCTGCTTCAATTAGTGTTCTATTTCTCCTTTCAGCTACCCCATTTTGTTGAGGAGTTCTAGCCGCACTAAATTGATGAGCTATGCCTTTAATTGTGCAAAATGAGCTCATGTCTTCATTTTTAAATTCTGTCCCATTATCACTTCTTATGCTTTTGACCTTATAGTCAAGTTGGTTCTCAATTTTAGTGATAAACTCTTTGATTATTGAGGATGCTTCATTTTTATGAAGTAGGAAGAAAACCCATGTGAATCGTGAAAAGTCATCAATGATAACCAAACAATAATGTCTCTTTCCCATACTCATGACATGTGTTGGGCCAAAGAGATCCATATGAAGTAGTTTCAGTGGAGTATTGTTTGAGTTTACGAGTTTTAGTTTATGTGAAGATTTATGTTGTTTTCCTTTGAGGCATGCTGAATAGTGATCAATAAAATGAAATTCTTTTTGAGGCAATCCAATGACATGGTTTCCTTTTACTAATCTGTTCATGTTTTTGAAATTTGTGTGCCCCAAACGTCGGTGCCAAAGCTGTGATTCATCAAATGATGCTTTTGACCAGAGACATGTATCTTCTGTTAGTGCAGTAGAATTAAGGTTTAAGACATAAGTATTATTCTTTCTCGGAGTCTTTAATACAACCCATTCTTCAGGGATATGAAATCCTGACTTTAGAATATAACAGTGGGTGTCGGTAAAGTGAGTCGAATATCTCTTGTCACAGATCTGAGACACCCTTAGAAGATTGAAATTGAGCTGTTCACAATAATTCACTTTATCAAAGCTGAGCATCCCGTTTGTCACATATCCTTCTCATGTATTCCTACCACCTTTTGAATCTCCTCCAAATGCCACAGATGTTCCTTTAATTTGCTTGAAATCATGAAGGAGGGAACGATCTCCAGTCATGTGTCAGGAGCATCCACTGTCCACATACCATAGGCTATTAGACCTATATGGATGACCCTGCAAGCACAAAAAGAACTAGTTAGAATATGGAACCCAAGCCACCACGGTCTTGGGTTTCGTTTCTATGCATAATGGTGACCTCTTGAAGTTTTCCTCTAACCTGTGACCTAATTAGAGGTGGTCTTTGAGATTTTCTATGAGAATATGAATGAGCTATTTCATCACCATCATTTGAGAAATCAGAAAAATTATGAAATCGTTGATCTCTGTTTTTTTTGAGAAAACTGACTTGTTTTTTATTATCAACTGTTGACTTTGAGTTGGAAAATCAAATTTTTGTTTGTTATTGATATATTTGTTTCTTTGATTTTTACCTGAGTCTTTCATATTTTCATCCTTTGTTGGTTTATACGTCCTTGATTTGTTATTATAAATGTGACTCTTAACAGTTGTTTTGTCAGATGATGTTGGTGATATAGGCTTGTTTTGAGGAATTCTCACTCTCGATTGCTTGTAATAACAGTCATTGTATTGTGATTGTTTAAGTCACAGACTGAACAATATTTGTTGAAATAACATGTTTTTGTTGAATGATTGTTCATGTCACAGATGGAGCAATATTGATTGAAAAAGCACTCCTCTGTTTGTGGTTAAACATATCACATATGTCACAATACATATGCTTGTTAATTTACTTAGATTTTACTGGTCTTGACTCAGTTGATTTTCCCTTTTTCAACTTAGTATCATTCTTTTTGCTGGAAGAAGAATCAAATTCAGCCTTTTGTGCAGTTTGCTTTACTGCACTGAATTTGATTGTCTTTTGAGGCTGTTTTCGTTTCCTCATCCTTTTCTGTTGCTCTTTCTCAAACTGTTCAACATGATCTTTATTGCATATGTCAAATCCTACTCCATTTCTTGATTTTGATGTTTGAGGATCAGGTTGACTATGTGATTTTGAACTCAGAGATTTTTTGTTATTTCCTTTTAATGAACCTTCATCTGATATACTTGAATTTTGATGAGTATTGATCTCATTATCAGAACTGCTTTCAGCAGAGGGTTTAATCTTTTGCACAACTTCTTTTTCCCATTAGCTATAGCAGGTATGAATTTTATGAATGGAACAATAGCTTTAATGGGGCTGACTGGTTTGACAACACTTACTGTCTTGTCTGAACACTCTTTTATTTTTATTGGGTGACCTAACTTGATTTTATCCTTACTAGTTTCAATGTAAACACTTGGTTCATTTTGAGGATTTGTGATTTGTTTTACAATCGTGTGGGTTTTAATAGTGTTAGGTTCAGTTTGATTTTTGAGTGTGACAGATTCAGGCATGACAGTATAGTTGTCATTGTATGGTGGAGGACATGAATTATACCCAATCCCTGACATGTCCTTTGGATCCTTTTGAGAATCCAGCATCTCTTGCAGCTTTACTGAAGATTGTTGAAACTTTTCAAGTTTCATTTCAGTAAGGGCTTGGTCAGCTTTAGATTGAGCTAATTTTTCAGATAATAGCTCATTCTCAGCTGCAAGAGAATACTTCTCACCATGAAGATTTTCTATGTCAGAGATGAGAGATTTAATTTTATTTTCAAAACTTTTTATTTCTCTCTTCATCATCTCTGACTTTACTTTCTCCTCTTTTATTTTCTCAGCCAATTTGTGGTTATGCTCTCTATAACCTTGAAGTTCATTTATGCACTTATCAGAACAAAGATTGGATTTTACCTCAGATGGCATGGGGGATGGTCCATCATTAATGTGTGCCATCAGTGCATGGTTCTGGAATTATGGCTTGACCTCCTCAGCATACATGCTCCAGTCACACACTTCGTCTTGTCTGATCACAAGTGCATTTGCTGAAGGTTGGTTGCTCCCAAAGGCTTGATTGGCCAGTTGAGGTTGAGCTTGAGAAGATTGATGTTGTTGATGATGATATTGTTGCTGATGATTGAGGGAGGGAATGCTTGAAGACGGTTGATATGATGACTGACTCTGAGAATGTCGTGGAGTATTGTTGTTTCTTCTTGGAGCATTACATTCTCTAGAGAAGTGCCCGGCCATTCCACAATTGAAGCATTTGACTTTGGATTTGTCGTATCCGAGCTTAGTATTTTCATTCAGGCTGAGTTTTTTGCCTTTCCTGAAAAACTTTTTAGCTCTCATGGCAATCATAGCCATTTGCCATTGTAAATCCATCTCTTCTACATCATCTGGATCCATTTCCTCCAGATCTTCTTGGATTAGATGTGCAGAAGTCAGTCTTCCTCCCAAATATGCCTCAAAACTTGCTACAAAGGCATTATATGTAGCCTTCTGTTCTTCTGTTTTTTGATCATCAGTAGGGTTGGTAGAGACAGAAGAGAATCCTATTGATTGATTGGTTGATGTTGATGCTGATGCTGATGGTCTGTTAATTGAGTGTGCTGCAAAGAATCCAGTGGTTTTGTGTTGATCTCCAGATGACAGAAAGTCATCCTCTTTAGTGATGAAGGCATTCTCAACAGAATGAGTTTCAGATGGAAACTTATAAGCTTCAACAACTTTTGGTCCTCCAAGATTCCTGCTTCTCTCATCAAGTTCCAGTGCTTCAGTTTTTGCAATCATTATGTCAAGAGTGGTACTCTCCAAATCAAGAGTATTTTTCAGCATTGTTACGTTTTGTTTCCAATGCTCTGGAAGACTATGCAACATTTTCTTGTTGAGGTCTTTTGATTTGTAAGTCACTCCCATTATCTCCAAATCATTTACTAACTGCACGAATCTGTGCAATTGTTTAGAAATTGATTCCCCTTTGAAATGATGGAAGGTTTCATACTGATTTATCAGTTTGTCTGGTTGATTTCAGCAACCTCACTACTTCCTTCACACATAATTTGCAAAGCATCCCAAACTGCTTTTGCAGTTCCATACTTCTCCAGCCTTTTAAGCACATCCATCTTAAGTGCTTGAGTGAGGATGGAATATGCTTTAAGGTCAATCTTGATCTTCTTATAATCGTCATCATCTAGAGTAAGATCTTCAATGGGAATCCTGGTTGTTCTGTAGAGAGCTGCCTGATCAGCTGACAATGTTATTGGATGTGGGGACCTTTACATATCGAAATCCAGTAGTCAGGATCTACACCTGTAATATAATTCATAAATCTTATTTTCCATTGTTTGAACTCAGATTTATGTTTCAGCATTGGTTTTGGGGTATGCCCAAGTTCTGAATAATTGTGAGAATCCATTTTATCAGTGATTTTAGTATGGATTAGTGAGTTTTTAAGTCTATTCAGTGGGTTTAGTCCAAATAATCATTAAAAACATCTAGTAGATTCAGATCTGATGATTATGATGTCTGTAATCAGGAGTGTCTTTGTATTGTTGTAGGTTGTCGGACTTGTAGTCTGTATGATGTTCTGTGTTCGACTGATTGGTTGAATGAGGGGCTGTTGATGAGTATTTTAGGTAGTATTCGGTGTGTAAACTGATTAGAGATGTATAAATACTCTGTTCAGCTACTCAATCACCAGATCTATCGGGTTCAGACCAGATCTGTGCAGATCTGAGTAAGAACTGAGAGCCGTGGCTCTGATACCAATTGACTGGATAAGATTTGAGAATGATAATCTCAGTTGATGTGAATCAATAAGGACCGAATATAGTGATTGAGTTAAAGATTGAGAGGCGGAATCAGACAATCAATGAACATTGAATACACATGATACTCATAAATGTTTGTATATATTGAATACTTTGATTGATTGATTACAAGAACATTCAATGCAAAAAGAACATTCTAGGAACTAAGAATCAAATCAAATTACAGACAAAAGTTACCCCATGTATGAGGTATACTATTCTATTTATAGGCAGACACGTTGCCATTACAAAAGACTAAACTACCCTTACTAAAGCTAGTCTAAGTCTTCATCAGCATTCGTTGTTGATCATCTGCATTGACAAATGCGGATGAGTTGACTTCATCAGCATTTCTTCAACCGCATTGAAGTTTGGTCATCCGCATTGGTAAATGCGGATGAACAAAACACTTGTCCGCATTTCTTTGGTAATCCGCATTGGTCAATGCGGATGAAAAATGTATATCCGCATTTATTAACTTGTCATCCGCATTGACAAATGCGGATGACCAACACTTGTATTTTTCTTCTTATTCAGCAGATACTTGTCTTGATCCACATTTGTTCTTGGACATGAGGGATTCCAGCAGAGCAACCATCCACCACTTGAATTGGCATGTATGATCCTTTCAGGGTCCAACAAGCCGTACTTGGGAAGCTATTTGTGATTGCCTTATTGTTGACATTCTGAATTATTTAAATTCCACTCCGATCATGAACGACGTCTTTGTTTAACTCTTTACCTATAAATAAAAATGCAATTCCCACTATTTTAGATAACCTTGAACTCCTAATCTTAAAAATATCTAAATCTCTATCTTGATTGCGACTCACAAGACTTGCTATTACATTCTTTCCGATATGGACAAATAGGATCATGAATTTCCGCGATTGGTATTCATGGTTTGGCATAAAGGGAATGTTGACGTAACTTGGTATACGTTCAAATTGCCTTGTATTTCTTGATGTCATTTGGTGCATTATTGACCGATTGACTAGTTTCACGCATTTTATATTGACTCGTGTGAGATAACGAGTCGAGAAATTGACTCGTACTAACCTCAAATAGTCGATTATCGTGGGGGTGTCGTTAAACATCGATCGTTAATTCAGATGATCGATTCACTTTCTATTATTAGCAATGCCTCTAATCATCTTTGGGAACCCAACTCAAAATCTCGGCATATTGTGTCATTATTAACCTGACGGTTTAACCGGAGGAACGATACGTATTCACGAGATATGCCTTATGCTTGTGTCATTATATAGTTTGTCCATGACAACTTTCACATTCCACTGGAAGACTTCAAATTTGAATGCATCGTGTAAAATTCCATAATTCTCAAAGTGAGGCATCTCAGCGTAATCAAACGCCAACCACTGTCCGTTAGTACAATTATCTTTCATTATAAGTCTCCTATTCGTTTAAGTTCCATTCTTAATTTTGGGATGAAATTTCTTAAAGTAGGGGAGACTGTAACATCCGCCTAATTTTAATTTATAAACCCAAAACTCAAAAACCATTTTGGACTTTCAGGTAAAGAAGTTTCATTATCAATTTGACTTTAGTTATTCTAACAATCATATGAATTATAAGTGTAGTTTAATCATAAAAATTGTTTTATTTTTCATTTATTAAGTCATTTAAACAGTTTATAAGTTATACAAAATTGATAAAGTATATAAGTTATAATGTTTAATGTTAAACTTATGAGGTTTAATATATCATTTATGAATTCTAATTATTAATAAAAAAACTAAACATTAAATTTCTAAGAGATTTATAAACATATATAATTATATAAAGACAAATATTATTAATCATCTTAACAAGTAAATAACAAATATTTGGCAAGATTTATCATTTTTATATATGTAAATTAAATAAGCATTAAAAGTTTGGATTTTGTAAAGTATAGGGTTGGAAGGGTAATTATTAAAACCTTGTTTTGAAAGTTTGGTCATGAAATAACAAGTTAATAGAAACACAGGGACCATATATGTAATTTGGTTTTAAAACCACACTTTCCCCACCGTCGGCCTCCCCACCTCCGGCCGGACTTCGGCGAAGCCCCAAACGATGGCAAAACGGATGAAATCGGATCTCAAACATTGTGCAACCGATCTATGAACTTAATTCGGCCTCGTTAAAGTCTTTAAATTGGGTTTAATGTCGTGTAGGAGGGGATCGAACCCGGTAACCGTTTCACATTAAACTTTCATAGCCGTTGAACATTAAAACTCAATAATAATCAAATTAAATGCATCATGATCGAACGTTTAACCAATCTTAAGCTTCTATCGAACTCAATTCCACCTAAAACACTTTGAAGCCTCTCTAATAATTCCCTCTCTTCATCGCGACTACAACGCTAGGGTTCATCACCAATCTGTCGATAATAACTGAAATTGGAAGAGGGATTTTGTCCATCAAGATCCTTTGAAGCTTCCTGTGCAAGGAATTTGGATAATATCAACGATTGCAACTTGAACCACTTTCACCACAGTCGCGATTTGTTCTTCATTCGTGCACGACGGTTTCGCTTCAATTCGGGTAAATTAAACACATCTTTATACTCGGTATCACTTGGGGAACAAAAGCCCTAAGTTGGATTCCGTAACCAACATCGATTTCATGTTCAATTTGGATCATAATCAAACTAGGGTTCATGTTGAAATTGGGGTTTCAAAACAAGTATTGTTTAAAATATTTTAAAAAAAGTTTTAACATAACTGGGATGTAGCCCGACTGGTAACTACCATCACTCCCACACAAGGGACCCGGTTTGAACCCGGGGTCCCTCAATTCTTTTTAATCATTGAATTTTTTAATCATTTTAACTTATATAAAATATTAATTACAATAAAAAAATATTCTGTTAATAAAAATATTTCAGAATTATTAAATCAATTTTAAAGGTTTTAAGAATTACTAATTATTTAAGTTTAATTACTTATTTAAGGCTAACAAGGATTATAAAAACATTATTGACTATTTATATAATTTAAATGTTATAAATCTATTATGGGACAAATGTAGATTATTTTAAACATTATAAAATCTACATGTTTCATATTAGTAATTATTGAAATAGCTATTTAAATAATTAATTATTCATTTATACATGTTATATATAATTATTCAATAATGTTATCCTTAAAATTTTATTTGAGTTTTTGAAACTTATAAAACAATATCACTTTCTATTATTTGTTATTTTAAAGTCTTGATAATAAATCATATAAAAGCTTAATATTAAATATTATACTTTACTTTTATTTTAGAGTCTTGATATTATATGACTTTTATAATAAATCATTAAAAAGTTTCAAACTCTATAAAAGATTTTAAATAATTTTAAAGTCATTTAATAAGTATGCAATAATCACCTTTATCAAGTTTTAAATAATTAATTATTTAATTAATCATTTCTTTTCACATATTATACTTAATTTCTATTAAATCAATAACTTAAATCGTTAAGACATTTTTAATCATTCTTTGACTTAATTGATTTATGTTATCTTTATTGAACCAAAACATAAATGATTTAATATTTCATTTAACTATTTAAACCCCCAAATTTCCAATTGAAACCCTAGTTCACGTCTATTCGTTAATCTCACCTTTAAACTTAACCTTGGAATACATATACGTTAGGTATCTTGTGTAAAAGAATCGTTGGAGCATCGTTAATTCCTTATTATCATCTTATCTATTTTATGTGAGTATTTCCATACCCCTTTTTCTCATTTTCACACTTTGGGGTGAAACATGTTAACTTATTATCATTGCACTTGTAAACTTATTTGAGACTTGTAATCTTTATGGCAATTCATTATGCAAAGTTGTGGTTAGTTGAACTTTTGTGGTTACCATGTTAAGGCGTTATATGTGCAATCATTAACTATTGCTAGCCCAGCGAAGTCATAGATCTATGGGCCAGACAAGCCTGCTTTGGTTGATCCAAGTACACTTAGCTGATCGTATAATCTTGTAAACGTTTGAGACTTGTAAAACTTTGTCGAGGTTTGATTGTTGCATTGTTCATAACATCCCTAACCACTTTATTCACTAACTTATGACTTGAATTGTCATCTTTTATATAATCTATGTATTAAAACTATGGAATGGTCACCAACATTTTTATGTTGACCTTTTATTTTTAACATGTTTCAGGAATACCTTAAGTTTGTGTTCTACTCTTTGAGGCTTATCACAACTAGGATTGGACCTAGAGATAAGATGGAAGATCATGTTATTTGTAGCATCTGCACATGATGTATTCTTTGTTGAAACTTTTGCTTGTAATGTTACAATTGAATCTTATGATTAATATATTTGGATTTAATAAATAGCGTTATGTGATTGTGAACAATCGTAACCCTCACATCTCGACGTTTCCGCCGTCAAGGTTGGGGTGTGACACAACAAACGATAATGATGACACTCGTTAGATGTTATTTCTTTTATATTTTTAGTGATTTATTTTACCTTTTTAATTATGTAATTTTTTATAGTTTTATCTGTTAATTATATAATGCAATTTTATTATAAAATACAGACATAAAATACAATATTATTAGATAAGCATCCAAAAACTAACAAGTAGTACAATAAAAGTAACAAGTAAAGCGGTAATACAACAGAAAATGTCACTTGCAGGTCTTGAGTTTGACTATCTTTTTCATGAACCATTTAGGGTGACTATATGTATAACGATACTGATAAAACTCTTTTGCCATATAACGCCGATATCTTGCACACGTGTTTTTAAAATCTCCTTCCATAGTTAAGATTTTTCCTTGAACTAGCTTTTGCATTAGCATACAAATAAAAACCCCTGAATCACCACCAAGGTCACCCCCGCCCTTAGGCAAGTACTCCTCGGTAGTTGTGAAAGACATATGATCCCTTTTATCAAGACGAATAAACGGTTTTGTATAATTTTTTTTCCAGTAACCAATTTGTTCCATCAGACAGTAAAAATTACATGAATAAAATCTAAAATAAGAAGAACTAACTCATGATATAGTTCACGATATAACTTATTTGACCAATACTGAAGGATCTCTATTGTATGCAAGTTGTTTCGATAAGTAACCAATCTTCTACTGCTTTTAAAAGTATTGGAATATAATATATTGCACCTCCTAAAATGGAGGGTACAACTCATCAGTTCCGTAGGCATATTTGGCAAGCTTGACATCTTCCCACACACATAATTAATCCTGAAACTAAGGTGATAAAATTGTCCAATTCAACCCTGATGGTCTAAATTTCTCCAGCTTTTCACGTCTCATCCGCATCATCCGTTTTACCCAACCTTCTATATGCTATGATATAAAGTGTTATCATCTAATAAATATTATATAAAACTATTTTATTTAATTGAAAAAGATATAATATTTTTACTAATGGAGAAAGACGATTGTCGCGTTCGTACACTAATAAAGTACCCCAAAAATCCTTCCCAAGTCAGTTACCACCAAATAAAACTGAAACATAATATGGCGCATCCCTGTTATTGTAGAAATCAATAGCATCTTTTGACCAATTTTTAAATTCTTCTTCATCTGCAACTAAAAATGGTATATGCACCGGGTTGTTTTCTGACGAAGATGATTCTTGTTGCTTCTTAGGCCGCCTCAACCTTTGTAGAATTGAACTCGTCGATCGGAGTTCATGAATTGGTTCTTTACCGGGATGGTGTGCCATTTTGGAAGTGTGAGAGTATTTTGAAAAGTGGTGTTTTATGATGATAAGAGTGGTGGTATTTATAGGATTTTTTTTGGAATAAAATTAAAATTCATATTTTATAATATAAAAGTAATATTATAATATTAAACGATAATAACTAGTACACATCAAATAAAATTATGATACAACAATCTCCTCATGAATATGAGTTTGGACAAGTGTTCATGTTATGACCTGTTTGTCTATATACTGAACATCTACGTATGATAGGTGCATCTGGATAATGAACATCCATCTCGTTGTGTATCCTTCTCGTGTGTCTCCTACCTCGTGACGTGGTGATTTTTGAGGGATCACCGCTTATTCTCCAACCGGTTCATCTAATAATCAATGTGACGAAACGGGTAAAAATGTCCATTATACTGCTCTTGATAAAAAACAATACTATAGACCTAATGAATAATGTGTGGCAAACTACAATTGCATGTGAGCATGGAAATCTTTGCATCTGCCATTTACCACACGTGCAACTGTTTTTGTATTCCACAATATAATCATTTCCGCTAGCTTCATTTGTTTGTATCTTTGATATAATTCTATACCTCGCCTCTCTGTAATCAAACTCTGTTATGATATGTTTTTGCGAGTTAATATCACATGTGTTAAATAAATGCCATATGAGAGGGGGTAACGCGGTGTTACAGTTGGCTGCGATGTCAGCATACTTTTTGAACCGTTCGACTGTTTTCTCGAACGTACAATTAATAATAGCTTTTATTGGCATAAGCCTGATACCTCGCAACGTATTGTTAAAGCTTTCTGAAATGTTCATCGTCAAGTTACCCCACCGATGATGATTTTTATCATGTAGAATCGTCCATTTACTGTCTTTAATAGCTTTTAAATATTCCCACACTTCTAGATTGACGCTTGTCATTTGACTTACACAGTAGTTATACTTCCTTTGTTGGGTGGTGCTTCCGATAGACCAACATAGCCTTTTTAAGCTAGAAATATTGAACTTTTGCATGAGGTTACTTCGAACATGTCGGAGACAAAAGCGATGCACAACATTATTTTTCCACTCTTCAAGAGTATTCATTGCACGAATAATTCCTTTGTGCCTATCAGAAATAACACATAATTTTTTTCTTGAACCAATAGAATTATGATAAACTACAATGTGTGACCAGAATTATTGGAAAAACCAAATCCAACTTTCTACCGTCTATTCGTCTACAATTGCATAAGCTATCGGCATTACGTAGTTGTTTGCATTTTTTGCAACTGCAATTAACATTTTACCATGGTAAGAACCTTTTAAGAAAGTACCGTCAACAGATATCACAAGCTGACAATAGCTGAACGCTTTAATTATTAGACCGAATGCCCAAAACACATATTTAAATGTGTAATAAGCAGATGTACCGGTCGGATGATGTAACCATTCAACGATAACATGGTTATTCTCTTGTAATGCGTTGATGTACGTAGGTAATTTTTCAAAATTACTGTCCCAGCTACCATAAATATTCTCAATAGCATCTTTTCTAGCTCGCCAGGCTTTATTATATGAAACATCAACATTCAACGTGTCTTTCAAATGCGTTTGAATTTGCTTGATAAGAAAAGAAATATCTTGACGAATAAAATGGATGATACGAGTAATAATATCTTTGCATTTGAAACTTCTATTGTTGTTACCAACAACAGTACCAAAGCAGTTGTGGGCATTCACCCATCTTGAAATTCTCCACATGTGAGGATCATGATTCTTGGAAGCATAAACATACCATGAACATGGAGGACCACTATGAAGATTATTGTTGTAATTAGGGCTAGTGCTGTAGCACTTTGCTCTCCATCTTCTACGTTTATTTTCAACTACTACAACCTCTCTGTTACGTGCAAGATTCCATAACCGCACTGCATCCATCACTTCATATTTCGATTTAAAATACATTCCAACACGAATTTCTTTTGACTCTTCATTCCATATATCCATATGGTCTTCTTCGTCAATCAGCAGCTTCATAATTTCTTAACTCTTGAGGATCTTTAGAATAGTTCACCTCCTCGTAAGATCGTGGATTAACACCATAATTATAATTGTTTGAAACTCCATAGTTGTTGTTGTCATCATCACTGGATTCTTCTTGTGATGGAATGAGTTTAGTATCTTCACTATTGTCTGAACGACCATCATCTGACTTATCAAGCCCTCCATTATCATTATCGACTTGATGATGAGAATTGGTTGACGGACCGACTTGATAATCATGTGATCTTACATTGCCTTGATGATAAGAATTGCTTGACGGATAGGGTGCTTGAGATACAGAGAAACCGCATACGAGATCCATATAATTGGATTGTTGTACAGACATTTTTGGCTCAATGATAACATAAACATTTGCTCGAAAATTTTCAACATTTTCTCTCAAATAATACAAAACATCTAGACTTGAGTCATTAAAAATTTCAAAACTTTGAAAGAAACCAGCATATGAGTAATATAATTTTAATTTCAAATTATAATACTCTTTTTGAACTTGAAAATGATTATAAATCAAATCTATAAACTCTCGTATGAAACTCTATTACGAAGAATAATAGTTGAACTTCTAGTAGAAACATCACATATGATATTTCCATTTTCAAATGAAATATCACCACCCCAATATATTTGTAGAAAATAAGGTCGAGACATGATAATGATTAGATTTTTTTAGAGTGTGAATTAAATCTAGTATGCAGATTTGAATGAATTCGGTTGAGTTATAAATAGAATCGTTTAGTGAGTAGGTTAAATGAACGGTTGGGGTGAGTTTGAGACCCGCCCTTGCCAAGGGCGAGTTCTCCATATGTCAAATCAGTCGGCGTCAGTCTTCGTTCTTTAGTCTTCAATCTTCATCCGGTCAAAGTTAGAAGAAGAACCCGCCTTTGGCAGGGGCGGGATCCCCTTAGGTATCACTTCGCCAAGAATTTCCTCCTTGTCATGTCTCTCTTTCTCTTAACCTTATTTTTAAAAAAAATTCCCTATCTTATGGCGGACATCACTCCAGTGCAAACATAATAGTATAGCACACTCTGGAAAAAAAAGGTTTAGTGGATTGAATTTATTGATATAAAAGGAAAAACAAAAGACTAAAAAACTTTATAGAGTTGCAAGAAAAACCAAAAACAATAATACCTAACAACAAAGAGAGACTAAAAAACTTAACAATGAACTAGTCAATTTCACAAGGACCCCGAGACCCTAATTGTCCTCTTGTTAAATACTATAAACAAAAGTATCTTTAGTTTTAGCACAACTTATTACGGCAACAAACACAGATCTAGATCCAAATAACCACTCTCAACTTAACAGTCAACACCTCCAACCTCCTACTTCATTCAGGTCACTCTCTCTTCATATTCCTCACTCTAACACACTTTTTGATTGCTTTATCGCATTATGATGATTGCTTAACCAATACCTGACTTCCTCGCTTTTCAGTTGATTGATTTTAGTGTACTTTTTGTTAATTCGGTGTATTGTTATGTATTTTGCTCATTGATTGTTCTATTGGGGCTAAATCGACGTGAAGAAAGATGCGTTAGGTAACAATCATAAGAGGAAATTGATTCACGCTTGATTCAGTTGGATAGCCTTAAATTTTCAGTTTTTGTGAAAATTTCCCGACATTTGATATGCTTATGAGAACTGTAATTGTTGGGCTGAGGATTGAATAAAATTATGACGAATTTGAATTGTAGGATTACATTAAATTGACTTTAGGTTTGATTAGGGTTTTCTGTAACTGAATTTGGAGTTTAGTTGAAACATTAGTCAGAAATAACTTGAACAGCATTAGGTTTTGTTAATCAGGTCTCCTGTAACTTAAATTGGCCTGCAGGTGAATCGCAGAATATAAGAATGTCAAGGAGGCCAGCTAGTTTATCTCGCCGTCTGGGAGATGGTGCTGGTGTTCCTTTAGGGATCCTTGAACCCAAAGTCACGCCCATCGCCATTTTTGTCGGTTGGACTTGTACTTGTGGTAAGCCTCATAAAACTTCTAAATCCAGACTGCACATGTTTTCTAAGTTATTTTCTCCATCCATTTCTTTAGAACATTTATGGGTTATGGTTAGATATCTAAGAAATTAGCATATATGCTTTTATTTTATAGTTTATACTATTACATTTTGATTAATATAAATACTAAGTGGGAATTTCTTTGTGATGGAAACTTTCAGGGAGCTTTTCTGATAATTGGTTATGTTTATAGTGGAACAGGTTAGTATACATCTGACAACATGAAAACACAGAAAGTAGGCAATTAGATTTACCCAGTAACACCCTGATTATGTTTTAGTTATAGCACTGTCTTCTGATGCTATTTTCTTCACAAATCAACTTAAACTGAAGTTAATGTGGTGACAGGTGGAAGCAATGGTGATAAAGCAGCTTTAAGTAGGCTTGAAGGTAAATCATTAAAGATATATGCTTTACAACTGCTTATGTTACACATTTCAAAATTTCGCACCAATGCCATATGCATCTCTTTCATAAGAAAACATATTTTGTTGTGGTGATTTGTGCAAGAAATTAGAATATTGGAGGAAGCATAAATTTAAGAAATTTTCATCTTATGTGCAGGTGGTGTTTCATGCTCAGCAGAGATTAATGAAGCATTACCCTATTTGAAGAAGGCATATGGTGATAGCATGCATAAAGTTCTGCATGTAGGTCCAGACTCATGTGCAGTGGTCTCCAAATTGTTAAAAGAAGAAGATACAGAAGCCTGGGGTCTGGAGCCGTATGATTTGGATGACAGTGATGCCAACTGCAAGAATCTTATGCGCAAAGGCGTTGTTCGTGTTGCTGACATAAAGTTTCCTTTGCCATATAGGTCTAAATCATTTTCACTTGTCATAGTCTCTGATGCTCTTGACTATTTGTCCCCAAGGTACCTCAACAAGACTCTTCCTGAACTGGCAAGAGTATCTTCAGATGGATTTGTTATTCTTTCTGGTATATTTCTGAGCAATCGTATTATTAGTTCTTGAGCACTTACCTATCTATTTAGGCAAGTAAAATCTTAGTAGATGTGGCAAAAGGGGAAACTGGGTGGGTTGGGTAACGGTTCAAACATGCTTTTGTTCATTTTCAGTTAGATATATTTAATATAATTACAAAAACTATGTTATTACAATAAATTTAAAACAAAACGACTTAGGAGTCCATATTAATTAAAATACACTTGGGGGTCTTTCAACTCGTTTCCCTTTTGACTGACCATTTGATCTGGTAGAGAAACAATGACCCCTATACATAAGCAAATTGGTTTAAATGAGTAAGTGACTATTTTCTTTAGTTTGTAATGTTAAAGACTCTTGTTGCAGGTTATCCTGGTCAGAGTAGAGTTAAAGTTGCGGAGATGTCCAAGTTTGGTCGCCCTGTAGTCCTCTCTCATAAGGAGCCCTCTTTTGTTGAATCACTCAGCCCCAGGTTAATAAATATTTGAATGCAAAACAATAGAATCAAAATTCATCATCACTATACATCTGATAATCTTGTAAAGGCCTCAATTTCAATCCATGTTTATCTCTAACAGGTCAAACACACAAGTTAAAATATTTTAACTAGTAAGGAAGCGGGTCTGCAATGAAACCTCTTAAAATCTTTTATTAAACAAGTTGATTTATTATTATAATAATAATCATGTTCTTTTTGTAATGAGATCAAACCCATCAATTTTTTATAAAAGGACAAAACTAGTGTGCTTGTGGGGAGATCTAGCCCATTATGGGCCGCACTCATACATAGAGATGGGCAAACGGGTTTTGGCCGGACCCGGAACCGGGTTCAAACCGGGTTCGGTCCGGCGGTTTTTGGAACCGGGTATCGGTGAACCTGGTTCGGGTACGGGTCGGGTTGGGCAAACTTAAAACCCTACCCGGTCTACCCGGTTAGGGTCGGGTCCAGAACCGGGTACAACCGGTTTTTTTTTATTTATTTATTGCTATTAATATTAATATTTTAGTATTATTATTATTATTATGATTGCTATTACTATTATTATTATTATTACAATTATTATTATTATATTATTATAACAACATTAAAAAACATCTATAACTTATTAATTTTTTTATTGCTATTAATATTAATATTATTAGTAGTATTATTATTATTATGATTGCTATTACTATTATTATTGTTACAATTATTCTTATTATTATTATTATTATTATTATTATTATATTATTATTATTATTATAACAACATTAAAAAAACATATATAACTCATTAATTTATTATTTATTTATTAAAATAACTTAAAAAATACTTTAGCGAATCAATAACTAATCGACTATTTTCTTCGAGAGGCTTCATCAAATGCTAATTCTTCGTCGGATATACCAGAAGATACTCCTTCTACCTCTTCATCGTGCACGTTACATTCGATTGCAATTTCGTCTTTAAGATTTGTTTTGTCTTGTATACGATCCATCGCGTCTAAGTGGTCTTTTAAACAAATGCACATCTCCACCGCTTCCGGAGTTAATCTTGTTCTCCGTAATGATAATACCCTGCCACTAAGAGAAAACGCAGACTCCGAAGCTACCGTAGAAGCTTGGACGCTTAGTAAATCACGGGCCATAGCGGAAAGAATTGGAAATTGGGATTCCTTTCCTTTCCACCAAGCCAAAATATCAAATGCATGATAATCTTGAGTACTCATAGTTGAAATAAAATTCGTTGTACTATATATAAACCAAGTTCGCTTGTTGGGGCGTTACCCCTTTGACGTTTAGCCGTCACATCCCGAACAACATTCAACATAGTCATAACGGGGTCTTTAAACGAGGTACTAGCACTTGAGGTTGATTCTCTTTGCGTAGTTATATTTACGTTAGGTCCATATTTATTTAAATAAAAATTATAAATAATTTTCAAACTTTTATTAAAAACTTCTTTTGCCTCGGTTGAAAAATTGGAGTTTTCGTCATGTATATCCAAATTGTCATTTATCTCGTCTATTAAACATTCTACCCCCGCAACATTTAAAAAAGGATTTAAAGCAGCGGCACAAGTAAAAACAAGTGGTAACTCAAGAAAATATTTTTTAAACTTGTCTTTCATTGGTTTTATCATTTCTCTAAACATACTATTTTTATTTTGAAAATTTTTAAAATTCAAAGCCATGAAATATAATTCTTGAAGCACCGAATAGCTAGTGGGATAATAAACTCCCGATAATTTTGTAGTTGAGTTTTTAAACACCTCAAGAAATTCGGATAAATGTTCAGTATTTTTCCAACCCAAATCCGGAAACAGGTCGGCTTCGCAATTATCCGAAAGATTATTATGAAAAACTTTTAAAGTGCCTTTTTGTTTTAAAGCACAATCAAACATATGACAAGTCGAATTCCACCTAGTAGGTATATCCCAATTAGGTCCTAAAAATCTAGATTCTGTATCTTTACAAAGTTGTTTATAATCTTGATATCTTTTTCTACTTTTTTAAAAAACGTCGTGTAACATAAATCGAAAAGCTTTTATAAAGCTATCAACAAATGGTATGGATAGACCATCTTGTACTACTAAATTAATAATATGTGCAACACAACGAGTATGAAAAAAATCACCATTCGCAATCGGAAGATATTTTAATTTTAATTTTCAACCGCGGTTGTGTTGTTGGAAGCGTTATCAAATACCATTGAAAATATTTTATTTTGTAAATTAAAAGTAGTTATTACATTATCCAAAAAGTAAAATAAATACTCTCCGTGTGTGGATACGGAAATAAATCAAATGCAATCGTACGTTTCATCATTTGCCATGAACCGGGATCTACCCAATGAGCGGTGACGCAAAGGTACGATTCGGGCAAACCGTGTGACGCCGACCAAACGTCACTAGTTAAGTTTACACCGGTATTTAAATTTTCAAATAATACAATTAAATCATTTTTTGCTTGCTTCCACAATTTTAAAAAATAACGTCTAAGTGTAGTATGACTTACGTGAGTGTAACGAGGTTGAAGCGTCTCTCGAATTAAGTTGGTTAATCGAGGGTTGTCGAAGTGATTGAAAGGCAAAGATTCTTGAATCACGAACTTTGCCATTCGATCTCGAACCTCATTAACGTTGCAATTAAAGATTCTACCGTCTCCACTCAATTGTGTATGTTGCGAATCCGGATTACTTTTCAACGACTTACAAAACTTCTTGGTAATGTGTTTGTTTAAAGTCGTGTTAGAATCTTTAGCAAGTAAAGCTCCACAAAACTTGCAACGAGCCTTTACAGATCCCTCACTCAACTCAACCATATCCCAATTGCACCAAACATCCATGTTACGATTGTGTGGAAGAACACGAACGACGGTTGGAGAGTTCGATGAACCTTGACCAACGGAAGATTGAGAGTGAGCCATATGAGATTTGAGAATAAACGAGAGTAAAGGAGAGTAAACGAGAGTATGTTTGCGTTTTTTGCGTATGTTTTTTTTGTGTTTGAACTTGGGTACCTTACCATATCAACCCACACCTATTTATACTTGTTTTAGAGGCAAAAACAACCAAAAAAACGGTCACATTTCGTCCCCAACGGCTATATAGCCGTTAAACACGACTAGAAAAAAAAAAACGGTTGAAACCGGGTCCAACCCGGGTTCAACCGGTTCGGGTCGGGTCCGGTTCCTATGATTTCCAAACACCCCAAATCGGTTTGGACCCGCCGGTTTTTTCGGGTACGAACCGGGTACACCCGGTATCGGGTTGTACCCGGACACGGGTCCGAGTCGGGTACACCGGGTCGGGTCCGTACCCGGTTTTATGTGCAACTCTACTCATACATACCCATTTGGCCCGTTACCTAACGCACCCTACCTGCACTCTATGCTTTTCGAAACTAAATCTTTGGAGAGGATTTTATGTTTGCAAATAGCTTATGTCGATACATTAATCGACAGAATTAAATGTAGTCGGAAGCAATCTCTAGACCATTAATCAATTGAAAATTGGTTGGTTTTGTGTTAGGCCAAATTGAGAAGCTCATCATGGTGGATTCGGTTTTTTGTTGAAACGAGATTAGAAGAGAATGAAGTTGCTACTAAGAAGTTTGAAATGGCTGCAGCAAAGAAGGGTTACCAGTCAAGCTGTCAGATATTTCATATGAAATCACTCAATTGAGTTCTGATTATGAAAGAATACCTATAAAGCTGATTAAAGCATACACAAGAAACTGGAAATTTTTGCTATACATTGTTATTTATCAATAGCATACTTAAGATGTATATTGTTTGTTTGTTTGTTTCACTTTAGTTTCATGTTTTTTCATATTGTTATGTAATTTTAGATTCTTTTACATTAAACTATTGCTTTAAAGTGATATTCAATTGTAAAACAAGTGTAATATCTAAGGCCTAAGTTAGATGATTTGGTGTCCACTCTTGGTTCTTCTAGGTTGATGCTCCTTTTGTTTCACTTCCCGTGTAAAAGTGATAACAATAGTAACTTTTTAACTCTTGTTTACTTAATTGTTGAGTTATGTATAAGCAAGAACTCCAATAAAAAATACAATATTATTTTAAACTTTGGTTTTGTGAGATTGTGTTTTCTTAATTGGTTTTAAGACATATTAGCCTTTTAATATAATCTAAATAAAATATTTGTGCTTAAACATAGAAATTTATGGTTTTAATGTAGTTTTATATTTTTAAAAAGTTTTTGTATTTTATGCGTATCTTTAAGTGAGTTTTTTAGTTAAAAAGATGGTTTTTAAGTTTTACAATATCTATTTTTTTTTAATTTTCAAAATATCTTAAATAATATAATTATTATATTTACTATTATTATTTATTAAAAGAGATGTGAGAAAATGAAAAATATTAATATGTTGACATGATACAATTTAAAATTTATTTTAGTTAAATATGATAAATGATAGATTTATCTTTATTAATGATATATCCTACGATATTTGATTACCTACTTATCAATCCATTCATTTAGTTAACTTTTGATGAAATTTAGCTCACAAAACCATAACACAACTAAACCAGATTTTTGTTCCTTGAAACGGTTAACAACATGCCTCAAACGAAGTTACAAAGGATTTTGTTTCTAATATTTTTTTTTTAAAATTTACATAAACAATCCCTATGCTCACCTTTGAAATTTTAGATTTAACTCTTATGTTTGTTCATATCCATGATGTCTTGAGCCCAATAAACCAGTCCACTAATGTCAAATCATTAAGTGTGAACAAACAAAAAAAAAATGATAGAATTAAAGTTCAGCCAAAAGGATTTCAAGATTACATAATGATAATCACATCAACAACAACTTAACAAAATACGATTATCTATTCTTATGTAAAGTAATTATTGAGCAAGGGTAGGGCAAGAAAAGTTATTAGATCTGAGAGCTTTATTTCCCATCTCCTTTTGAATTTTATAATTCTCATCTCTATATTTTCCCTTCTTAATAGAAATTGACCTACTCCAATTGTGTTTATAATTTTGTTCATACCATACCAATTGGTGATTGGTGATTGGTGATTGGTGATTGGTGATTGGTGATTGGTGATTGGTGATTGGTGATTTAGACGACTCTGCTTGTCTGGTATGATTGGCTTCACTACAATTATCCGATCATCACTTGGGCAGTGCTTTTCAATGCCAAACACTAGTGCTTTTTGCAGAGGTGGAGGTTCAATTACAATGTCATCACAAACTGGGCCATTGGTATTTTGGTCCTTATCATGTCTTCGCCAAGATTAGCGAGGAGTCTTATAAACTAGAATTACCGCCAATGACTTGGATCTATCTAATCTTTTTACGTCTCATTGCTTCACAAAGGTATGGGGAAACCAATTAATCAAATTACCCTATTAGACTTGGTGGATTCTATGAGAACCTTTAATCCGCGACCACATAAGGTGCTTCATACGCGTATAATTTATATGGTACTCAATTGGTTTCCCAAAGCTTAATTCACTAAGAGACTTGTCTACAAGTGAAGCTACATGGGAGGATAATGCTAAATTATAACTACAGTTTGTTAATTTCCCACTTCACGAGGGGTACTATCATGAACCAGCCTAGTAATGTCATCAAGTGTGCAACAAAGACAAAATGACTGAATAAGAGTTCAGCCCAAAATATTTCAAGATCACATACTGAGAACCACATCAGCAATGACCTAATGGAATGTGGTTACCTATTGTCATATAAAGTAATAGTTGAGAGCTCTGAGCGCTCTATTTCTCATCTGCTTCTAGATTCTGTAATTATCATATATGTTCTTTCCCTTCTTAATAGAAATCCACCTACTCCAATTGTGTTTACTTTTTTGTTCATACCACATGGTCCACAAAGATAACAAAGGTTCACTATTCTATTAAGTCCATATAATTTAACAGTTTTACCCTTATACATTAAACACAGAATATCTTTAAATTTCAAGGAATCCATTCTCAACTCAGGTTTCAAAAAGTAAAGAAACATTCTGTGTTATAACTCATATGGAAACTAAACTGATCCATCATCAATATTAAGTAGTTCTAATCAATCTTATCGGTTTCTTTTCCAAGGTTTATTTTAAGAAATTTATAATTATTTTAGTAATAGATGAGAAATAACAAAGCTGGAGAAAATCACACAATTTCAATAATTAACAATTCATACCATTTTGTAAAGAAACTCCAGTCCAAAATCACAACAAAAAACCCACTAATTATCATCTTTTCTCCGACGAATCTGTCAACACCACCACAACAGCAATTGCATCCCCACCATACATAAATACACTAGTGCTACTTGATACTCCTAACATCCCCTCTGCAAAAACATAATCTTGTCAACGTAGTGTCGCTAAGAAAACTCAACCTAATTAGAAAACCGACCACCCCACCACCAACTAGTTCCCTAACCTTGTCCCTTTCATCCTCACCTAGACATTTAGTCTCTAGAAGCAAGTAGAAACAAGAGTAACAATCTATCTATACTACTAAAAAAAACATTTTTGTAGGTTACTTGTCATAATTCTAGACCCCCTAAATTTTATTTTTTAGGTCACTTGTCATAGTGGTAGCAAGCATTGAGATTCCACTAGAACCACACACCTATACATCACAAGATGATATCGGTAGGATTTTTAGAAACAACATCCGAGCCTACAACACAAACTTCTCTTTCACATTAATGGTTGTCTCACTAGACGAATCAATAAGCAACATGAGAAGCATTGTTTACACGTTTCGTGCACATAAAGGGAATATACCACATAATTGACCGTTGGTTCTATGCGATGGTAAGCCTAGATACCTGCAACTTTATTTTCTGACCCGGATACAGATTTAGACCATCCACTACAATGGCCTAATCTAGACCGCACCATTATTAAGATGCTAACACAAGCTCTTTCTACGAACCCTACGTTCTAACGTTTCGCCACCTTGCAGAACTAGGGCCATTGGACAACTACAGTGTCATGCTAAACGCGTTGGTTGAACTTGACCAACGTGTTTACAACTAACCCAACACATCCGAAGTCGTTGGTATTTGAGTGGAGGGCAACAATAATATCATGTCATATAAAAGAAGCATAGTTGTCTATGACAGGTCTGAACATCCACAGATACAACCATACTATGGTAACTACCACCCGTTGTCATATACTTTATTTTTCCTAAATACCATGACACAGAGCAACAACCATTGACTCTCAGCCCACCTAAGACACCATGGACGACAACACAAATGGTATAAACATTTCTTCCCACCATTATCAATAACACACCTACAATCCTATACTATGTATATAATTTGAAAGTGATTTCTAACTTCTCAACCATTATTATGTAAAGCCCTCAATATGAAAAGGTCGAACAACAGTGGCTATGCGAAAATATTGTCGTTACATGTTCCAAACCCGTCCCACTAATAACATCCAGTTGCTTGGTGGCAGATTGAGCTAGCAATTTTTTTGTTGATGCATATATTAAACTAGAGACATCATGGTTACAACTTTGTGAATAGAACCAACAAAGAACCCATTTGTATCTGTAACTGTTGGAACGGAACCAACAAGGAATCCATTCGGATTTGTACCAAGGCATTATGGATTGTGTAAATTCTTGGGACGTACATCCAAGTTTAATTGGAAAACACATTGTCCTACCTGCATCGTTTATTGGTGATCCTCGAGACATGCGCTATCGGTTCTTGGATGCCATGATATTAGTCAAGGATGACAGCAAACCAGATTTGTTTCTCACCATGACCTGTAACCCCCACTGGCATGAGATATATGAAAATCTAAAGCCCAGACAAACCACACAAGACCAGCCAGATCTTGTTTCAAGAGTTTTCTATGCTAAGTGGAGGATTTAAAGGAACAACTATTCAAAAAACATCTTTTGAGAAGGGTCAAAGCCTATGTTTACGTGATCAAGTTCAAGAAACATAGTTTTCCCTATGCACACTTCCTTCTTATAACATACTTGCAAGATAATATTAGAAGCCCGAATCAGTATGATAAGCTTATATTTGGTTAAATTCCATCCATACAAAGCCACCCACAACTTCACGATGTTGTTGTTATACACATATTCATGGACCTTGCGGCACGCTACGCCTCAACGGTCCCTGCATGCAAGGAGATCCTAAAGTATGCAGGTTTAGCTATCCAAGACAATTTAACGAACAAACAACACAAGGTGATTACGCGTATCCGTTGTATTGGAGACACGATAATGGTGTAACAGTTCACGTCCAAGGGAAAACACTAGACAATAGATGGGTCGTCCTGTATAACCCTACATAAATGTCGAGATATGTTCAAGCTTAAAATTTGTAAAGTATTTATTCATGTATGTATACAAAGGACATGACAAACATATCATCCAAATAGATCTTGATACTGATGGTGGTGTTATAAATGAGATAAAATGATTTCAGGATGCATGGTACATATCACCACCCAGGTCATTGTGGCATATTTTTTCAATCCCACTTTCTCAAAACCACCAGGCCGTCATAGCGTTACAACTACACCTACCTAAGCATCACAAAATTACATTTACAAATGATGACATTGTCACACCCAGACCGACAGCGGAATCATCGGGGTGGACGAATGTGAATCGATTGCTCATATCACATGGTAGTAAATACATTGAAATAATATTAAATGTCATTTTCATTGAATAATACTAATCAAATAATTCATTACAATGCAATAAAGATTCAAATAACATAATAAAGTCTTTTATTAATCTAGGTCCAAATCCTATATAAGCATGAAGAAGTCCTTTAAACTACATCTTGAAATCATGTGAAAAATTAAAGAGTTAGCTAATGAATTAGCTAACGAATTAGCCTGTGAGTAATCACATGTTTGAATACATATATAGATTGATTAAATAATTTGTCAGCAATTCAATTCATATGGTAATGTCAAAACTTATAATGCAATAGTGTAACATAAAAGACAAACCAACACAATCAAACCTAATGACTGAATTGACTCGGTCCGTAGACGAAGCCTTATACAATGAATGACTCCGGTTCTAATCACTACATAACTAAACAAATGGGGTGGGTTTATCAAACAATAGATCTATCATGTTACCATGGTTACATGAATTAATAATTGTGTCCTCATCTACTTTATCAAACTATACACACATAATTGCAAGTAATAGCATAGCATGTCTTGAATTGAAACTAGGATGAGATAGTATAAAAATGAATAACAATGATTGAATATTGAATCATATGATTTCCCTAAATAATAAAACATAAAAAAAGGGCAATGAATACTCACATTGTATAATGATAGTTGTAGGGTTTATAAGAAAGCTTGGATGTTCAAAAGTCAAAGGTAATGTCCTAAAGGATAAAAAGAAACAATAACTTGAGGTCGGAATTTATTACAAGAAGTTAGGACGTTCAGAGAATGTCAAAAAGCAATAGTTAGATTGAAAAATGATTATTGCACCAATTTTTTGATTCTGGACATAATGTTTGTTACATGTTTGAACAGGTTTTAAACATAGAAAAAGGTTTCATAAAATTATAAAAAATTACAGCTGACTAGTTTAGAGTCTCTTGGACAATTTTTGTTTAGAAATATTTTTATGAAAAGACCCGTAAATAGGTCAAAACAATAGTATAAGATAGAATGTGCTAAAATACGCACTTATCTTGTAAAGGTTATTGTTGAGTCGTCCGATTGAGTTTGAATACTTATAAACTATAGTTAAAAAGGTAATTTAATGAAATTAATATTGGAGTCTGATTTTACTCAAATTTAGTTTTTTATGAACAAGTTATGGTTAGTTAAAGTCATACTATATTCTTCCAAAATTATAGTAAGACTTATGTGCACTTTTAAATTTGTTAAAGTATGAAACGAGTTAGAACAAATTTATTATGTTGAGATATGGTATGTAGACTTCATTTAAGTTATAAAAAATATTCCAAGACTTTGATACAACCATCATTAGAGAAATAATCTTGTGGAATAACCGAATACGGCAACATAGTCATCCATATGCAAACAAGATTCTTTGTTTACGTTTGTGTATTGTTATCTTGATTTAAGAACGTTACTGATTTTTATAACGTTATTGAATGTTAGAAGATTAATAATTAAAATTAAAAGAGATTTAGTAGAAGAAAGAGTAAAAATAACAACATAAAGTCATAAGAACAATTGGATGTTAAGATTATTGAAACAATATAGAAATGCATAATATAAAAGCTATAAGATTACCTTAGTATTAGAAAATTCTTGAAATTACTTGTAAAAGAAAATTCTTGAAACCGATCAAAATCAATGGATGAAAGAAAGATATGTGTGTGAGATTTTTAGAGAATGAGCAAATAAAAAGTAAAGCCTAAAAGGTTATGAGGAAGTTATATGGTGTTAATGGTAAGTTATAAGTTATGATTGAAATTTGAAATAATTATAAACATAAATAAAATAAATATATAATTGAATAATTACAATTTAAACTCTAAATATATTAAAACCTAATTTGCAGGACCGTTAGAAGGGGTGGTGTACTTTACAAAACAACAACACAATTGAGGAGAGTTCTTCAGAACACTTAATAGATCAAATAGAGAACTGGTTAACTAGAGTAGAAGATGCTAAGAACACAAGTAAATTAGAGATAGAACAAGATTACAAATAACACAAGTATTTGGTTTTCAAGAATGCTATACATTGCTTCTCAAGTTCTATTACAAAGTGTTACAAAAGAATAATGTAAAGTTACAAGTACTTGAGATAAATATACTACATCCTATAACCGGCCATACTTTGAAAGCCAGCTGGATACACAAGACTAGACAACAAAATCAAATGTAGAGTCAAAAGGAAGATTGCCTTTTGACTTGTGATTATGAAATGCCATAGCTCACATCCTAATATATTAAAAAAAGGATTAAGTACATAAAGTAGAAAGATCAGACTCAAGACCTCAAAATACAGTTTACCAAAAGCACGAACCTTTTCACCAACTTGTGAAAGTTGGTGAGTCAAACAGAGTTGCAGTGGAAAGGTGGTCCAGCTTTATGGGAAAGTACATCAGATAATAGCATGTACATAAAAGTTTTTGGAAAAAAACTATCTTCATAAACTGGCTTTGGAAGACTTTGTATTTGAAGCTTCGGAAGACTTTGTAGTTGAAGCTTCAGAAGACTTCATATTTGGTTTCGGAAGATATTGGTATTGGCTTCAGAAGATTTTACACTTAGACTATTTCTTGTCTAAGATGTAAAACTTCAAAGCATTTCTACTTTATTACTTTAGTGCATGCATGCAGAGAAACTTTGGATGCTTTGAATGTTTTGATTGCGTCAGACTTATTAGAATCCTTACATAATTTTAATTTTAGTCATCTTATTTTTTATACAATCTCTATAGACTTTATAAACTCACAAAAACTTTCCAATTTGATTATTTATTTTAATTGAATATTTAAAATCTTATAAATGTTAATAACCTTTTAAAATTTATTTTATATATTATAGAGTTTAAGTTAAATTGACTAAGTGCCACATTTATTGTTTTTGAACATAAAAATAAATAAATTGACTATATAATGAATTTGATCTATAATATTGACTCAAACGGATTCGGATTTGTGTTTTTAGTTTGAAAATGAGCCGGATGTTATAGATATAATGTCTGAAATTGTAGATAAGGAAAGACATAAACACATTGTAACATCTCGAAATTTTGTTAATTGAAAGTTAATTTTTGTTAAATCTTATAAGACCTATTTATGCTATTTTTGAAATTTGGTGGGCTAATTATGCATAATTTCTTATTTAATTTAAAGTTCTAAGTTATTTAAACAATAATAATGATAATAATAATAATAATAATACCAATACTAATAATAATAATGATAATAATAATAACATTAGTAACATAACAACAGTTGTAAATTATAATGTTAATAACAATAATAATAATTATACTAATAATAATTAATAATAGTAATAATATTAGTAATAATAATAAAATTTAAAATAATAATGATACTTATAAATAATTTACAAAGTTAATAATCTTAAGGTAATTAAAATTAAGATAATAAAGTTTAGGGGGTTGTTTTGTTAACATTGAAACTCCCAAAAGTAATTTCTAGCGTAATATAACAAAAAACATAAACAACAGGGACCATTGGTGTAAATTAATAAAATCCAATCTCCCCTTCTCTCTCTCTCACGTTTTTTCCGGCCGCCGGCCGACACAACTCCAGCGCGACGCCGGTTAACTCGATTTCATTGGTTTTTAGCTCGATTTCGCTTCAAATTGGTGCCAAAAGACTCGGAAAAACACTTTGGACTCGAACCCACGACTTAATTGAGCGTTAAGGCTTGGAATGGAGAGGCTCAAACCGAAAGGTGCACCTCAATCGGTTCATAACCGTTCAACGTACTCAAAATGATAATTAATCAAATCAAACGATGGGAAACGTTCGCGCAATCACCACTAAACTAAATGGGTAATTCAATTCGAGCTTAACAAACAATTAAACCGAAGCTAACGAACCAAAGATGAAGATTGTTCGGGACTAAATCAATTAAATTGAATCCATTTAACAGAGGGGAAAGGTTTCACTCGATTCCTTCCAATTCTTTGTGCACACAATTTGTGAAATACATACTCCATCAAACAAAAATCAAGCCTTGTTCATCGAGTGTTCATTGAAGTGAAATCAAGTTTCAAATCCTTAAATCAATCGAAACCAAGTAAGTTTGATACATGGTTGTGATCGATTAAGCAAGCAGAACAAAAACCCCATGGTTAATTTGATCAACAACCTCGAATTGACGATCAATTTGATCGATTGTGTTCTAGGGTTCTTAAGGATTTGAGGGTTTTGTTTAGGGTTGTATATAAGATTTAAAAGGCAAATGTTATCGCGGCTTAGGCCTTTGGTTTACTGGTAAGATGTGTGCTGTGCGGACTTGAGGTCCCGGGTTCGAACCCGGGGACCCTCAAGTTCATTCTTTTGGTTTTTTTTCAAGTTTTTAAAGATGTAAAAATTTCTGAAAATTATTAAAAATAATAAAAAAAACTTTGTGTATTTCTAAAATCCCTTTATTAATTCTATAGATATATTCTTGAATAATTTTAGAACAAGAGTTATATTTAGATTATTTTCTTATATATATATATATATATATATATATATATATATATATATATATATATATATATATATTATATATATATATATATATATATATATATATATATATAATATATATATATAAATAAAGTAGACTCTAAATAATGATTTAAAACTTTAAATTATTATTTGATTCAAACGGCATCTAAATACAATTGTTTAAGTCATAAGTATTTAAAAAAAACAGAATTTATAAAAGATTATTTAAACTTATATTTAAACTAAATTGCCTACGGTTCTATTCATTGTTCTATAACAAAATGTTCAAATATTATATTTTCATTGAATTGAAACATAACCGACTTACCATTTTATTTAGTTATAGAAACCCCCAAATATCAATTGAAGCCCTAGCATCCCGTTAAATCGTTCAACTTATTAGTAAACTTAAACTTGAAATGTATACATCTTTAGGTATCTTGGAAAGGTTTACGTTGGAACGACGTCTATTACTTCTTATTAATCATCTAACATATACTTATTTGACCAAGTGAGTTTTCCTTGTCCCTTTTTACATTTTTCACAATTTTATGGTGAAACATGATGCTTATACATCGTACACTTATAAACGTTTGAGACTGGTAATGCACTTGCAATTCCTCTTTATATTTTGTCATGTTTATTTGTGTGTTGTAAGTGATTATATGAGATACATAGTTTGTTTACAATCATTAACTATTGCTAGCCTGGCGACGTCTTAGATCTTTGGGCCTGACAAGCCTATTTGGTGCTAAAGTCGATGTATTGCCGACTCCTGATAACGTATGCTTGTTCATCATGGGAACCAAATACACTTAGCCAATCTTTATACTTGTAATCAAGTCGAGGTTGGTTGTAACAATATGTGTTCTATAACCTTACTTGCTTATGACCTATGACATGAATTGCTACTTGTAACCTTTTTCATATTATGTATGAAAACCTTGGAAACTCACCAACTATTTTTAGTTGACTCTTATTTTTATCATGTTTCAGGAAATCCCCAAGTTTAAAGCGGACTTTGAAGCTTACAATAAAACTAGGACTTGGACCTTGTTAAATAAACAAAATGTTATGCTATGTTTTGAGTTATGTTTGAACTTATCTATTGTTTGAGACTTATGGTTGTATTTCATTTTAAGACTTATGATAAATAATATTTGCAATTTAATATAGCGTTATGTGGCTGTGAACAATCTTAACCCTCACATCTCGACGATTCCGCCGTCAAGGTTGGGGTGTGACAGATTGGTATCAGAGCCCAAACTATATGGATCTAGGTTATTAGAAATGGTGACTTAGACTATAGCTTATGCATGAACCTCATAGGATAATATTTATATCTTGGAAATATATATATTGTTACATGCTACATAATGCTATACCTTACTTATGTGCAACTTGATGCCTTAGCATAGGTTTGCCTTGTAATTGTTTAAACTTTGTTACCTGTCTCCCTAAACTTACCTTTGACATTTTGACTCTCCCCGACAAATGAAACTTCTTAATCTTATTCTCGACGACACGTGGAATTGTATATTTATGCTTATGACTTGGATCCTTAGACTTATGTCTAATCTATGTAAAATCTCATCAAGGTTTTGATTTTATGAACCTAAGAAACTTGTGTGACACATAGACACCTGTATTCTGGATTTCCTGGAAAAAGGCCCTCGGGCTAAGGCAAGCATATCGCATAAATCCTACGGGACTAGTTATGCTTACCTGGGGATTTTTGGGATGAGTGATAAACTATGGTCAACATACACAAATTTCTAAGGCAAGTGGGTCAACTTACCTTGACGTGTCAACGTTTCCAAATGGAACCATTCCATGTGCCTTGCAACTTTTGCCTTATCCTTGTTGAACATTAATCCTTGTTATTCCAATTCTCATATCTAACTCATATTGTATATTCCAGCATGTCTCGTCATCATGGAAAACATGGAAGTTCCGACCGTAAGTTAGCTGCCATGATTGCTCGACAAATGGTTGCTGTCATCCCGACCATGGTTGCTGAACTTAATAGCACCTTAATGACCAATGCTAGCAACAATGGAAATGGTCATGGAGAGAATAGCAACAACCAAAACGGGAACAATCAACACGGGAATAATCAAACTTGCACTTTCAAACACTTTAGCTCTTGCAAGCCCACTAGTTTTAGTGGCAAGGAAGGAGCCACTGGTCTTCTTGAGTGGTTCGAAAGCATGGAGAATACCTTTATCAATTGTGAGTGTCCCAATATGCTCAAGGTTCGTTATGCCACTAGTATGCTCCAACAAGGGCACTTACCTGGTGGAATAGCGAGAATAGAAACCGTGGTCCTGAAGCTGTGCTAGCACTTACCTGGGAAGAGTTCAAGAACATCGCCATCGTGAAGTTCTGCCTAAGAAGTGAATTGCAAAAGTTGGAAAAAGAGTTTTGGAACTTGAAGCAAAATGATGGTGATCATTTGGCCTACTCAACTAGGCATCATGAGTTGAGTATACTGCTGCCTCACATGGTCGACACTGTCCCCCGCAACATCGAGAAGTTCATTAAGGGTGTACCACCCCAAATTCAAGATGCTGTTGTCACACCCTCAAAATCCACTTGCGGAAGTTTTACCGCGAGGCGTGTGAACAAACCAGGATCACAGTCAATAGTTACTCAATACGACTCTATATGCCATAATTTAAATGAAATCAACCCAAAGTGAATAAATTAAACAGTGCGGAAGCATTTTGAAAACAACCCAAAGAAATAAAAGTATAATTGTGGCAAAACACGTGCCAATCCCAAAAGAGTAATCATTAATTATTAAAATGATAAAATTTGTCTTGAAGACCGTGTCATAGAATGCAGTGGACCATGCAGTGCTCCTATGGCAAGCAAGCTAATGACCTGAGAATAGCATACTAAAAATGTCAACACAATGGTTGGTGAGTTCAAGAGATATTCAAACATAAACAGTTTAATAATAGAGATGTACAAGTAGCGTATTGTAACAGATAGCTAGTCCATTAACAATAATATTATTTCATAGTGATTTTGCAATTGAAGCTGACTGTGTTACGTTGTTGCCTCCTGCCACGACTTAACAGGTCGTGACAATGTTCATTAGGACAACTTGCACCCGGTTGACCTCGAGTCACACAGGTGGGGCTCGTCAGACCTAGTAGTACTACCCAAATTTCCCCGCTAATCAATATTAACAATTTGAAAGTGTGAGGACTTTTCCATGTTATCAAAACTATATAATATTGTACATAACTTGAATACATAAAGCGTTCGTGATTTACCAGTATGCTATCTCCCCCAAAGAGAGTAAATAAAAAGTGGGGTATGAACTCACCTGATATGCGTATAGATACACAGAGTTTGACTTGTCAAACAGAATAGACAGACAACCTTCAGAGGTTACCTAGATCATATAAGTGCATGAGTACGTGTAATCAAAGAACATGTGAAACCCTAAGTACACTACAACCAAGGACTCAAGATTTCAAACAAAACAGACATGTTTGACCTAGTTGACCCGTTTGACCCGTTGGTGACTTTATGTATTGTAAACCATTCAAGTAATCATACACATATATCATACATAGTTAACATTCAAATAGACCATATGTATGCTATATCATCCAGGTGTAACACTTAGATCATCATACAACCAAGTATCATACAAGTCATGCGAATCTAGAACATTAACATATTCACTAGTTATAACACAACTAACATGTCACACAAAGATCAAACCACTCACCACATGCCATGTGAAGCCACTCACGACTTCACATCCTAAACCCTGCCAATCCTACTAAGTAGGGGCCTCAGATTCGCACGCGTGTATGATGATCATAACCATAATCATTAACCATATGCATTGCATTCTACAACATCATAACAATCAATTACCAATCCCAAACATGATGTCCTACTACTAAACAACATCCAAATCATACATGATCATAAATGTCCAAATATCATTCATGATTACCCTGGCATTACATACAACCAAATTACCATGTTCTACCACATTAGAATCTATCCATGATCATACTAACATGTTCCTAACATCCCAAACATGTTCAAGCTATCATTTTTCAGACTTTAGGCAAATAAAGTTTCCTTTTTGGGAAAGTACATCCCAACATCTATTAACCATCCAACGTATTCATGAATTCATCATAACTATACAATCTCAAGCTCATAACAATATCTAGACATGATCAACATTACCTAATCACCATAATCTAACCATCTTCATAAACAAAAGTTTCTACTTTTGGCAAGCTATGAATCAACAACATCCATTCAAAGATTTCTAGCATTCATAACACCAATCTAGCATCTAATCATCGTCATGAACACATCCATAACATCAATCCATCACTAGATCATCATTACATGCAAAATAAAGTTCCTATTATTAGTAACCTATGAACACCAACTTCAATTCATCAATTTCTTGCAAAATCAATGTATCCTAACATTCATACAACCTACTAATCATCATACATTCATCAAACAATCATCCATCATGCATAATCATGGCATTTTCGAACTAGGATTTGCTTCATACACAAAGTTCATGATCAATCCACTAAAAACATAGAATTCATGCATAATCGACGTTAACCAGCATGTATTCAATCTAACTAACATACTAACATCACCAACCAACATCAATTTCGACCCCATGAAGGCCAATTCACGAATTAGGGTTCGGCCCTAAACAAAAACTCACAAAAACATGAAAAATCTAACCTTTAAACGTGTATTAACTTGCAATTGATGATTCCTACGTGTTGTATGCCTTGTAATCGAATCAAATTGATGTTTTGATGCTTGTTCTTGGCTGATTTTTGCAAGGGAGGGGGTTGAGATGGGAAATCACGGCCGAAGGGGTGGGTGTGGGGCTAGGGTTTTGTTTTATTTAATTTTAATTTACATATTTACCCTTTTAGCCCTTGTAATTTGTATTTTATAAAAACTAGGCTTTAAACTCTTTGTAAAGTGTTTTTAACTTCATAATATAAAGATATAAACTTATGAAAATCATTATATATCTTATCTTTATAAAAACACAAGACATACGAATAAATAGGCACGTTTCCGCGTTACGCGATTAATTTTCTAATTAACCTTTTAAAAACGTGTACACACATAAACATAACCCAATAATCACATAATCAATTAGATTCACATTAAATTAACATTATCCATTATTATTAGGTCACCAACATTAAACGACAACTAGTGTGTGCTCACGACACGTGTATACAAGACTTAACGGAACTAACGGAGTTTGGTAACGGAAATTTACCGGATGTCACAGCTGTGGTGGGTAGCCGACCCACAACCTTGGAAGAAGCCATTACTATCACCGCTCAACTCACCGAGAACCATATACGAGCGGGGACCATGTCTGTGAAGGGTGCAAAGAAGGTAGAGAAGACGGCAACCGAGGCTGTTAAGGAGACCAAAGCTGAACCGTCTTACAACAACAACAACAACAAAAAGCGCAAGTTCATACCGGCACGCAACTATGCCGTGGCTGCACCCAAACAACCCCAAGACAACTTGTACCTACGACTGCACCTGTGGCGCAAGTGCCTGGGGCTAGGGCTTATGCTGGTCCTCAGCCTATGTGCAACACGTGTAGGTATCATCATCCGGGGAATCAACCATGCCGCATCTGCACCTTATGCGATAAATATGGTCATTTGGTGGCGACTTGCCACCGTGCACCTAACATTTCCGCCGTGGTCACAAACCGTGTTTGCTACAACTGTGGGGAACCTGGTCATTTCCGCCCACAATGTCCCCGTCTTGTGGGTAATGTGCCACAAGCCTGAGGACGTGCTTTCAACATCAACGCTAACCAAGCACAAGCAAACAACGATGTGGTAAATGGTATGTTAACTCACTTTTAACTTTTGTGATCCGATTCTTTTCATACCTTACCTGTATCGTTAATTACCTTAAGAATTGAACCCATACTTGCTAAGCCACGCCCACAGGTATGTTCCTTATTAATAAAACTTATGCCTATGTCCTATTTGATTCTGGAGCCGATAAGAGTTTTGTTTCGTTAGAGTTTGAACCCATACTTGCTAAGCCACATACGAGACTAGAAAGACCCCATACCGTTGAAGTTGCCGATGGAGAACCGATCACCGTTGAAGTCATTATTCGTGATTGCATCTTAAGTCTTGACACGCATGATTTTGTTATCGATCTTATCCCTATGAAACTTGGAAGCTTTGACGTCATCATTGGTATGGATTGGTTAGCCAAACACCATGCCGAGATCATTTGTTCGAGAAGTGCATCCGTATACTGTTACCTTCTGGTGATACTTTGAAGGTGTTCGGTGAAAAAATCTTCCAAAGGACTTAAACTCATGTCTTGCACTCAAGCCCGGAAATGCTTAAGCAAGAAGTATATGGCTTCTTGGCTTATGTGGTCAACACGAAAGTCAAAGGGAAAGAACTTAAGGATGTCCCTATCGTACGAGACTTTCCTGAAGTATTTCCCGATGACCTTAGTGGTCTACCTCCCGTGCGAGAAGTTGAGTTTAAAATCGACTTGATACCGGGAGCAAACCCCGTGGCTAAGTCACCATATCGACTTGCACCATCTGAAATGCAAGAACTCTCTAGTCAACTTCAAGAACTATCCGAGAAGGGTTTCATCCGTCCTAGTTCTTCGCCTTGGGGTGCACCTGTTCTTTTCATGAAGAAGAAAGATAGATCGTTTCGTATGTGCATCGATTATCGTGAGCTTAAGAAGCTTACCATCAAGAATCGTTATCCTCTTCCTCGCATCGATGACTTGTTTGATCAACTTCAAGGAGCTGCCATATTCTCGAAAATTGATCTACGCTCTGGATATCATCAATTACGAGTTCATGAGGATGACATTCCAAAGACCGCGTTCCCTACTCGTTATGGGCACTATGAGTTTATGGTGATGCCTTTTGGTTTAACCAATGCTCCTGCTGTTTTCATGGATCTCATGAATCGAGTATGCAAGCCTTATCTAGACAAGTTTGTGATCGTTTTCATTGATGACATACTTATCTACTCTAAATCCAATGCTGATCATGAATTTCATTTGAGATTGGTTCTTGAGTTGTTGAAGAAAGAGCAATTGTACGCGAAGTTCTCGAAGGGTGACTTCTGGCTCGAGGAAGTTCAATTTCTAGGACACGTGGTGAATAGCCAAGGAATTCACATTGATCCTGCAAAGGTGGAAGCTGTGAAGAATTGGTGTGTTCTTACAACTCCTACCGAAGTTCGTTCTTTTCTTAGTCTTGCTGGTTATTATCGGCGATTCATTGCCAATTTCTCGAGGATCGCGAAACCGCTCACTACTTTGACATAAAAGAATAAACCATTCGAGTGGGGTTCCGAGCAAGAAGAAGCTTTTGAAGCGTTAAAGCATAAGTTGTGCAATGCTCCTATCTTGACCCTACCCGATGGAAACGACGATTTCACCGTGTATTGTGATGCATCTAAACAAGGCCTTGGTTGTGTTCTCATGCAACGAGGGAAGGTCATAGCTTATGCATCGAGACAATGAAGGTTCACAAGGTGAATTATACAACACACGATCTCGAGCTTGGTGCTGTTGTCTTTGCTTTGAAGATTTGGAGACACTACTTGTATGGTACGCAATGTATAGTCTACACCGATCACAAAAGCCTTCAACACGTTTTCAATCAAAAAGATCTCAATATGAGACAACGTCGTTGGGTGGAGTTGATTAGTGATTACGATTGTGACATTCGTTACCATCCTGGTAAAGAAAACGTTGTAGCCGATGCACTAAGCCGAAAGATTCACAACAAGATGATCTCATTCCAAGAAATTCGCGATCGACGTCAATGGTTTGACACTTGGGTGAGTTTGATACTGAGATCCGACTAGATGTCAACGAGACCACCGTACTGCTACAAAACCTGAGAATAGATAGTGACATCGAGTCTAGCATCCTGGAGGCTCAACAAATGGTACAACGAGAAGGAAGAATGAAGGATGAATTGGAGCATAATCTTCTAACCCAATTGGAAACGAAACCCAATGGGTTGATGTACTTCGCCAATCGAATTTGGATTCCAAATCACGATAACCTTCGTACCTTTATTATGAACGAAGCTCATCAAACTCATTATTCTATTCATCCTAGTTCCGATAAGATGTACATGGACCTACGTGGTCAATATTGGTGGCCTGGAATGAAGAAAGACATAGCGACTTATGTATCTAAGTGCCTCACATGTACGAAGGTTAAAGCCGAACATCAACGTCCAAGTGGATTACTTGAGCAACCTGAGATTCCTATGTGGAAATGGGAACACATATCCATGGACTTCATAACAAAGCTACCCCGAACCTCTCGAGGACATGATAGCATATGGGTGATCGTTGACCGATTGACCAAGTCGGCACATTTTATACCCATACGTGACACTTACAAGACATCAAAGTTAGCTCGTATATACGTTGATGAGATTGTAAGTCGTCATGGGGTACCTCTGCACATCATATCCGACCGAGATGCTCGTTTCACTTCACATTTTTGGTCTTCTATGCAAGAACTCTTGGGGTACACAACTAGATCTAAGCACGGCTTACCATCCTCAAACTGATGGTCAAACCGAGCGAACGATCCAAATCTTGGAGGATTTGCTACGCCTTTGTGTTCTTGACTTTGGTGGCGATTGGGATACGCATCTACCGCTCGCGGAATTTTCGTATAACAATAGTTACCACTCGAGTATCAAGATGGCACCGTTTGAAGCACTTTATGGTCGAAAATGTCGTTCACCGATCTGTTGGACCGACATTGGTGAAAACTTCATCACTGGTCCTGAACTTATATAAGAGACGACCGATAAAGTTTCTATTATTCGCAAGAACCTTGAAGTGGTGAGAAGTCGTCAAAAGAGCTATGCTGACAAGCGACATAAGCCATTGGAATTCCAAGTTGGGGAGATGGTTCTTCTTAAGGTTTCACCGTGGAAAGGTGTGGTTCGCTTTGGAAAGAAGGGCAAACTGGCTCCAAGGTTTGTAGGACCTTTCAAAATCCTGAAAAGGATTGGGAAAGTGGTTTATAAACTAGAGCTACCTTCCGACCTTAGTGGAGTTCATCCTGTATTTCACGTCTCAAATTTGAGAAAGTGCTTGGCTGACGAAAGGCTGCATGTTCCGTTGGAAGACATCCAGATTGACGAGTCATTGCATTTTATCGAGAAACCTGCTGAAATCATGGATCGCATAATGAAGAAGACTAGAACCACAACAACCCCAATCATCAAGGTTCGTTGGGAAAATAAACGTGACGCCGAATTTACTTGAGAACGTGAGGAGCACATGAAGAAGAAATACCCGTTCTTATTTGTATAGTTTCATTTCTTTTAATTTCGGGACGAAATTCTTTCAAGTTGGGAAGACTGTAACATCTCGTAATCTTATAAGACCTATTTATGCTATTTTTGAAATTTGGTGGGCTAATTATGCATAATTTCTTATTTAATTTAAAGTTCTAAGTTATTTAAACAATAATAATGATAATAATAATAATAATAATACCAATATTAATAATAATAATGATAATAATAATAACATTAGTAACATAACAACAGTTGTAAATTATAATGTTAATAACAATAATAATAATTATACTAATAATAATTAATAATAGTAATAATATTAGTAATAATAATAAAATTTAAAATAATAATGATACTTATAAATAATTTATAAAGTTAATAATCTTAAGGTAATTAAAATTTAAGATAATAAAGTTTAGGGGGTTGTTTTGTTAACATTGAAACTTCCAAAAGTAATTTCTAGCGTAATATAACAATAAAAATAAACAACAGGGACCATTGGTGTAAATTAATAAAATCCAATCTCCCCTTCTCTCTCTCTCACATTTTCCGACCGCGGCCGGCACAACTCCGGCGCGGCGCCGGTTAACTCGATTTCATTGGTTTTTAGCTCGATTTCGCTTCAAATTGGTGCCAAAAGACTCGGAAAAACACTTTGGACTCGAACCCAGGACTTAACTGAGCGTTAAGGCTTGGAATGGAGAGGCTCAAACCGAAAGGCGCACCTCAATCGGTTCATAACCGTTCAACGTACTCAAAATGATAATTAATCAAATCAAACGATGGGAAACGTTCGCGCAATCACTACTAAACTAAATGGGTAATTCAATTCGAGCTTAACAAACAATTAATCATCAAATTGTAACCGAAGCTAACGAACCAAAGATGAAGATTGTTCGGGACTAAATCAATTAAATTGAATCCATTTAACAGAGGGGAAAGGTTTCACTCGATTCCTTCCAATTCTCTGTGCAGACAATTTGTGAAATACATACTCCATCAAACAAAAATCAAGCCTTGTTCATCGAGTGTTCATTGAAGTGAAATCAAGTTTCAAATCCTTAAATCAATCGAAACCAAGTAAGTTTGATACATGGTTGTGATCGATTAAGCAAGGGGAACAAAAGCCCCATGGTTAATTTGATCAACAACCTCGAATTGACGATCAATTTGATCGATTGTGTTCTAGGGTTCTTAAGGATTTTGGGGTTTTGTTTAGGGTTGTATATAAGATTTAAAAAGCAAATGTTATCGCGGCTTAGGCTTTGGTTTACTGGTAAGATGTGTGCTGTGCGGACTTGAGGTCCCGGGTTCGAACCCGGGGACCCTCAAGTTCATTCTTTTGGTTTTTTTTCAAGTTTTTAAGATGTAAAAATTTCTGAAAATTATTAAAAATAATAAAAAAAACTTTGTGTATTTCTAAAATCCCTTTATTAATTTCTATAGATATATTCTTGAATAATTTTAGAACAAGAGTTATATTTAGATTATTTTCTTATATATATATATATATATATATATATATATATATATTATATATATATATATATATATATATATATATATATAATATATATATAAAGTAGACTCTAAATAACGATTTAAAACTTTAAATTATTATTTGATTCAAACGGCATCTAAATACAATTGTTTAAGTCATAAGTATTAAAAACAACAGAATTTATAAAAGATTATTTAAACTTATATTTAAACTAAACTGTCTATGGTTCTATTGATTGTTCTATAACAAAATGTTCAAATATTATATTTTCATTGAATCGAAACATAACCGACTTTACCATTTAATTTAGTTATAGAAACCCCCAAATATCAATTGAAGCCCTAGCATCCCGTTAAATCGTTCAACTTATTAGTAAACTTAAACTTGAAATGTATACATCTTTAGGTATCTTGGAAAGGTTTACGTTGGAACGACGTCTATTACTTCTTATTAATCATCTAATATATACTTATTTGACCAAGTGAGTTTTTCTTGCCCCTTTTTACATTTTTCACACTATTTTGGGGTGAAACATGATACTTATACATCGTACACTTATAAACGTTTGAGACGTGTAATGCACTTGCAATTCCTCTTTATATTTTGTCATGTTTATTTGTGTGTTGTAAGTGATTATATGAGATACATAGTTTGTTTACAATCATTAACTATTGCTAGCCTGGCGACGTCTTAGATCTTTGGGCCTGACAAGCCTATTTGGTGCTAAAGTCGATGTATTGCCGACTCCTGATAACGTATGCTTGTTCATCATGGGAACCAAATACACTTAGCCAATCTTTTATACTTGTAATCAAGTCGAGGTTTGGTTGTAACGATATGTGTTCTATAACCTTACTTGCTTATGACCTATGACATGAATTGCTACTTGTAACCTTTTTCATATTATGTATGAAAACCTTGGAAACTCACCAACTATTTTTAGTTGACTCTTATTTTTATCATGTTTCAGGAAACCCCCAAGTTTAAAGCGGACTTTGAAGCTTGCAATAAAACTAGGACTTGGACCTAGTTAAATAAACAAAATGTTATGCTATGTTTTGAGTTATGTTTTAACTTATCTCTTGTTTGAGACTTATGGTTGTATTTCATTTTAAGACTTATGATAAATAATATTTGCAATTTAATATGTTATGTGGCTGTGAACAATCTTAACCCTCACATCTCGACGATTCCGCCGTCAAGGTTGGGGTGTGACACACATCATGCTAACTGCTTTTTTGAGAAAAACAGAATTGATGCAACGACCATGCCCCATTTGTATAAAGATTTCCTAGCTCACTTCACATGGAATACAACTTTTTGCTGTTTGAATAATCATTCAAAGAGACCACAAAGAGATTGTATTGTTTCCGCGAGTCCGATTGAAGGGGAACGGTACTACTTGTGATTACTCCTGATAAATGTGAGAGGCCCTACTTCTTTCAAACATCTTCGCACGGTACAAGGTGTGCAACACACCACATTTCGTAACTACGCTCTAGATTTGGGATTAATTGAGAATGACAATAGTTTGTCCCAATGTCTTGATGAAGCATTTGTATTTCAGTTCCCTAACGCCCTATGGAGATTGTTTGTAACAATTTTGGTTTTCTATGAACCTAGCAATATACGAACACTATGGACTGTCTATTTTGACCCACTCTCAAAAGATCATTGCCTTCTTTATGGAAACATCACACATATCCAAAATACGGTTCTACTAAAATTGGATCATAACTACAATATATGGGTAAGACACTAGCTAACTTTGCATCCCTCCCATATAACCTGAGTTGACTTTCAACATGTTCCTCATTATGACATACAAGAGGAATGGAACATAGTGGTGGATGTTGCACACTTAGATGCAAAAAAATCCCTAAACCAAGACCAAAAAGATGTCTTCGACTAGATAATGCAGCACATCACCTAAGATTTACCAGCCGTTTTCTTCATAAACGGCCTATGGGGAACAGGGAAAACATTTGCCTTTCTCGTTGAGGTCTGATCACATGGCCTTATCGCCCTTGTAACAACTACATAGGGTGTTGTAGAAAATAACATGCCAGATCCATTCCAATTTCAAGATCCCAATAAACCTAAATACCAACTCCACATGTAGCATAAAAAACAATATGGGTTTGCTAAACTAATCAATGCAGCGATGCTAATAATTTAGGATGAGGCACCCATGTGTAGACGACAGTCAATAGAGGTCATTGACCATACAATGCAACACATCACAATCAAAAGTCTGCCATTTGGTGGAAATATAATGCTAATAGGAGAAGACATTAGGCTAGTACTTCTTGTTATTAAAAGGGTCACACGAGTATAGATCATAGACACTAGCCTCTGAATGTCGTCCCTTGGGTCGTTGACCAAGAAACAATGCATGTCCATAAACATGAGAGCTTTAATCGATCCATGGTTCTTAGAGTTCCTACTGCGGGTAGGCGAAGGCATATAAACGTATATGGATGGCACCTTCATTTGCATCCCGGATGACATGACAATCCCATTTACCACTAAATAAAAGTCTCTCAAAGATCTCATTGGCACCATTTTCCCATCGATCGAGGATAATATCCACTCCTCCGAATATGTAACTTCAAGGACAATCTTAACAACCAGAAACAAGAATGTGGACAAGATTAACGACCATATGATTGACATTTTTAAAGGTGAAGAAATATTTTACTATAGCTTTGACACAACTAAAGATGATCATCAAAATCTGTATCCAAGTGAATTCCTAAATTCATTAACCATTAGTGGCTTGCCACCCTACAAACTGCATCTCAAAATTGGATGCCTCATTATGCTGTTAAGAAATATTGACCCGTCAAATGGTCTATGTAATGGAATATGACTTATATGTAAAACATTCCAACAAAATGTCACGGATGTGGAAATAGCAACACACAACCATAGGGGTAAGAGAGTTATCCTACCAAGAATACCATTATGCTGCTCGAAAGATGACACGTTCCCAATCAAGCTAAAATGAAAACAATTCCCAGTATGACTTAGCTTCTCCATGGCAATTAACAAATTACAAGGGCAAATGATACCCAATGTCGACATCTATCTATCTGAAATTGTCTTCACACATGGCCAACTTTACGTGGAATTGTGAAGAGGCATGTCACGTGACAACACAAAGGCATTGGTTCACTCGAAAAAATGGTTTGATGAACCAGACATTTACACCTCAATGTCATATACCAGAAGTCTTAAAGGAAAAATAACCCCAACTACATGGACGGAATGGTACGAATTGAAAAACGCAACCATTATTCATACAAAGACACCTCTGTCCAAAAAATAGCACCAACATTTATACACGTGCCTTTGGGGCTTGCTTGGCTAGAAAGAGAAAGTCTTTAGCCTAGCTCGACTGAAAGGAGAGGAAGCACCTGGTCTGGTATCGATGCATGCAATAGGAGTTCTAGTCTGCTATATGTGTGAGCCCATAACTCAATGATAACATGATTGAAACCCTTATCGCTTTGCTATCTACGATACACACCCAAGACTAATATTATTTGTTGTTGATACTATAATTTCGACATGGATAGAACAAATGGGCCATAAAAACATACAACAACTGTTATGCCAACTAAATCCATCCCACTTCAACCCTCATAAATATCTATTATACACATTACTATCTGTTGAAAAATAACACTATTCTTACCTAGACCATGATCATTCAACAACCACTTAACAAGTCTAGCAGGAGAAAAAAACAACACACACTTACTATGCCAACTCTCCCGTACAACAACTACAACTCAACACCCAAAACTAGTATTGACAAACATACATAACAAAATCGCCTCCCAAACTACCACAACATATTGGGACGATGAATGGTTGGCAGCCCATATAAAGGAAATAACTGAGTTGTGCAAATCTTATGACAAGAAATGATCTTTTTACCTGTTCTTTATGGTTACTATTATTAGGACCTGGTATTTGAACGAAATACCTAGTGATTAGCGTGTAGACCAGATCAAATAGTGCGGAATCCTATTTGATTGGCGATCCAATCAGTGAGAACACACGAAGAATCAATCAAGAATTGAATCTAACGTTAGAAGTCGATTGGGAATCGATCTAATGTGTTCTGTGAACTTGGAGAACGAATTGTGAGGCTTCTGGACGGCTAGGGTACGACTGGAATCGTAATTAATCAAAAGCTCTGTCTTTTTCATGAATTGGGTTGTATTTATAGGTTAGTATTGTTCATTCGTGCGACTGAACCATTAGTATGGTTCAGTCGTGCGATTGAACCAGGCGGTTGATTCATCCGCACGACTGAGTGTTTAGTCGTGCGACTGAGCCAATCTTATGTTACAATCATATGACTGATCTAGTCTCCTGGTTCAGTCGTGCGACTGAGTCATTCGTATGAAGTTATTCATGCGTATTTGCCATTCGCATGGGCCACTCGCATAAGAACTTCATTCTGTTAAGTTTGAATGTATTAATTAATTAATATAACATTATGTGTAACAATTCAAACAATCACAAACCTAATTAACCAATTCCATGATGACTCATTACTGAAATATTAAACATTATAAATAACAAACAAACAATATCATTTCATTAATCATTCCAAGCATTACCTCAGAATTAGACAAACAAGATCTATTACATTCATATCATGATCTAGGGACATACATGTATCAACAAACTCCCCCTTGGACCTAGATCTCTCTAATCTCTTGTTTTCTGCATAACCTCCTTGTATTTCTTGTACTTCTCCTCTTTTGTGTCTCCTGTGTGAATCTCAAACGCGAAGCAGAGTCGTATAACGTTCTGGAACTGGAGGGCTTGTACAATATCTTGCGTATCATAAAACAATGGCCACTTGTATAGCGTATAGACATCATTTTCCGACAAGTTTGTAAGCCACATCGGGTCGAATACCCTGATCGTATCCATTTGTCCCTCTTTGCTTAGGACTATGACCGCTTCGGCTGTTCTCCAATCGTAGTACCACCACTTAAAGTGTGGAGTGAAATCCTGTGGCATTTCCCTAAGTGGAATTCTTGACATTGTGCGCGGAGGATTCCACTTCAACACTATCTTGGGCTTGCCAGTAATGGCATCAACCTTAGACCTTCTGATATACCTAGTAGGCTGTTGGGGTCTCAAGTTAACCCATCTGGTGTGATACTCCTTCTTTAGGGCAGTCTCAAACCAGCCTGACATCTTCCTCGGTCAGCATACAAAAGCTTTAGTTTGGCCAGCTGGTTGAGCTCAAAACCTGGTAGAGTCTTCAGATCATATGGGAATCTGAAGTACTCTATGCCCTGTTCCCTCTTAACCGCATAAGCATTAAGATCCTCAAAATACGCCCATGCTATGATCCTTCCTGACACCTTGTGATGTTTCTTGACTCTATAGAGTTTGGTGTAGGAATCCTTCTTTGATGCAGTACATTGGGCTCTAACTTCTTCAAAACATGCAGCCCACTCAGCCTTTCGAATGTCGACATCATCATTTGAGGCTTGGGCTATTCCTACTGCTTTCTCTGTTTCTTGCTCCATCTTGTTCAACACCTCAAAAGTATCGCTGACAAGGGATTCACCCAGATTGGGGACCACATTACCCACATTAATCCTCAGCAGTGACATCTTCGATCTCGACTTCATCAACATCGTTGAGCTCTTCGTCACTAGTCGAATCGCATGTCGGAGCATCTTTCACTATCTCATCTGGATTTAGCTTGAAAAGCTTTGCCAGTTGCTCGTTTGATAGGTCATGAATTATTTCCCCTTCTTCAGGGGTATAGTTCACTGACCTCCTGACAATCCTTTGCAGATCAAGAATCATTGTTAGCTGAGTCTTGACCTGCTAAAGGGGAGCAACATCAAACTTATCTCTTTTGTAATTTGGATCGGTTTGATTTAAACATTCAACACATAAGTCATTAGTAATTAATCAAACAGAAATGCATTCACTTAATATAAACATTCAATACATCGTTTTCAATACAGGATTCAAATACAAAAGTAAATAAATACATAAACATCTAGTCTTTACTTTTATCCTGTATCACAGTCTCATCACTTGGAGGAGCAGAAGTAGAAGCTGGTTGATCTTGTCTGTTTTTTGACCTTTTCTCTTGACCTGTTGCAGAGGCCGATGCAGCTGCATCCCCTCCTTCTGCTTCATCATCATCGTCTTTCTCCTCTGTCCTATCTTCTTCGGTTTCTTCATTCTCCTCAGTATCACTCTCAACATCCTCATCATCATCTTCGTCATCATCATCTCTGTCCCCTTCCTTGATCTTCAATGGCTCCTCCTTAGATCCTTTCAGTTTTAACAGGATAGTCTTCTTTGCCTTCTCCAACTCCTCTATTTTCTTGCTTGATGTGACACTATGTGCTTGGAGTTGGGCTATCTCGGTGCTCTGAGCAACCATCTGTTGGGCCTGCTTCTCTATAACTCGAGCCTGCTCTACAATTTGGTGAGATTGTGCAGCAGTCAGGTCAGTAAGCTGGCGGATCTGGGCTGCCTTTTCCTCATCTGCAGCCAGTAAGCGCATCACCATTCTGTTAAGCGCAGACAGCTGTTCCTCTACCCCGATTGGAGGTAGAGGTGATCCATAAGTATGTGAGGGATAGGCTGAGGGTATTGCTTGGTGTGAAGTGGTGGTGGTGACTGTAGTAAAGATAGGTCTGTGAAATGATGGAGGTGATGTAGGAGTAAAGGATATGGTGGTGGATGTGGTGGCTGTGGTAGCTGTGGTGGATGTGGTGGCTGTGGTGGATGTGGTGGCTGTGGTGGATGTGGTGGCTGTGAAGGTGAGGAAGGTCACCCGATGCTTCTTCTTGTTCTGACCATGGGGTTTAGCCATCCTCTTCCTCCTCGTCCCCGTTGAGGTGGAAGCTCCCCCTACAACCCTGCCTGCGGACCCCGGTGCGTAGCTTGGGTTAGTATCAATCTCTCCGGAGTCTCTCGGGTGTTCACCAACCACCCTTAGCCCATGTTCCGTGGGAACAAATTTGCTTCCCACAGTTCGCGTTAGGGGCTCCTCATCCGACTCATCCTCCTCCTCCGCACCATGAACGAAATCCTGATGAAATCCAGCTGACTCGGCTACTTCTCCAGCTGGGACGGACACTGGAGGAACAACATCAGACACCGTGCCTCTAGGTGGAATAGGCATACCATCTCCAGCATCCCCACTATCATCATCATCTGAGTCATGAGTGGGTAGAGCAATCTGCTCCACATCAGAGTCACTATCATCGTGGCGCCACTTTCTCTTTGCTGGCACCACGTAGTCATCCCAGGCAAGATGCCCAAACAACCTCATGATAGGAGGTTTCACTTGCTTCCCCCTGTACACTTTCATCCTCCCCAGGGTAGTATCATCCATCACCTCGAAGACTACCGCATCCTCCTTCTCCTTCGGCAGGGAGGGAAGCTTCCGATCTATGATCATCTGCATAAACCTCGGGTACATATAGAAGCCTTCCTTCCCTTTCCCCTCGATGTTCTCCACCAGATAGGTGAAGATCATCTTGGAGAAGCTGAACGGGTGGTTCAGCACCAACGCAACATACGCGTTCTGCATCTGGTCAGATAGCTATCAAAGCCTCCCTTTCTGGAAGCTATGCACTTAAGCAGCACGTGCGCAAGATATTTAAATTGGGGACAGAGGTTATTCTTGTTGAGTACCCCAGCATTGATGTCCCCAGAGTACTTGGCTCTAAGAAAGCATCCTCTGACTGTGAGGGGGTGTAATCGAGTCGGATAGTCAGTGTCATCCCCCAACTGTAATACGATCCTCAGATCCTCCTCTGAGATAGTAATAGCCTCTCCAAAGATGGTACTTCTGATGCAATGAGGCTCAGACGATCTGTCAACTGTAGCGCCTTCCTAGAAGGCTTGCTGAATGGATCGATAAGGAGTACAAGGAGTAGATATGGCATGAGCAATCCTCGATCTCAGTAGAAATGTGATGATGCCAGAGAAATCGGCAGCATTTCTAGATGTCAAGTCCAGATGAGCAAATTATTGTGCTTCGTGCTCATAATCCATCGACTCGCCATCTGTTACACAAAGATAGTAACATTAGTACCATTGGCTAAGAAAGTCATGAAACACTTAAACTTGAAGAAAATCTTTCTGTCATGCGATTGAGATTTGCGACTGAGTTCAGTCGTGCGATTGAACAGTGCGAATGGGGTTCAGTCGTGCGACTGATCCCATGCGTACCACTGAGTGTGCGACTGGGCTCATACGTATGTAACTTCATGCGGTTACACCATTCGTGCGACTGAACTTCATACGCATGGTTCAGTCGTGTGTTAAGCAGTTCGCACCCTTCAGTCGTGCGACTGAAGTTCATCACTCTGTCCATTCGCATGATGTACTGACTGTTCAATTCAAATCACTTTTTCACCATTTTTGAGTTTTAGACATCGTTATCTGGTTCATTTGACTCGCAATACATTCTTATACCACTTAACATCTTTACTTTCGTTTGTTTGAGTCATTTAGTCAGGTTATTTAGTCACTTAAGTCTCGGTTCTTTTGCGAGTCCGAATGTACCGATTTTTCATCAAATTTAAAGTTATGGGAGTGCTTCTTTACCGTAAATTACCTATAGAGTCGATGTAGATGGTCAGTAATCAAGAAATGGGGGGTTAGAGATCAAATGAAATTTTTGCAGAGTTGTGTTAAGTCGTGCGATTCAGGGTTATTTTGAAGGTGGTGAGTCTCTGCGACCGACTCCCCCTCTATTTATACTAACCCTAGATTCAATCGTGCGACTGAGCTCATACGCACTTTCAGTCGTCGTCGTGCGAGTGGGACTCAGTCGTGCGATTGGTTCAGTCGTCCTTCTTCAGTCGTCCGACTGGATCTCAGTCGTGCGACTGACTCACTCATCCGCCCTAAGCATCCGACTGGGCCAATCGTATGGGCCATTCGGTTGGATGGTCCATATTCATGGTCCATTCGTACGAATGGCTTCCATTCATATGATTGGTCCATACGTATGGTCCATTTGTGCGAATAGGTCATACTTATTAAATTTTCTGTCAATTTGAATATTTAACTTTTAAAAACCCTTTAATTGCAGAAATTAACGTTATGAGCATTTGATCATCTCAGACATGATCGTTTTGACTTGAAAAATTTTGATCACCTCAGACGTGACTATTTTAAACTTTTAAAACACATGTGGTCTCTCAGACATGACCCTTTTAGTGAGTTGATCCCTTACTGATTTTCCTGATGTAGTCCGACAAACAAACCAACTAAAACGACTAACTAAATTAGGAATTAAACTAAAGAATCAAAATAAGAATTGTTTTTGCTTTTGTGAGAAATAAGTCCTGAGATGGAAATCTACTGGATTTGGTTCCGGAATAGACAGCTTCAACTTAGATTGACCATACCTGGACCAATTCAATTTTGGAATCATACAGGCAAGCAAATCATTTTGGACTTGTTATCAAAATCTTTTGATGCTCAATTCTTGGTGTTCATCCAGAGTCGTTAGCAACTTAGGAAATCATACTGAAACTCTTAGATTACCACATTGATTTGACCTTTCAGGAATTGCAGCCACAATGATTGTCAATATGTTTGTCCACTTAAATCCATACACAGACTTTTGACACAAATGGTGATTGTTTTAGGTTTAATTATTTCAACTAACATTTGTGGATCCCACACTTATATGGTAATCAACATTCCTCAGGAGCTTTTGAGCGGTCTACGGGTATTATTACAAGGAGAGACTATTCTTAGAGCCTTCAAAGAGAATCCAGTCCTCAGGTCAGTGCCATTGCACAACAGAGAGGCGGCAAACAACAATGAATTCTAGAATATCTAGGTTATGCTTATCCTCAGGTCAGTGCCATCGCACAGCAGAGAGGCACACAACCTATCTCCTTGTTAGAGCAGCTTAATTTTATTTTGCACCAAATGCACCAACAGCATATGTCATTAGCTTGATAGCATTTTTCATTCATTTTTTCCGTGCTTTGCTCTATTTATGGTCATCCGCACACATTTGTGGCGTTTACATGCTCATTACCCCTTATTGGAATATTGTTGATTGTGTTAACCAGTGATAAGATGGAAGCCCACAGTCAGTGTTGAACAACTTAGTTTGATCTTGAGATCACCAGTCAGGTCTAATCATCTATTGTGTTGAATCTACCGACATATCAATTGTGGTCTAGCAACCTCTAGGTCTACTCTCATTGTGTTACCTTAGGAGTTACCAGCTTTTCTATCATCTTCCCTTTTATATTGCTTAGACTACACAGACTTATACTTGAATTTTTGCACCTTTTCTAAATTTAAAGTTTAAAGTCCCTCTTGACTTGTTCTGTGTACTATCATATTCCAAAGGGTTTGAATCGGTATCACAGATACGATCTACCTTAAATCAGCTTTCCACTCCTTCTCCCTCGTTTTTTTTAATGTTCTTGCTGACTTATTCTCCCCCTAAAATACTAAAATCATAAACTGGTTTAATTATTTTAGGATTTTAATAACAGCAAAATAACATGAGTTTAATTTAAACAAATCAAAATAAAAAAAATAAATAAAAGAAAATTAACTAAACTACATCGGACTACACATGATCATCATCAGGAATAACATCACTTTTCCTTTTAACGCTGTTGATCTCTAGCAAATATTGAAAACATGGTTTATCAAAGGCTTTAGTATAGAGGTCAGCGCGTTGAAAATCAGTATTAATTTTTACCACATCAATTAAGTTCTTTTCAAAACAGTCTCTTATAAAATGGTATTTAATACCGATATGTTTGGTCTTAGGATGTTGGACCGGATTTTTAGTTACTGCAATTGCAGCAGAGTTATCAACACAAATAGGAGTAGAGGAGAACTTTAAACCGTAATATCGCATTTGCTGTTGAATCCAGATGATTTGTGAATAGCAACTTGCAGCAGCAACATATTCGGCTTCACAGGTTGACAATGCAACCGATGTCTGCTTCTTACACTGCCAAGTAACTAGTCTTCTCCCAAAGAATTGACACCCTGCAGATGTAGACTTGTAGTTCATCTTGCTGCCTCCGTAATCTGAGTCACTATACGTAGTGAGCTCAAAGTCATCATCATGAGGATACCACAACCCAAGTGTGGGTACCCTTCAAATAACGGAAAATCCTTTTGACCCCGATCAGATGGTTGACCTTAGGCTTAGCCTGATATCTAGAACATAAACATGTAGCATACATGATATCAGGTCTTGAGGCAGTGAGATACATGAGGGATCCAATCATTCCTCGGTACATCGTGGCATCTACAAGATCTCTGTTTTCATCAGGTGCTATGTCGTGATTCGTAGCCAGTGGAGTCCCAGCAGCAGATGCATTCTCCATGTCAAAACGACTGAGAATGTCTCCTACATACTTGGTCTGATGTAGAAAGATCCCATTTGGTGTTTGATCCACCTGTAACCCGAGAAAGAACTTCATCTCCCCCATAGCACTCATCTCAAACTCTTTCTTCATAACTGCTTCAAACTCTTTGCATAACTCTTCGTTCTTTGAACCAAAGATTATGTCATCAACATAGATCTGTACGAGCAGTAGTCGCCATCTTTTTCTTTAATGAACAACGTACAGTCAATGACTCCCCTGCGAAAGCCGTGTTTCACAAGATGAGTCGAGAGTTTCTCATACCAAGCTCTTGGAGCTTGATGAAGCCCGTATAAAGCCTTGTCGAGCTTGTAGACTCTATCCGATGATAAGGATCTTCAAATCCCTCGGTTGACTGACATAGACTGTTTTCTCTGATTTCCCCATGAAGGAATGCACTCTTCACATCTAATTGATAGACTTTAATCTTCATGTACGAGGCATAGGCAAGGAAGATACAAATGGCTTCCATCCTTGCCACGGGTGCAAACACCTCATTGTAGTCAATTCCCACTCGCTTGGAAAACCTTGAACCACCAATCGAGCCTTGTTCCTGATAATTCCCCTTGGTCATCTTTCTTGCATTTTAAAACCCATTTGGTGCCAATGACCTTAGCACCTTTAGGTCTATCAACCAGAGTCCATACACCTAACTTCTTGAACTGAAGAAGTTCTTTTGCATTGCACTCGCCTCATCATTTAGTGCATCACTGACATATTTTGGCTCAAACTGTGAGACAAAACACCGATAAGCACCATCATGAATATATCCTTTTTCCATAACTGAGGCGTAATCAGCTGAGTATAGCTGATTTCGGTTTGCACTCCTGATCTGACATCCCTAATGACATTGTTTAGGGGATGATAGACGTTTAGTCGTGATCCTGGAGTAGTAGGAACTGCTACCTCAGAGCCAAGATTATGAACATTTGGGTCTGCGGCTGAGGTAGTTGGAGTTTGAGGCTCCGAAGTCGAAGGTACATAACTGGTAGATACTTGTGGACTTTCAGGAACTGGAACCTCTTCCTCCTGACTGTTCTGGTTATCTTTTTCAGCTTCATCTTCAGAGGAGGAGTCACTGTCATCAACTACTCCCCCTGACTGAGTAGATGATTCTCCCTGTGAGCTAGATGTTGGTGTAGTCAAGATATCATACATCATCCGTGTAGCTACCTCGTCATCCGGGGAGAGAGAGGGATGTTGAAGGACTTGAAGAATCCATCATAGTAAAAAAAGTGGCGGGGGTCCTTTGCCAGTAGGTGGTGTGGTATATCTCTGAACGTCAACATTACACCATACTTCTACTAGACCCGTTGAGTTGTTGTAAACTCGCTTGTTCGGTGTTTGTATCCTAGAAAGATTCCTTCATCTGCCTTCTCGCTGAATTTACCCTCTTGTGTCTTCTTCAGAAGTGTGCACGGTGCACCAAATGGTTCGAGATACTCCAAATTCAGTTTGCGTCTTTGTAGTAGCTCATAACATGTATTTCCGTGGTGGTTGACTATCAGGACTCGATTCAGTGTATAACATGCATTCGCCACTGCCTCATTCCAGAATTGGATAGGCAGTTTCGAGTCTGCCAGCATAGTCCGTCCTGTCTCTATCAAGCTTCTGTTCTTTCTCTCAGCAATGCCATTCATCTGAGGTGTGTAGGCAGAAGTGAATTGATGCACAATTCCCTTTTCCTTGTAGTATGCCTCCATCCACTGGTTCTTGAATTCTGTTCCGTTGTCTGAGCGTACTTGTCTAACCTTCAGCTTGTAGAGAGATTCCAGTGTGGTTACCAACTCTTTGAATGACTCAAATGTTTCTGATTTGGATTTCAGAAACATTACCCAAGTGAACCTTGAGTAGTCATCAGTGACCACAAAGCAGTACAAGTCGCCTGCAATGCTCTTTGTACTGACTGGACCAAACAGATCCATGTGAAGAAGCTCAAGAGGAAGTTCTATTGAATGAACTTTCTTTTCCGAATGAGACTTCTTTGTCTGTTTGCCTTTCTTGCAAGCTACACAAAAGTCAGGAAGCTGAAGTTCTTGACATTAACTCCTCTCACCAGATCCTTCTGAATCAAGTGATTCATCTTCCTTTGACTAATGTGTCCCATTCTCCTATGCCAGGAGATGGAATCCTTTTCAGTAGCTTTAGATAGGAAACACTAAACCTCATGATCCGTTGTAGACGCTGTGACAGATAAACATAAAGATCTTTATATCTTGAGCAGTCATCAAAACTTGGTCCTCTGGGATCACGTAGTCTTTCTTTAGTACGTAACACTTCTTGTTGTAGAAGAAGACCTTAAATCCCTTATCACATATTTGGGAAACAGAAAGTAAGTTATTTTGTAGTTGTTGAACGTAGTTCACCTTATCAAACTTAACTTTCTGATTCCCCACTTCTCCCTGGGCTGTGATATAGCCACCCTTGTTTCCAGCAAACGAAAAATGCCCTCCTTTTATTTGCTTGACGTTTGATAAAAGAGCCCTGTTTCCTATCATGTGCCTGGATGCTCCGCTGTCTACTATCCACATGTTAGTTTCAGCACTGTATCGAACACCCTGCACATACAAAGTAAAGGATTAGTTTGGGTTAGGAACCCAAACCTTTACTGGCTTGGGTTTCCCAGAGGCATCACACATCATAAATTCTACCCATTGACCCTTAGAGGATGAGGGTAGCTCAGATTCTTTCTTGTCATTATTATCAGACACAGAGGATGTCTTCTCCTTCCATAATCTAGATTTGTGCAATGCCTGTTTGTGATAAACAGTCGACTGACTTACAGGTTGAATTTTAGGTTCACTAGTTCTTCTAGGTGGAGTCAGAGAAATCCTCTTAGAAGACCTAGGCTTTGAAACCTGAAGTTCAATCTTCTTCCTAGTGTCTGATAGAAGTGACAATAGGAAGCAATGTGTCTATATTCACCACAATTGTAGCACGACCTGCTATCAACTTTATGATTAAGTTTCTTTGTGGAGAAGTGTGTGACACTCTAGTACATAACTCACTCTAGGTTTTGACTCTGGTTCTTTGGTTGTTTTCTCTGGTTTAACAAGTTAACTGTTTTCACCTGTTTAACATCCTTTTCTTTTTGGTTAATAGGTTTTTACTTGAAGTATGTGAAAGATTAACCTTAGAAGTCCTTTTAGGTTTTGATTTCACTCTGTTTGATCCTGACTTTAAGTTAACCTTTTCAAATTCCTTTTCCATTAACACAAGAAATTTATCCTTTGCCTTTGAAGTGGCCTCCTTTTGTTTGTTTCCAGAGTCAATAGATGAACATAAGGAATCTGGATCACTAACACAGGAGTAGACACCACACGATCCTTGATGGGATTACTATTTATTGGTCTAGTCTTAGTGTTCATCAAAGTCTCAGGTGGTGGTGGAACCACTTTATAACCCAATCCCTCCCCGTTATTCCTTTCTCTCACTAGTGTTGGACTATGTGTGAAGAACTAGTCCAACTGTGCAGTTTCTGTTTTAATGAATTTACTTCTACTTCTAGAACTGCCTTTTGCTTCTTACTGTCTTCTAGGGAGTTTAGATAATACCTAATGTCATTAGCTTGGTTAAAGGAAACTACTTCGGTTTCCCTAAGCTGTTTAGTCAAAAGGTCTATCTTTTCTTTATACTATGCTCATTTTGTTTTAATACCCTATTAGCCTCAGTGCACAGTTGCAAATCTTTTACTAAGTTATCATTATGATCTAATAACCTAGCAAAATTTCCATCTATGCTATTCCTAAAAGTATCACAATCAGAACATGATTATCAAACATTTGGTCAGTATACTTACCTGAGTTGATTAGAACAGTTAGCCATCAACGCAGCATCAATTCTCTGGTTCTGGTGATTTGTCTTTTCTGTCTCTGACGTGGTAGTCTCCTCTTTAGGCTTGTACTGACCTCGGTTGCAGTTGCTTCTTCACTATGTGACATCGCTATCTCAACTGCTAGATCTCCTTCACTAGCGGAATCACTGTCAATATCTCTACACACTTGCAATGTTTGATTCCCCTAGTGAGACAAACCTAAAGCTCCAATCCTGTGCTTCATCATCATGAGCAGTCAAGGCTTTTGGATCCTTGCTTGATGAAGTAGAACTGGTAGCTTGCTTGTCTTGACGAGTGAAGGACGAGAACGGGTCCCGTTACCCGTCTTCTTAGGCTTGACACATTCTCTTTTGAAGTGCCCCTTCTCTCCACAGTTGAAGCAGGTCACTTTGCTCTTGTCAAAGCCAAATGTGGTATCCTTAGTAGCTACCAAGTTCTGTCCGGTTTGTTTTACAAACTTCTTTGCCCTCCGGACAGCACTAGCTAAGGCCCACATTATGTCCATCCTCTCAGCTCCATTTCGTCCACCTGCTCGTAGTCCTCGTCTGCCAGATGGCAGTTTCCAATCTTCCCAGCAACAAGTTCATCATAAGATGGACCATTGCAGCCAAAATCCATGTGTTCTCGAGCTACTTCCACAGTCACATTTTCGAGATTCTCGGTCTTTAGTTTAGTAGCACTTGTTTCGGATCCAATATAGTGGGTACAAGAGAGTCCCGACGTGTCTGATCCTGAAGGAGACGCATGTGAAGGACCCGATGAGCTAGACACACAATGCAGTCTGGAGAGGTGCTCCAGATGTCTTAGCTTGAGGCGTGGCTTGTACAAAGCTGGATTTTGATTGTACAAGACTCTCAGCTCTGTACTTCATCCTAAGTGACTCTTCTCCACAACTTAAGAATGAAGTCATTATATCCAGTTTTGCCAGCATTCCATTCTGTCTAAGGTTAGACACGAATGAGGCCCACTTTTCAGGCAATCCGTCTGCAAGTTAGTAACTTTCTCTTCCATGGTAGTTGCCACCCCTGTGTATGTAGTTCACTGATCAGATGGTAAAATCTATCTATAACTCGTGTAAACTCTCGTTTCCCATCGATGAGAAGTTATCGATTCCTTATTTAACTCCTTAGCTTTGATTGCCTTCAATGAAGCATTCCCGTCATACCTCTTTTCTAGCTCATCCCAAAGTTTCTTGGACTGCTTCTTCTCTGAGTACTGGTGGAATATGTCTTTAGGAATAGACTGTGTAATCAATGCATAAACTCTTTTCTCTGTATTGTATTTAATTTCTGCACATCCGTCATCCCTCCTAACGTTAGCTTAACTCCATCAGCTCCCACCGGTGTACTATATCCAATCTCGATGGCTTCCCACAGATTTGGATCCACTCCATTGAGGTAGATCTCAAAACGTTGTTTCCAGTGGGGAAACTCATCTAATGTCAAGAGCTTGGTGGTTTATTATGATTACCCACCTCACTCTAAAGTAACAGCAGCTTCTGTATCCTAGAGTCCTTTCCAGCAGTAAAGGCTGACATTTGATCTTCCATGGCGAATAACTTTAAGTCTAATAAAACAAACTGTCACTCGTGCGACTGAAGGATGCGAATGGTCTAGTCATGCATATGAACTCTGCGACTGGTTCAATCGCGCGGCTGAACTAAGCGATTAACTCAGTCGTGCGAATGAATCTGATGCGTATGAGCAATGCGAACGAATGGTTCAGTCGTACGAAAGAAGATACGACTAGGTCCAATCGTGTGTCTGGACTGTGCGAATGAAGTCCAGTCGTGCGAATGGCACACTCGTGCGACTGAGGCTGCTATTTTGCGAAAATTTCTAGGTTAAACGTGTTTTAGCCGTAAAAATTCGAAATTTCGCAAGGTCTAATCGCCTAAGTCCGTAGAAACCAAACTTTGATGAGTAGGGAACGTCCAAGATCACTTTTGACACAAAAGATTGCGTTTTTAGTGCAAAAACACAAACTTTTTATCAATCTTGATTGAATCACACGTAATCAAGAGCCAAAGCTCTGATACCACTTGTTAGGACCTGGTATTTGAATGAAATACCTAGTGATTAGCGTGTAGACCAGATCAAATAGTGCGGAATCCTATTTGATTGGCGATCCAATCAGTGAGAACACACGAAGAATCAATCAAGAATTGAATCTAACGTTAGAAGTCGATTGGGAATCGATCTAATGAGTTCTGTGAACTTGGAGAACGAATTGTGAGGCTTCTGGACGGCTAGGGTACGTCTGGAATCATAATTAATCAAAAGCTTTGTCTTTTTCATGAATTGGGTTGTATTTATAGGTTAGTATTGTTCATTCGTGCGACTGAACCATTAGTATGGTTCAGTCGTGCGATTGAACCAGGCGGTGGATTCATCCGCACGACTGAGTGTTTAGTCGTGCGACTGAGCCAATCTTATGTTACAATCATACGACTGATCCAGTCTCCTGGTTCAGTCGTGCGACTGAGTCATTCGTATGAAGTTATTCATGCGTATGTCCATTCGCATGGGCCACTCTGTTAAGTTTGAATGTATTAATTAATTAATATAACATTATGTGTAACAATTAAAACAATCATAAACCTAATAACCAATTCAATGACGACTCTTAATGAAATATTAAACATTATAAATAACAAACAAACAATATCATTTCATTAATCATTCCAAGCATTACCTCAGAATTAGACAAACAAGATCTATTACATTCATATCATGATCTAGGGACATACATGTATCAACAACTATCTAATTCATCATAATAATTATGATGACATATTTCCCATTCCTCTACATATGAAAATAGTATTTCTTGTAATTTGTTTACTGCGTCGCAACACACTGGTTACCTACTCGTCTTGTGTGTGTGTGTGTATATATATATCTTGCATGCGAACCCGTTAACCTTAATATAGCAAACACTTACACTTAATTTTGTAGTGTAACTAACTTTTATACCGTGTTATGCCAGTGATGTAATAATTTTCCCTCATTTTTAAAATTTCCTTTCTTTTTCCAAAAACTTCACCCTTTTTTAACCTTCTTAACCTTTTTTATAATGTTATTTTTTCAGATTACACCATTAAATATATCGTTTTAATATCTTCAATTCGAGCATACTCTACTTATATTTTTAAAATTTTTTAACGTTAGTTGTAGGTTTATACGTTTACCATTGTAACTCTAACTTATAATAATGACGTGAACTGTTGTGGACTAGTAGTTCGGTTAATGGGTTATCGTAATAATAAATAAGGGTTAACATTTAATCCATATCCTTGTATATATATTTGCTCATTAAATAGCTAATTATACATCTAGTAACTTTAGTTATTTAACAATTATTTTCCCGTCTTCTAAACTAATACAATACCTAAAGTTATGAAGTCTATAATGTTATATTTAAAGTACCATGTTAAAATATTTAGTCTTATATGTCAACTTATTCAACCCTATCATAACCCATCTTTTAACATAATAGATAATTATAACTTGCAAGAATATATGCATGTTCTTAATAACACTTGAAAGATTATGAAAAATCCAATAACACAACTTAATCCACTTGAAGCATTTCTTGAGTTTTAATACACTTGGTTTTTATAGAATCACCAAGTAAAAATTTAGTCAAATATAAACTAATAAATATACTCTTTAAGGAAAACAAGTATTATTTCATTTTAGGTAGGTGTTGTGTATAACATCATAATGATAATTATCTCTTTGTAAGAACACTAATTTTAACAACATTAACTTTTATAGATGATGAGTGTTACATATAATCTTGTAAATGAAAATACATGGTAAAATAAAATATGTAAAACAAGTAAGAAGAGTTGTTACTTAAAATTAAGCTAGGAAATACAGAAAGGATATTGTAAGAAGCTTGAATCTTCTAAATTTCACTTGGTCTTCATCAATGACACTTTGCCGAACCGTTGAAGGTGGTCAATATAATTAGTTTCATAATGAGAAGAGACTTACGACACTTAATAGATCAAATAGGGAATCAGGTGTATGTTGATAATACTATGAACACAAGTAACTATAAGACAGAACAAGAACAAAAACAAGATATCATTTGGTTTTCAAGAATGCCATAGCTCACATCCTAATATATCATAAAAAAGATAAAAGGAACAAAGTAAAAAGTTACAAACCAATAACCTTAATCTATAGTTGATAAACGTATGGTCCTTTTCACCAACTTATATATGTTGGTGAGTCATATGAGGTAGTAACGTAAATTTGTTCAACTTTTATCAAAAAGTTGACTAGTGTCTTCTCTGTGTTTGGAAGAAATTAGTGTTTGGCTCCAAAAGACTTTGTCTCTTAAGCTTTGAAAGACTTCATCTTTGGCTTTGGAAGATTTGATCATTTGTTTTCAGAAGATTTTACACTTAGCATATTTTTTTGGAATTGTTTAAACTTTCGATGTAACTTTACTACGTACTTCATGCATGCATGTTGATGCTACCAAAATAGAAGAGATTACTCATCTATATTGACAACCCTCATCAGACCATTCCTTTCTTCATCATTTGGTTAAGATCCCTTAAACTCTCATAGTATCTCCTTATGTCATAAAGATCATGCAAAAGGATGGTCAAGTGTATCTTGACAAAAGTAGTCATCTTGACCTTCTTGATCTCTAATGACACACCATCTGTCTAGATTAGCAGCAAAGGTCCGGGATAGAATGGGTCTCCTAGCAGCAAGGGGCTCTACATATGTTGGACTTGGTTAAGTAGCCTCTTCTTGAGTACCATTAGGATGCTCTAACTCATCTTGAGGTGTAGAGGTGGATGCCTTGGACTTCTTCTTCTTCTTATTGTCCCTCTTCATGCCATCCTTTTCTTCCTCTTTCCAGATTTAACAAAGAGGACTGACTTTAGCACTAGGTTTTTCTTGTGTATCTTTCTCAATTAGGTCCTTTTCCCTCACAATTTTAGAAGGAGAAGGATCGGGACCCAAATGTGGATCAAAAGATAAAGTTAGCTATGGTCTAGCACTAAGTCCAGGTTGTGTTGTGTTTTATGGTTCAACCTTGACCTTAACTTTAGGAACAACCTAAATTGGTGAAGAATGCAAGTCAATGAGCTCACCCTTTTTAATCTTCTGCTTGATCACCCTAATATGCTCATCCATAGTGGATTGAGACATTGGACAAGCCTCCTTTTGAAGAATCAATACAACTTCAAGAAGCTTATCATCCTCTGCCCATCAACAAACTTCTTTAGATTATTTTGGATGATGACTCTTGACTTTGTGGTTTCTTCCTTTATTTTCCTCTAAGCAGCTTTTTATTTATTCATTACTTGTTGCTCAAGCTGCTTGAGGTACTAAAACTCTATGTACTCATATAACAAGGAAGAAGTGTAGATGCTTGTTAGAGGCTTATGGGACTCAGGTAGGTGATCATGTTTTTTCTTTTTGCTTATTTATCTACTTGAGGTTATTGCTCAGTTACCACAACCTTTGTTTCAGGGTTGTCTTAAACTGGGGAGAGAGTAGAAGCATGATTGTAAAGTTTCTTTCTTTTCTTTCTTCTTTAATCTTGAGAAGTAGTTTTGCCTCCTTTGCTTCCTTTGTCTCCTTTGACATCTTAGTGTTAGCTAGTTCATTTAACTCTTCTAAGAGAAGAGAGATGATTTTATCAATGTTGTAGTTATAGTCCCTAAGTAGTTCAATCTGGCTGCCCTTAACTTATCATCTTGGGTGTTTGGCCTGGGGGCAACCCTGGTTGTAGCTTTCATGAAGCCTGGGGACCACTTGAACTCTCTCCCCTTAGCTTCCTCTTCCTCTCTCTCTCTCTCTCTCTCTCTCTCTCTTTTTCTCTCTCTCTCTCCCTTAGTCTTCTCAAGAGTCATTTTTTCCTTTGTCACTCTTAGGCTTTGGTGACTCAAGGTGGAAAGAGCTTTGACTTCATTTCTTGGTTCAACACCTGAGCTTTGGCCGAGAGAGGTTGTGAAGCACCTTCACTAACTAGTGACTCTTTGAGGGTAATGGGTTCTAAAGTAGTTCATGGCTCAAGGTTCATAGGCTCAACTACTGGACCTTAAGTCAAGGTTTCCCCTTCGATGTTAATCGTGGGGTCCACCTTAATATTTAGTTGACCAACAGTCTTGCTAACTAGCTTCTTTCTATATAATTTGGTTCTCAATTTGAACTCTTCCAACACCCTATCTTGAATCCTATTAGCTAACCTTGTAACTTGCCTATTTTAACTTTGTTGGCAAGTGGAAGATCAATTAGATAGGTGCTCAATCTCAGGGTGGAAAAGTTAATGATTTCCTATTGTCCCTAAGACCTAAAGATTACTAGGGCTTTTCTATCAGTATCATACCTCCATCCTATACTTGGATTCTAAGTATGGTGAGATGGGGTAGGCATAGCCCTTGACATACCATCCTCAAACAAACTTTGTATGAGTGATTTCACATCAATATGGACTCTAGAAGGTTGCTGAGTTTGTATAACTGCAAGTAAGGTTGGTGAATCCTCTATGTCCATACTTTGAGAAGAACTCCCAGGTTCTGTGATTTGGATTTTCTCCCCCTTTTTGGTTGCATCACCCTCTTGCATAGGTGAGCTAAAGGTTAGGTCTGCCACATCCACAGGTTCTTGTGGCCCTAGTTAGGTTCTCCTTAGTGGTCTCTTAACTAACTTGCCCTTGAGATTGGTGATCTCAAGTTGCTGGTCATTGACCCTCTTTTGTAAGATAGTGCATGTTTTAGTCAGGTTTTGCATCTTTAGTTTCAGACTCCCCTCATCTTCATGAGAAGACTCACAGTAGATGAGAGAATAGAACCGAAGTCTTCTTCCTCATCACTAGCACTAAGTTCTTGGCTGCTGGATTTCCCTTGTACCATGACAGCTTCAGGTGAAGTTTTAATGGGCTAGGTTGCCATGGTTGAGGTCTTAAAGATGTAATCACTTGAAGAAGTAAAAGCCTTTTCCATATAGACCTCTTAGAGATTTGCAGATGAAGAGGAAAGTGAAAGAGGGGGAATCGTTAAAGGTGTATATATATGAAATGGATTTGAGATAAAGTTAATGCAAAAGGATAAACTTTGAAATACGAATGTTGGTCCCACCTCTGAAAAAGCATCTAAAAAGGTAGTTTTCTTGAAAGTCAAAAAATTTTCAAAGGAATTTGTCATTAAAAGTTTTATAAAATCTTTCGTAACTAATTTGATTTTAGAAGATATTCTTGAGCTTTATGGAAAATTTTCTTCGGAAGAAATTTCTTACTTTAGAGACATATTTGGTTTCAAAAGTTACTAAAACTAAGAAGTTTTATTCATAAGAAATAACTATTTTGAGGCTTAATTGCTTTCGGAAGAAAATTGTCCTTTAAAACTACACAAGTACTTAGAAGCATATTTAAGCTTTGTAAGATATATCAAAATTTCTTTCGAAGGTAAATGTCTTATAATTAGTTATTAGTTTTGAAGACATAATGTCTTCTAAAGACAAGTTAATGTCTTTTAAGGTACAATATGTCTAAAATTTCCAATATCATTTGAATAGTTTTCTTCGAAAGTAACCTGGGCTTATGTAGATGATGATATAGACAACTTAGAACACACATATCTAAAAATAAACTTGAGTTTAGTTTAAGAAAATCTACTCAAAGTTAATCATCCCAATAGCTAATACAAGATATTTTAATCGCAGTTCATCAAAAGCTTTTGTGAACAGATCAGCATATTATTCATTTGTGTTAACTTTGACTAATTTTATGAACCCCTTTTCAAATTTATCTCTAATCAAATGATACCTGATATTGATTTGTTTTGTCCTTGAGTGCTGCACAAGGTTCTCTATGATAAAAATAGCACTGTTGTTGTCTATATGAATAAGAATCTCCTTAAATTTGAATCCATGGTCCAACATCTGATTTTGAATCCAAAGAACTTGAGAACAACCACTTGAAGAAGCAATGTATTCAACTTTAGCAGTTGATGCAGACACACATGACTGTTTCTTGCATTTCCATGAGAATATCCTTGTGCTAAGGAATTGACATCCCCCACATGTATACTTTGCAGTCATGTTGTAGCCACCATAATCACTATTTGTATAGGCATACAGATTGAAGTCAAAATTCTTTGGATAGCAAAGGCATGGTTTTGGAGCACCTTTGAGATATCTAAGAATACTCTTAACAACACTAAGTGCGAGATCTTAGGGTTGGCTTGATATCTTACCAAACGCATGTGGCAAACATGGTATCAGGCTTGTTGGATGTGGGGTACATAAGAGACCTAATCATAGCTCTATAGAAATAAAAATCCACACACTCCCCCTCAAGGTCAAGTCCAATAGAGTGGTTTCTTGCTATGGGTGTTTTTGAAAATTTACATTCAGTCATGTTGAATCATGTGAGTATGTCTTGTACATACTTTGGAGATGCCATTGTCAACTTGTTTCACTTGAATTCCAAGAAAGAAATTGAGTTCCCTAATGATGCTCATTTCAAATATACTCTTTATCAACTTCTCAAAGTCTTTGCAAAGCTCTAGATTAGTTGACCCATAAATAATGTCATCCACATAAACTTGAACCAGTATCATGTCAATCCTTGTTCCTTTGATGAAAAGTTTTCCATCTATAGTACCCCTCTTATAGCCATGTTGAGAGTGGTACTTAGATAGTCTCTCATACAACTTCCTTAGAGCTTGGTGCAGACCATATAAAACTTTATCAAGCTTGTAGACATAATCAGGATGATCTAGGTCTACCTAGCCAGGTAGTTGTTTGACATACACCTCCTCATCAATCAACCAATATAAGAAAGCACACTTGACATCAAGTTGGTAGACTTTAAAATCCTTGGATACAGCAAAAGCAAGGAATATCCTAATAGCTTCAAGTCTTGTCGGTAGAGCAAAAACATATGTGTAGTCAATCCCTTCTTCTTGTGTGTATCCTTGAACATCTAGTCTAGCCTTATTCTTGATGACAGTCCTTTATCATCCTTTTTATTTCTAAACACCCATTTGGTGTAGTCAATCCCTTTTTAAAATTGATACAACTCCTCATACATTGCTTCAATCCAACTACCATCCTTCAAAGCTTCATCAACTTTCTTGGACTCTATCTAGGACAAGAAACAAGAGTATAGACAAACATTTTTATCATGGGTTTGTCCTCTTGTTCTCACCATTGTGTTAATATCTCCAATGATGTTTGTGGCAGGGTGTAACTTGTGGATCCTAAGTTGAGGAATCAAAGCAAGTTTATTGGACGAATCCAAATTTATGAAATTCAGAACTGGAAATGGAGTGTCACCAACCACATCAACATATTTATCATGAGAACCTTGATCTAATGAGTGTATGACATGATCAATGTTGCCTTCTATGGAGTGGTTATAAGCATCAAGAAATTCTTGATCACTATCACCACCTTCATTCCCTCCTACATTAGAATTTCCTGTATTTAAGTTTTGTGCCTCTAACCTAGACTTTGTAGGCAACTCGGATGTATTAGCTGAATTTGTCATGGTTGTGCTAATAGGAACTCCATCTACAGGGTTAGTTACCACTGGAGCTGAAATACTTTTCTTGCTTGGTTTTCTTAACTCGGTTCAGGATCTCCTGTTGATAAGTTACTTACAGATTCTAAAACATTCTCACATGATTTGTTAAAACAGTTGGTAACTAAATCAAGATTAACCAACCAATTAGCACAAGAACCTTTCACCCTAGGAGTATGTTCATTGAAGGCCATATTGGCTGACTCCTTAACTACTCTAGTTTTGTGATTGTGTACTCTATAAGCCTTAGCTTTGGAAGAGTATCCAATGAAATTCTATCATTTGATTTCTCAGAAAATTTAGCTACTTGATCTTTGGTATTTAAGATGGTGCAAGGAAATTCAAATGATCTGAGAAAACCAATGAAATGTCTCCTTTTGTGCCACAGCTCATAAGGAGTCATACCATAAGTCTTAAGTACTAAACATTTGTTCAGCACATAGCAGACAGTGTTGATGCCTCTTCCCAGAAGGTGATGGGCAGTTTAGAGTTAAATTACATGCTTCTTGCAACTTCAATAAGTGTCTTCTTTCTCCTCTCAGCAACACCATTTTGCTGAGAAGTCCTGGGAGCACTATATTGTTTTGTAATATCTTTTTCATCATAAAATGTATCAAGGATTTGGTTTTTGAATTCAGTTCCTAATCACATCTTTTGGTTTTCACCTTATGATCACATTGATTCTTAACTTGCAGAATAAAGTTCTTCATGTTCTCATGAGTCTCATCCTTAGTTTTAAGGGGAAAAACTCAAGTGAATATTATGAAATCATCTGTGATCATCAAACAATATGAGGTCCTTCCTAGACTCATTACATTGGTGGGGCCAAAGAGATCTATATGTAATAAGTGTAGGGGTGTATTGATGGAGTTCTTTTCCTTTGGCTTGTGAGACACCTTGTTTTGCTTCCTTTTTAGGCATGCAACACAATAATTATCACTTGTAAACTCTTTCTTTGTCATTCTAGTTCTCAAATAATTCTTAATAAAGTTATTCATGTTTTTAAAGTTTATATGATACATTCTTTTATGCCAAAGGAAAAACTCATTACTATTTGCTTTAGATAGAAAGCAAAAAACTTCTCTTGAAGGGGATGTTTCCTAAAATCCATCTTATACATGTTCAGTTTCTTAGGGGCTTTAAGCAGGATATGCTCTTAAGGAATGACCACCATGGGCTTGAGAACAATGCACTCATGCTCAGTAAAAAGCTTGTTGTGTCTCTCTTCACAAAGTTGGGATACACTTAGTAGATTGTACCCAAGCTCATTGACAAATTTTACATTTTCAATGTTGAGCTTTCCATTTGTGACCTTACCCCTTCTTGTAATGTAACCACCTGGATTTCCACAAAATACAACTGGACCTCAATTAATTTTCTTAATGTTTTGAAGCGAAGATCCATTGCCTATCATGTGTCTCGAATAGCCACTATCAATGATCCATACATTCCTCTTGGTCTTTAGCTATTGCTAAACAAAAAGAAATGGTTAGTTACATTTGGAAACCAAAGCCTTATTAGTCTTGGGCTTGTCAAAGTAAACTAAAGATAATACAATAGTGATTGATCCTATATTAAGGCTTTAAGGATCATTTGTTGTTATTAATGAAGAACTTTCAGTCACATGGTCTTCCTTTATCATCCATACCATCTTTGGAAGATTGGATTTCACCATCAACACTTTCGAATTTTTGATGACTTTGAAAGTTTTGGAGACTAGACCTTTGAAAGAGTTTGCATCCACATCAGTATACTTTAGTTCTTCGGTAGCATTCCCTTCTTTTGAGGCTAAATTTTCTTTAAAAGACAAGATTTCACTTGTCTTCTTCTTATCTTTGGTGCTTTTGAAAGGAAAAGACTTTCCTTCTGAAGATATCTTCTTCTTCTTCTCAAAATTTTTCTTCTTGGTCTTATGGATAGTACTTTTGGGATTGTAGAGACAATCCTTAAAAAGATAAGAAGTAATACCACACATTATGTAATCAACTTGCTTCCTTCTGAGAGTCTTTATTTGAGAAAGTAGAGCTTGATCACTTTCCACTTCCATCTTCATCTTCACAGATAATGTAGCAGGCTTCTTAGGGTGAGGGTTGCTCTTTGAACTAGATGGTTCATGCTTTGTAGTAGTGATGCATAGTTGATTAGCCTTTTTTTATTCACAGGGATGAGTTGGATATGAAATAGAACTCCTGTACTAGAGTCCATAGTCAAATCTTTAGCCTTTACCACTTCAAATCTTGCAAAGTCTTGTCCGCATTGATTCTTGGTCTTTCGTATTTGTCAATGCGGAAGAACAAATACTTGTCCGTATTTGGTTTATGTATTCCGCATTGACAAATGTGGAAGACTATACTTAGTTTTTCTTGAGCAGGATCTTCATCCGCATTTCTTCTTGGACTTATGGGATTCCAACAAAGCAATCATCAAATCACCCATTGAATTGGCATGTATGATCCTTTCAGGGTGCAACAAACTATCTCAAGAGACAGTGGAGCTTCAACAAGTTGTCAACCTAGTGAGCCTCAGAACTCATCCGGTGGCACTGCATAACACCAAGCTGATGGAAGTAGCATTTCGAAGGAACAGACAACTATTAATGCTGCATCACAGCTCACTAAAATGGATGTTGTTTCTCATTCATTCAAGTAGTCCTCATTGAATGAGTTTAAAACAATAGCTAGTCCAAGTGTTCAAGTTTATGAGAAAAACATGACCAATTTAGATTTATCTCTGCAATTGGATGTGATCCCCAGGCTCAGAATTCACAACACTCATCCAGCTGAAAACATCATTGGAGATGTCTCTGAGGGTGTGAGAAAAAGGGGACAAACTCACAATGGGAATGTCTGCTTGTACTCATGCTTCTTATCCCAGATGAACCCAAGAAAGTAGAAGATACCTTAAAGGATAGTAGCTAGGTTGAATCAATGTAAGAGGAATTGCTTAATTTAAATGACAAAAGGTCTGGAACCTATGTCCACTACCATCTGGTCAAGTACCATTAAGCACCAAATGGGTTTTCAGGCATAAAAAAGATGATAGAGGCTTGATCATCAAGAATAAGGCAATACTGGTAGTTCAAGGATACACCTAAGAGGAAGGAATTGATTATACTAATGTCTTTGCACTAGTTGCAAGACTTGAGGCAATAAGGATCTTTCTTGCTTACGCTGCATCCAAGAATTTTACTGTCTATCAAATTGATGTCAAGTGTGCCTTTCTATACAGGAATATAGATAAGGAAGTCTACGTATGCCAACCTCTAGGATTTGAAGACCCACAACACCCTAACTATGTGTGCAAATTGGATAAGCTCTCTATGGGCTGCACCAAGCACCTAGGCCGTGGTATGAGACTCTGTCTCAGTTTCTCCTGAAGAATGGTTACATAAGAAGTACCATTGACAAGACCTTATTCATAAGGAAGTCCGAGAAAGACATTTTGCTCGTACAAGTCTATGTCAATGACATCATATTTGGTTCCTCAAATGACCTAATGTGCAAAGACTTTGAGAGAATCATGAATATAATTTTTTTAATCATTGGATACCAGAGACCCAATTTAGGTTCTCCTTTGAGGTATCTATGGATTCTCTTGGCAGCGACTAGGTGAGACACCTTTTTATTCGCTTCATATCTTTCATAGTTGCAATTTGCAAACACGATATCAGGTCTACTTGCTATGAGATACATCAAAGAACCAATGATTGCCCTATACTAATGTTGATCAGTATCCTCCCCCTCAGAGTCCGGACAAATATTATGATTTTTGGGTGTATGTGTCTTGGCTGGCTTATAATCTTTCACATCAAATCTTTCTAAAATGTCAAAGAAATATTTAGATTGATTGATAAAGAACCCGTCCTTCATTTTCTTCACTTGAATTCTAAGGAAAAACTGGGTATCTGGTATCCAAGGAACAACAATTTCAATTTCTATGGCTATTCTGATAGTGACTCTGGTGGCTACAATATCAACAAGAAATCAACATAAGGAGGAGGTCAATTTCTTGGTGGAATGATCATCTCATGGCAATGCAAGAAACAATCTTGTGTCTCAACATCTACTACTGAAGCTGAATACATTGCGGCTACTAGTTGTTATGCTTAGTTGCTATGGATTCAAAACTAGATGATAGACTATGGATTCAAATTCATGAGTACTTCTATGCATATTGACAACAACATTGCCATCTCAATTACTGAAAATCATGTGAAGCACTCGAAGACAAAGCATATTGACATCAGGTATCATTTCATAAGAGATATTCATGAGAAAAATCTGACCAAACTAATCAAAGTTAATTCAAATGAACAATATGGTAATTTGTTCATCAAAACATTTGGTGAATAGTGATTGAAGAATTTAACTACAGCTTTTGGGATGATAAACATGACTAGCTTATCTCATTTGAAAACCTTTTTGAAATATGTTTTGTTTTTGTCAATACAATCTAAGCTCGGTTACAAAAAGTTTTTCTTCAAAATTTCACTAAGTATAAATTCTTCCGAAGAGGAATTAACCCTCAAAAGATATCATGTATATCTTTTGAAGCAAAATTTCTTTAAGGTAAATCTTCCTTTCAGAATAGTTTTAGTCTTGCAAGAATCATTTGATGAAATATCAAATCTACTTCCGAAGCTTATAAAATCTTACTCTCGGAAAGTCTCTTTTACCTTCGGAAGTAAAATATTTACCTTTGGAAGTAGTATTGGCTTCGGAAGAAGATTACCTTCAGAAATGATTTTACTCGGAAGAAGAATTATTATGTAACGTAAATCTTTTGGGCCTCACTCTGAAAAAGGTAAGATTTTCTTAATGATGTCAAAATTTTTTAAGTGGATTTTATCTTACCGCCCCTGTCACATCATATCCCAAACCATCACTTCACCTTATCCATTCACCATTTTCACCCATTTAAATATTTCCGACCAATTCACTTAGTCTTTTTATAACTTTTACTATCCAAAGCTTTCTTTATTCTTACTTTACCCTAATCCAAACAAATTTCTATGTTTCTTTCTCACAAAAATGGCCTTAAACCCTCAACAAAATCAAGTCACAATCCTGGATTCGTCCAAGGATGCCGACTTCTCAGAAATCATCTCTTTCATAACCCAATTAACCTACTTCATAGTCCTAACTATCAACCCCACTGTGTACTCGAACCACATGGTTGAATTTGGGAGAACAGACAGATTACAACCCCGAACGGAGTTAGGGTTCTGAGGTCAAGCATTTGTGATCAAGAGTTGATCATATCTGAACAAATCATCAGGGAGCATTTGGAGCTCCACAATGAAGGTTCTCCTATAGAGTTCCCCAAGGCAGAGATTGACGGCACATATACCATAATAGGATATGGAGGTGACGGCAGCACATCAACAATATACAAATTCAACTTCTCTTATCATTGGAAGTTCCTGCTACACATAGTCCTTCACTCCTTGTCAAATAAATCTGGGGGATGGGATCAAATCCTATACGAACTAGGATTCCTAGTTCATGGGTTGGTAAGACGCCTACGCTTTAATTATTATAAGTTGTGCTAACAAATTTGATGGGCAACCTTCAAAGGGAGACATTTTACATGTATCCCCGGTTCATCCAACATTTCATCAACTGTGAGTTGGACCAAAACAAGCTTGTCTGTATAGTTGCTCTTCTAGTCCCTCACATGAGGCCGGATATCTTCAAAATTCTAAAGAGGATGTCCACCAACTTCGCTAGAAGACACACTACACTTCTTCCAAGTATGACTGAGTGCATAGCTCCTGGTAACATCCCTGTTATCGCCACATGTGATGAACCCACACCAGCAACAACCATCACAATGCCAAATCTACCTTCTCACATCAAAATCACATACCAAAGACGTCCAAACAAACCCTTGTTCAATCTACTCTAATTGAACAAGTTCCCCCTATTGAATCCAAAAATACTTGAGGGAACCATAGGCTCAAACTCAGTCTGAGGTCACACCATCCTTCACTTTTGACCTCAATAAGGATTTTGAGTTTCCTTAGTCTCAAACCTAGGGAGCCTGAAACCCAAGCTGAAACCCCTCAGGATGAGTCCCTATACTCTCCTGAGCAGCCAAAAAGGGACAGTCTTCTCACAGGCTCAATGCCAATAAACATTGACCAAAGTCCTGGGTCATTTGGCTTAACCTCAATATCCTTTACTAACCTACTCATAGGAACTGATAAGGAGATTATGTCTCTTCAAGGCAATGAAGTTGATCCACAACACCCTCTCAAGGATCAACAGAGCCTAGAGAGACCTCTTATATCTAGCCCCCATCAGTATGCCCAAATTGAAGTGAGTCCCACTGATGTTGAGGGGACTCATATGGATTCAACTACCACTACTGAAGGAGCCTTATTGGATCCTCAAGATAGTGGTAACATTTTTGAGACTGAATCTACGGCAACCATGCCCTTTGATGACTCTAAAAGAGACGTCATTAGGCAGGGGAAACCAGGATGCCAAGAAACCACATCTAGTGGTGAGGATGAACATACAAGGTATGTTACCTCATCTCCCTATGATTCTTCAAAAGAAGATAAGGGAAGTCTGCAACTCACCATTCAAGACCTACTTTCTAAAATCTCAAACCTTGAATTAAAGGTTAAGACTTTAGAGGATAGGTCTGCCACTTAGAAACTTGAGATTGAAAGTCTCATGGCCAAACTAGCTTAGAAATAGATTGAGAGATCTTGTAGGCATGTACCAATTCAAGTCTCGTTGACCTCTTCCTCAAGCTCTCTGGATGATGCTACCAAAAAGAGGGAGAGTGTTTAGAGGCAAACACAAAAGGAACCACAGAGTCAAGCTTTAATAACCTTAACTTCAAGATACCCTGCTCAACAAGCAACAATTTTCCTGAGCCTCCTACAATTGTTCTTCAAATGGATCCAAGAATGCTCGAAGATCTAAATTGGTTCTTTTCCAAGTTCCTGATTAGATCTTCCATTGAACAGCCAAGCCCTGATGTAGCTGTGGCATATTTTGTAGCTGAAGAGCTTCAAAGGTTGAATGCACCTTCTACCACTATCCAAGAAGTTGGTCAAACTAAGGTCTACATAGAACTTGCGATTGATTTCGAAAGGGAGATAGGGACTGATGGCCAAGCAACTGAAATAGTTGGGATAGAGAGTCCATTTCCACAGACTTCCGAAGCTGAAGTCAAAGCCTCGGAAGAACCATTTCAATCTTCCGAAGCTGAGATGGAAGCCCCGAAAGGGTTATTCTCTTTATCCGAGGATCTCGTTATCACATATGCAATTCTGGAATTAGCATTTGACGTGAACAGTGAGGATTTTCTCAACCGACCCCTCACTCAAACAACATCATTAACATATGCTCAAATCTCCACCTCCTAACATAAAACCTCTACTCAAGAATCTCTAAAGTCTAGAACTTCCAAAGAAACCAAAGGGAAGAAGAAGATGACCATAGAAGATTTCTTAGAGGAAGAATGGTTAGAGAAGCTGAAAAGGAAAGGTAGACTCCTAACCAGGAAGTTGCTAGCTGCAAGTAGTAAAGCAGTTGCAGCTAACCAAGAGGCTATCAACAACAAAAGGAGAGTGGAAATCATTATCAGATTGGTCAATCTTGGAGCTGTTAATGAAGATGTGCTCCTACTATCATTAGAGGAGTTAATTGAGTTAGAGAAGGCAACCCTACTGCAAATTGAACAAAATAAAAAGGCAACAAGGTTGGCCTTAGAGGAAGAAACGAAGAGAAAGAAAAGAGAGGTTGATCTGCAGCTGAGAAAGAAAATGGCTCCAGGGGATTCTCTCTAGAGGAATGACTCCTCATAATAATGACGTGATCTTGTGGCTTTTCAAGAAAGAGAAGGATCAAATGGAGAAAGAGAGAAAGAAGACTGCAAAGGAGAAATTAAGGGAGAAGAAGGAGGAGGAAGAAGAAGCTGGACTCGTTGCTTTCAGGAAGATAGGTGATAAAGCATGGATGAAGGATTATCTAAGGTCTCACGACTTCTCTAGTAAGCCGATGGGTCCTACGTTTGAGAAGACCCTGCAACGACATGTTAGTGATATCAAGGCTGACATTCGCTCAAGGAAAAGGAAAGAGATGTGTAGAAGGGGACAAGGGATGATCTTCAAACCAACACCTCAACCCTAATCCCAACCTCAACCTTAACCTGAACCAATCCCTTTCCTTTTTCCCATCAAAACCGAACCTAACTCTGAACCATACACTCCTGAATCTAGACCATCTTCCAAACATGCTTCCTCACCACAACCACCTCAACTACCCATCCTCAAATCCAAAACACTTCCCAGAACCCAAACACCACTATCTACCCAACAACCACCCAAACCATCCCCTTAGTCTTCTAAACATCTCTTCTTGGAGGATTTTAAGGAGATCAAGATGAAGCTCATTAAAAGTACAACCTTGAGCAACATCTCTTGTAATGAGGGGTCGTCAAGCTAACCTATGTTAACTACTCCTTATGTTTCCTCACTAGAGATCAATTCCTTGATCTTCCTAGAGGAACATTGGACCAAGCCGTTAAACTCCTTGGCCTCAACTCTGATTCACTAAATAAAAAAATAGAACAAGCTAAGAAGAAGGCTGGTGACTCTACTGTATGCAAAGAAAAGGGATAGAGTATCAAGTTAGCCCCTTGTGCCAAGAAAGAAGATCGGTGGAGGTCGAGGTTTGAAGACTCTTCTTATAATATTGTTGTTGAGAGAGACAATGGTGAGATAAACAAGCTCAATGCTTTATCTCTACTACACTTAAGCAAGTTCAACATTGCTGAGTTAGCAGAGAAGCCATTCTCCAACCCCTCCAACTCTGAAATAGCTGCTCACATCAGAAATCATCTAAGAATTATTCATCTGGCCGAGCTAACTGCTAGGGCTACGATTGAAGAAGAGCTGAAGCTGAGAGAGAAGGATGAAAGGGAAGGATCAGCAACCAAAGGCAAAACCTTTCTTCAAATGGTTGAAGCTCCTGAACTTGAGTCCATAGTTAGATGGGAATATGAGTACAACTCTCGTCAACTAACTCTCTTCAGAGGGTCATAACAAAGAGTGCATACCATTCAAAGTGATATACTGGATCTACTGTCCATATAATTTTTGTACAAACTGCTCAGCACCACTTCAGGGAAGAACAAAGAAACAGATAAACGTCTTCTGTCCCTAGTGTAGAAGGTTTCGAGAAGTAGGAATAAGTGAGGTTTTGGTAACATCAGCCTAGGGGGAGTTTGTTGGATCTAGAAAGGCTGGTGTAACCAAAACCAAACACTTAGAAAATTTTGGTACAACTAATAAAGATCTTCTGAAGTTAAGTAAAGAACTCCCAAAGGCAAATGGAGTTCTTTCAAAGGTAAAGTCAGAATTTCCGAAGATTATGTCTGATGAATCTTTCGAAGGGAAAATTCAACTTCAGAAGACAAAGTCTTCTCTCTTCTGAAGTTCAAGACTTAGAAGAAACCCAGACAATGACTTCTAAAGTATGAAGATCTGAAGAAAGCCTCAAGTCTAGGAAGAAGTAGCTTATTTCGAAGTATAAGTTGCTTCAAAAAGAAGTTGTTCTTCCGAAGCTAGTTAACTTTCGGAAGAACCTACTATGAACCAGTGGACACAAGGTGGTCCTTTTGACACTGCGCTGCAAATCTCTAAGATACTGCATGGTGCTTTCCCACGCCTATGTAGTTGGCCATACTTTATTCCACTATTCACCTTTTATCAGTTAGTATAGTTACTGACTTTAGTTGGTGACAAAAGGTAAGTCATGGACATGTCATGACTACCATATCTTAGCTAATATTTTATCTAAATTACCTTTTCTTTAGTAAAGTATATCCGGCCATTGGTGAGAGTATATATAGTTTCTCATTGTAACTCTTGTAACATGATTGTAAGAGTCTTGTAATACTTTGAGTTAAGAAGTAATACATACAAGTACCTTAAAAACTATTCTCTTATGTTCTTAGTTACTTTGTGTATAATTATCAACTCTTAAAAGGATTTTGCATCATCTAACCAAGTGTGATTGAGTAAGTTTAAGATAAAACAAGTGTGTAGTGACAAAAAACCGATCCTGTAACTTCTAATGGAACTTGAGAGCAATATACAACATTCTTGAAAACCATACTTATCTTGTTCTTATTCTTTGTTCTATCTCATACTTATTTGTGTTCTTAGCAATGTTAAGGTTAACCTGGTTTCCTATTTGCTCTTTTAAGTGTTCTAACACTCTACTTTTTATGAGACTGATTGTATTGGCCATCCTTTAAACAATCTGAAATTGGTATTAGAGTGTTTCAGACTCTTGGTTGTAAGATCTCACTATCTTAAATCCTCTTAGTTTCACAAATCACTTAACAACTCAAATGGAAACTCTTGCTAAGGATGATATGGAAATAAGTACTATTACAAAGTCTTCACTAATCACTCCTAATGACTTTGATACATGGTGCCAAAAAATTGACGGCTTCAATAAGTCTCAAGACAGTAGGATTTGGGGATCCGTTGTCTCTGTACCTCATGTACTATGCACCACTTTAGTTGCTACCGGAGGTGGCATGATACCAAAGGAAATGGCTAACTACTCTTAAAAAGACTAAAAGAAGTTACATTTAGATCAGAAAGCCATGACCGCCCTCCAAACGACTCTTCCTAGAGACAATTGACATACTATTGTGTGGTCATTAAGAGGACTGAAAACCTCAAGACCCTTACTCTTACCGAGTTGTATTGTATTATTCGTGGATACCAGATGGAGATTAACATGCAACATCCATCCAATAACTCCAACAATCAGTAGAGTTCAGCCATTCATGTGGTTGAAAGGGATTGTAGAGAACCACATCATCATCTCATCTATGACCCAGACAACTCACAAAAAGGTCATTTCATCACCTTCCCAGAGACACCAAGGGAGAGTTACATCTAAGAAAGCCCATTTCAAGAAACAAGCACATCAAAAGCCTTGGTGTTTGTTGATAAAAGCAGTGCCAACTTCCTCTTCACCCTTGAAGACTTGGATTACATTCATCCAGATGGTCTAGAGTACATAAAGATAGTCCAACCATTAGCTTTTCTCACTTATAGTGCCAAGAAGTTCTACAAGAGGACAGGAAGGAAGTTTCCCAGCAATGTATCTATGGAAAGTTTGGGCTAGACAAAAACAAAGTCTTACAACTGTAACCAAATAGAACACTTTGCTAGGGATTACTAGTCACCAAGGACAAATGGTTGCCAAGCACAACCCAGACCAAACTCCACTAATGGAGTTCCGCACACTAAGAATCCCAAGTAACAAACTGCAATTGCTATTGAAGAAAGATGCTTTGATTGGAGTTTCTAGGTTGAAGCATCTCCAAACCAAGCACTAATGGCTGATCATGAAGAAGTTAAGGTATTGGAACATCTTTGTACCCCAGAATGCATTGCTAAAGTTAATAAATATAGGTCCTACAACTTAGAGATGAAATCTGACCTTGAGGCCTTAAACATTTTAAAAGTTGATTTTAAAAGAGCTAAAATGCTTACAAACTTACAATAAAAGATCTATAAAAAACCATTTTAACTCTTAAGCATGAACACACAAACTATAGGACTCAAATCAAAGATCTCATGACTAAGTTAACTAAATGCTAGGCTAAGCTTGTGATCAGTAAAGCCATGGTAGAAAAATGTGTTCTTGAAGAAGAGATCTTCAAGAATATCATATCCTTATCCCTACATACAAAAGTGTGTTATTAGAACAAGCAGGGACTGGGTTCTACTAAGATAGCTCCTCCACACACTCTACTATCTTTAAGATCTACAAGAAATGGAACTTGTCAAGATGAGCTTCCTTTCACAGACCCCATTGAAAAAGAGGATGAAGATAAGATAGTGAAGAATGGATCTCAGATATGTGAATAAGATCATCTTAAGAAAGTTCACTACCCTTCTAAGGAGAGGAAAGAACCAAGGATGACAAAGCTTAAAAGGAATAACTTGATGAGAGTAGCCAAGAGAAGATCAAAGAAGGCTTAAGAGATCACGGCCATTTTCAACTCCAAGTAGAAACAACTCTTTATCTCTATAGGATTTGAAATGGTAAAGACTAAGGACTCAACTATGAACTTTACTACCAGGAATTCTAGTTCTTGTCCAACTCATTCCTATGAAGAAAAAAAGGTTGATCAGCTGTGTACCACTACTACATAGCCTGAACAATTCACCTCCAAGAGCAAGCCTCACCCTAGGAAGCCTGTTGCATCATTCAAGAAGATGAAGATGGAAATGGAAAGTGATAAAGCTTAGATTTCGATTCACAAGAAACCTCTCAGAAGGAAGCCAGTTGATTGCATCATGCATGGTAGTACCTCTCATCTTGCTAAGGATTACATATATAATCCTAAAAGTACTATCCACATGACCAATAACAAGACTTCTGAGAAGAAGAAAAAGAAAGTTTTGGAACGAAAATCTCTTCCTTTTGGAAGCTCCAAAGTGGAATAAAAGACAAGTGAAAACTTGCCTTTGGATTAAATCTTGGTCTCGGAAGAAAGGAATGCTTCCAAAGTACTGAGTTTCTTGCAGTGAAAGCAAGATCTTCTGAAGGTCTAGTCTCCAAAATTTCTGAAGTTGTTAAAAATTCTAAAGTGTTGAAGGTCAAGTCTAATCTTCCAAAGATGATGTGGAAGAAAAAGGAAGACCATATGACTGGAAGTTCTTCGTCAACAATAGCAAATGATACTAAAGTCTAAACATAGGATTAATCACTATTGCATTGTCTTTAGTCTACTTTGAAAAGCCCAATACTAGTGAGGCTTGAGTTTCCAAATGTAAAAAACCATCTCTTTTTGTGCAGGAACAACTAAATACTAAGAGTAATGTATGGACCATTGATAGTTGTTGTTCCAATCACTTGGCAGGCAATGACTTATTGCTTTAAAACTTTGAGAAAATTGATGGAGGGCCAGTTGCTTTTGGAGGAGATGTAGGTGGTTATATTATTGGAAGGGGTAGGGTCACATAGATGAACTCATCTCTCTTCCCTTAGAGGAGCTTAATAAACTGAGGGCAGCCAGATTAAACTCATCTCTCTTCCCCCAGGCCAAAAAGTCAAGATAATGAGTTAAGGGTAGCCAAATTAAACTACTTGGAGACCAGGAACTACAACATAGATAAACTCATCTCTCTTCCCTTAAAGGAGATTAATGAATTGGCTGACACTAAGTCATCAAATGATAGGAAGGAGGTAGAGGAGGCATAATTGCTCCTCAAAATCAAGGAAAAAGGAGAAAGAAAAGACTTTACAAGCATGCTCCTACCCTCTCCCTAGTTTAAGAAAATCTTAAGACAAAAGATGTGGTAACTAAACAACCTGAGGTAGACATGGAAGCAAACAACGGAAACATGATCAGCTACCTGAATGCCACATGCCTCCATTAGGCATCTACACTTCTTCCCTTATCCTATGAGTACATAGAATTTGAGTACCTCAAGAAGCTCAAGCAACAAATGAAAATGAATAAAAAACTGCTAAGAGGAAGATGAGGGAAGAAGCTACAAAGTCAAGAGCCATCATCCAAAAGAGTCAAAAGAAGTCTGCTGATAGGCAAAGGATGATAAGCTTCTTGAAGCTATATGGATCCTCCAGAAGGAGGCTTGGTCCATTATATCTATCCACTATGGATGAGCACATTAGAGTGATCAAGTAGAAGATTAAAAGGGGGAGCTTGTTGACTTGCATTCTCCACCAAGTCAAGCTCCTCCTAAAGTTGAGGTCAAGGTATCCTAAGAGACAACACATCCTGGACCTAGTGTTGGACCATAGCCAACTCCATCTTCTGATCCACAACAGGGTCCTGATCGCTCTCCTTCTAAACTTATGAGGGAAAAGGACCCAATTAAGAAAGAGACACAAGAACAACCTAGTGCTAAAGGCTAATTTCAAGGCATCTACCTCCACATCTCAGGAGGAAAACGATGGCCATGAAGATGGATAGTAAGAAGAAGAAGAAGAATTTCAAGGCATCTACCTCCATATCTCAGGATGAGTTAAAGCATCCTGAGGTAGCTCAAAAAAATGATGGCCATGAAGATGGATAGTAAGAAGAAGAAGAATTTCAAGGCATCTACATCCACATCTCAGGATGAGTTAAAGCATCCTGAGGTAGCTCAAAAAAATGTTGCCCAACCATGTCCAACCAAAAATAATTATCTCTATGACTTGAGAAGGTACTATGAGAGTCTGAGGGATCTTGACCAAATGATGAAGAATGAAATGGTCTTGATCCTAATGAGGACTATTAATATCTATGTAACCTTATTTGTTTTGATAGCATCAGCCAAGGGGGAGTTCGTAAGGTTTATACTTAATGGCTCATGTAATCAAAGTAACCAAAGAGCTTCCAACATCTATGCATAAAGTAGAGAGTAGAGTTACTTTAGAAGATTTACACAACTCAAAGAAAATATTCAAAGTGTAAAATCTTTAGAAGCCAAAGACCAAATCTTTCGAAGCCACAAATGAAGTATTCCAAAACGTCAAAGACAAAGTTTTCCGAAGCCAAAAGGCTAAAGACCGATTTCTTCCGAAGATAGAGAAAATATACTTACTCTAATCACCTTTTGAAAAAAGTTGGCCAACTTTCCTCTACCACTCTAGAAACTCACCAACTTATACAAGTTGGTGAAAATGCCCATACTTTTATAACCTGTAGATTATGGTAAGTGGTCTGTACCTTTCTACTTTGTATATTTATCCTTTTTGTAATATATTAGAATATGAGCTATGACATGTTATAGTCACAAGTCAAAAGGCAATCTGCCTTTTGACTGTACATTGATCTTGTTGTCTAGATTAGTGTTTCGAGCTGGCTTTCAAAGTATAGTCGGTTGTAAGATGTAGTATAAAGTATCACAGGTTCTTGTATTTATTTTTATGCCTTGTAAGATGAGTATAAGCATGTTAAATAGTCAAAGGAGATTAAATCCTAACATTCAGGAGGTAGTAAAGAAAGAAGTTATTAGATGCAAGATTGATCTACCCTATCTCTAACTTGAAGTGGGTGAGTCCCGTGTAGGCTGTTCCTAAGAAAAGGGGATGACAGTGGTGACTAATGAGAAGAACGAGTTGATTCCAATGAGGATGGTCACCGAGTGGTGAGTTTGCATTGACTATCGCAACTTGAATAATTCCATAAGGAAATACCATTTCATGCTTCCCTTTATTGATAAGTTGTTGGAGCATTTGTCAGGGTAACAGTTTTACTATTTCCTTCATGGCTTTTTAGGCTATTTCCAGATCTCATTGCCCTAGAGGATCAGGAAAAAATGATCTTTACATGCCCGTATGGCACCTTTGTGTATTGCCGCATGTCGTTTGGGTTATGTAACGCTCTAGCTACTTTTCATCGATGTATGGTAGCTATATTCCAAGACATGATCGAGGATTCGATGGAGGTTATCAAGGATTACTTTTTTTTGGAGCTCATTTGATTCATGTTTGGAGTGTTTGGGAGCTCCTTTGCATATCTCCGCATGCTATTTGATTGTATTGGATCATTGATGCTTTATATTTGAATACTTTGTAATTTTTCATCTTCATCATTGTGTTTGTTGTTTGTTGGTATTTCTTATATTGAATAGTTTAACATATCATTTGTAATGTATTTCGATCAAATGGACTAACAAAATGGTATCAGAGCCATAGTGTTCTTGATTGTTTGAGGTTTTTGGTTGTTTTTGTTCAATATCAATATTTCATCAATTCCAAATCAAATTTGAGTGTATTTGATATGAAATTTTATTGAATTTTGTTTGTCATTAGTTGGAAAAGCTTTATCAATCATCAAATAATCCATTGAGATTTGGGTGATTTTAGATTATTTCGTGTTCAAAAAGCTTCTCAGATTCATCCAGCGAAACTAGTGCTCATCTAGCAAACCTGTCATCTTCATCTAGCGAAACTACAAGTGTTTTACACTTTGTAGTCGTTTTGTGCATCTCAGCGAAAGTATAAACTTTGAACAAAAGTTCAACAGTGCTTGTGTTCATTTTGCAAGTGAAATTGTTGTCGAAATTACTCTGAACAAAAGTTCAAGCTTGTTTTGTGTGAAACTGTCGGCGAAACTAAGCATTTTCAAACCTTTGTCTAGCGAAAGTACTGCAGAATTTACCAGTGAATTTATCCTGCGAAAGTACAGTTATCTCTACAAAACTAGCTCATTTCGGCAAAACTAGCCAAATTCAGCGAAATTGTCATTCATTCCTGCGAAACTTGCATGTCCAAGATGATTACTCTCACACTTGCAGATTTATAAAGTGAAGCTCCCAATAGACCCCCTAGGCTCATAAACTGAGACAACTTTGAAGATTGGAAGAGATGTCTCAAAGCTTTTTTCTTCTAAACCGATCACAATCAATTGAAATCAATCATCTCTGGTCCACATACTAACCGTCACTGGTGGTGATGTCATGTCTCAAAACAAGGACCCAGCTACGTTCATCGAAAAGGATCTTAAACTGATTGATAGAGACCAGAAAGCTTTTGGAGCATTAACTCTATGTCTCACACTAGACATCTATAATGGTTTGCTAAACACAAGAATGCAAAGTCTCTCTTCAATGCTTTTTGTGAGTTCTATGATGGAAACGATGAGTTGGTAAAAGACAAAGGTATTCAAGCTGAGAAGGAGTTTAACTCCTTTGTGGGATACAAGAACGAGAGTCTCACTGATCTTACCAACCGTTTTCTGACAGTTTCCAGCACGTTGAAGAAATATGATGAGAAACTTTCCAATAGTGAGCAAGTTAACAGGTTGTTATACTCTCCCCCATAAAGAAGAGGTTGTAAGGAGCTGCAGAAGTTAATACTTACTATTGAGATGATAAGCAAGAGGAAGGTTATATCAATTCGAAGTGACAATGGTACCGAATTCAGAAACCATATTTTTGATTCCTTCTGTGCTGGTAAAGGTATTTTAAGACAATTCAATGCCACAAGAACACCTCAGAAGAATGGTGTTGCTGAAAGAAAGAATCGCACCCTCATTGAAGCTGCTCGTACTATGCTGATTGAGTCCTTTTTACCCATCATCTTTTAGGCTAAGGCTGTAAATAGTGATTCATATGTGCTTAACAGGGTGTTGATTTTCAAAGACAAAATGAAGACTCCTTATGAACTATTTCATAAGAGGAAACCTTTGATTGATTTTTTTTGGCCATTTGGTTGCTCGTGTATTCTCCTAAATACCCAAGCACAAAAGATGAAATTCGATGTTGTGTCAGATGAATGCTACTTTGTTGGTTACTCCTCCTCTCAGAAAGCTTATCGGGTGTATAACAAGAGAACCTGTATTGTGCAAGAGTCCTTTTATGTTGATTGCCAAGAATCTAATTCCTCTGATGTCCTATCAGAACCAGCATGGTTCTTTGACTCCAAGATGGTTTTCAACTCATTTAATCTTCCATTTTTTGATGATGATGCGTCCATCTCCAATGTCCAAAAAAACATTATTCCTCCAGATGCTTTACCTATCACACCTCCTATTTATCAAAACCCTCCAAATTCATCACCTACCAATGCCAAATCAGTTGGCATTGTTTCTTCCTCATCATCCTTTGACATTCCACCTCTACCTATTTCTTTATCTCTTCCCTCGTCACCTACATCTATCTTATCTCCGTAGTCTCATCCACATCACCAATTGATTCTTCTCAACCATCTTCATCTCCATCATCAAACCATCACCAACCCATCAACCAACCTACTTCAAATACCTTGACTTTAACCACTGATTTCAAAACATAGAAAGACCATCTCCATGATAATATTAGGATCTATCATAGATGGAGTTCAGACGTGGAGTCAATCTAGCTTGATTAATGTATGTTTATTTTCCTGTTTTATATCCTAAATCGTTTCGAAGAATGTTCATGCAGCTCTTTTGGATCCTTGCTAGGTTGAGTCAATGCAATTGGAGCTGCAACAATTTAGAAAGCTCAAGGTGTGGACCCTGGTCGATCTCCCACCAAACAAATGCCCAATTGGCATGAAATGGTTTTCAAGAGCAAACCCGATGCCTGTGGCATTGTGGTAAGAAATAAGTCTAGATTGGTGGTTCAGGGCTTTGCTCAAGAAGAAGAGATAGATTACATGGAAGTCTTCATTCCTGTAGCCCGTCTTGAAGCTATTCGGATCTTTCTGGCTCATGTCGCACACAAGCAATTCAAAGTCTATCAGATGGATGTTAAATGTGCATTTCTTTATGGAGACATTGACAAAGATATATACGTGTGTCAACCACCAGGATTTGAGGATCCCGACTTTTCTGACAAAGTCTACAAGCTTGATAAGTCCCTTTATGGTCTTCATCAAGCTCCTCGGATCTGGTACGAGACTTTAACACATTATCTTTTATGCAATGGTTTCTCTTGTGGCACCATTGATATGACATTATTCAAGAAAGAAGTGGATGGTGAGATGCTGATTGACAAGTCTATGTAGATGATATTATCTTTGGCTCCACCAATCCAAAGTTGTGTCGGGAGTTTTAGGAAGTCATGCATGGTCTCTTTGAAATGAGCATGATGGGAGAGATGTGCTTTTTCCTTGGGTTGCAGGTTGAACAAAAGCTAGAGATAATTCTCATTCATCAGGAGAAGTATATTAAATACATTCTAATGAAATTCAAGATGGATGATGCTTCTCCTGAACTCACTCCTTTTACTGCCCATACATGCCTCACTCCCGATGAAAATGGGAAACCCATTGATCCTCATCTATACAAATCTATGATCGGTTCCCTTATGTATCTTACATCGAGTCGCCCTGACATAACCTTTGCTGTAGGATACTGTGCTCGATACCAATCTACCCCGAAGGAGTCTCATGAAAAGGCCGTAAAACAAATCTTTCATTATCTTAAAAGCTCCTCTCGCTTAGGGTTTTGGTATCCTTATGGTGGGAATTTTGACTTACATGTCTATTCTGATAGTGATTCTAATGGTTCTACGTTAAACAGAAAATAGGTTACCGGAGGCTGTCAGTACTTAGGAAATTGTCTGGTATCATGGTAGAGCAAGAAACAGACTATTGTCTCTCTCTCTCTACAGGGGAGGCAGAGTACATTGCTGCTTCAAGTTGTTGCTCACAAGTGCTCTAGATGCAACGTTAGATGATTGACTACGGGATCAATTTTCTCCATACATTGTTGTTCTGTGACAACGAAGCAGCCATTGGCATAGCAAAGAATCCTATCCATCACTCCCAAACCAAGCACATCGAGACGTGGATCCATGCAATTCATGATGCTCAGGAGAAGGGTTTTATTGATATTATTCCTATTGACACTAAAAATCAAAAAGTTGATCTTTTCACTAAAACATTCGATCAACCTCGTTTTTATTAATTGATCTCTATATAGGATTAATATCATTATAAAACCCTTTTTCTTTCAAATTATCTCATGTATGTATTATTTTTATTTTATTTGTCATTTTCTTTCTTTATTTTCGTTTTCCTGTTTGCTTCATCGTCCTTCATTATTTTTCATATATCCAATATATAAATATATATATATACATATTATTTTTGTATATATATATATATACATACATATACATATTATTAAGAAATTTCTCCATCTTGCTGTTTCATCGAAATTTTAGGGGAGAATACTAAATGTTTCTCTTATTCTCTTTTGCAAAAGTTCTCCTAAATAAAATGTGATGCCTGGATGATATGAAGGAGGTCAACCGTTTTGTGTTGGATATGCTTGATAGGTTCAGCTAAAAAGTATAGTAGACAGTAATCTCGTAGCTTAACTAATTGAATAAGAAACTTGATGGCTCGGATAATCTCCTTGACATTTTTCAAGGGTTTAGTGGTGGCAGTGGCAGTAGGAGTGGATGTGGTCACTGTAAATCTTGGCCTCTTCCCCTTTTTTCCATAGGGTTGAGCCATTCTCTTCCTCCTCGAGCCCTTAGACACAGTGGCTCCTCCTTGGCTGTTGGGCGGGTCAGGGGTATATGATGGATCTGTATCAGCAACAGCAGCATCCCCGGACTCCCCATGGCGTCCACCTACCGCCCTGTGACCTCTCTCTGTGGCTACAACCCGGCTTCCCACCGTTCACGCCAGAGGCTCTTCATCAGACTCCCCCTCCTCCTCCATCTGGAAATCAGGGTGAATGGGAGCAGACTTGGGTCCACCCTGACCATCACCTCCCTGATCAGCATCGTGGTTATCACCGTCGGAGTCATCAGAGGGTAGAGCAATCTGCTCAACATCCGACTCACTATCGTCGTGGCGCCACTTCCTCCTAGCTGGCGCCACATAGTCATCCCGAACTAGATACCCAAACAACCTCCTTACCCGGGGCATCACCTGCTTGCCCCGGTAAACCTTCATCCTCCCTAGTGTAGTGTCATCCATGACCTCTAGAGTCATTGCATCATCACTCTCTTTGGGCAGCGAGAGCAGCTTTTGGTCAATGATCATCTGGAGGAACCGAGGATACATACAGAATCCCTCCTTGCCCTTTGCTTCTAGGTTCTCGACCCAGTAGTTGAAGATCATCCTTGAGAAGCTGAATGGATGATTCAGTACCAAAGCCACGTAGGCATTCTAGATCTGATCAAACAGCTCATCAAATCCTCCCTTCCTCGAGGCAATACACTTCTGCAGTACATGGGCTAAGTACTTGAGTTGGGGGCACAGGTTGTTCTTGTTGAGCACACCTGTGTTTATGTCCCCCGAGTACTTAGCCCGAAGAAAGCAACCTCAGACAGTCAATGGATGCAGTCTGGTAGGGCAGTCATTATCATCTCCCAACTCTAACACCCTCCTGAGGTCTTCCTCACTGATCTCTATCGCTTCTCCAAATATGGTACTCCTAATCCGATGTGGTTTAGCAAACCTGTCGATAATGGCGTTTTCCCAGAACGCCTGCTGAATCGATCAATAAGGTGTGCACGGAGTAGATACAGCCTTGAAGATCCTCGATCTCTGTAGGAAAGTGATGATCCTAACAAAGTCAGTGGCATTCTGTGAGGTAACGTCCAAATGAGCACACAGGTTATGCTTTGTGCTCATAGTCCATCGACTCACCATGTTTCTGTTAGACAAGATAAATAATCATTAGAGTTTGTGTAAGTAAATGCCACTTGAATTTTAGTGGACTTGAATCTTTTTGTTCTGTCGTGCAAATGGACAATCCGACTGAATCTTAGTCGTGCGAATAAGCTCAGTCGTGCGAATGAACCTGCAACTCAACTGAGTTGTATACTGTTCTATGCGGTTGAATCAATTGTGCGACTGAGTTCATACTCATGGTTCATTCGTGCGATTGACTCATTTTCCCATTTCAATCATGCGATTGAAGTTCATCGGTATGTCCATTCACATAACGTCTCTGTTCCGTACCGTAGAATCGATTCTTGGTCGCTACTTGATGTTAAACGTTCAGGGTAGTCTCATTTGACTCGCCATACATCAAAATAACACTTTGTACTATATAACTTTTCGTTTAAGTATATATTAGTGTTTATTTAAAGGTTTTGTCTCGGTTTTTGTTTTGAGCCAATATGAACATTTAAGGCTTGCTTAATCTATGCATTTTGATTGAATCTAGTCGCGCATTACCCGTAGAAACAAAATAGAATCGGTGAGTGTCACAAATAGGGTGCTAAATCACTAATATGAAATTTGGGCAGAGTGGTATTTCTTTCATGTGATTTAGGGGCAATTTAGGGGTGATGAATGTCTGCGACCGACTCTCCCTCTATTTATACTAGGCTTCCTTCAGTCGTGCGACTGAACCTATTCACACTTTTGATTCGTGCGACTGGGGCTCAGTCGTGCGACTCGCTCAGTCGGTCACCGTTAGTCGTGCGACTAGGTTTCAGTCGTGCGACTGACTCATTCGGTTAGCTTCATTCGTTCGACTAGGGTTCAGTCGGATGACTGACTCAGTCGGTCACGACCATTCGTACGGTTGGCTCATACTCATGATCCAATCGTTTGAATGGTTCAATCTCACTGCTTCATTCATGCGACTGGTCCATACTTATGGTCCAGTCGTGCGAATGACTCAGACTTGTTCATTGACCTTATGCACTTTCAAAAACTATCCTTTTAACAATAGGTAAAACATTTTCAGTGATGATCATATCAGACATGATCCTTTTACTTAAAATGAATTTGTCACCTCAAACGTGACTCATTTTATTTTGAATATTGTTTGTTACCTCAGATGCGACCCTTTTGAGTGAGTGATTCACATATTACGACGAGTTGTTGAGTCCAACTCTTACCTTACAATTTACTAAAATTGAACAGAAAAACTTTGAAATTAAGAACAATAACATGACATATTTTTGTATTTTTGATTAGAGATAAAATACAACCTATTAGAAGAGTTCTAATTGATTTTTACTTCCTGGATAACATAGCTTCAATTCTAGTTAATCATTTCTGATACAATTCATTTTTGGAATCATACAGGTATATCAGTCTCACTTGGGACACTTTATAAACAATTTTGATGCTTGATCCTGTTTTCACTGATAGTCAACAGCAATTTTAGTGCTACAAGATGCACACAATGATTTTGACTTTCAGGAGTTGCAGCTCACGATGATTGTCTATATACTTGTCCTCTTAAATCCATACACAGATTTTTGACACACATTGGTGATGATTTAAGGTTTAATTATTTCAACAAGCATTTGTGGATCCCATGCTTATATGGTAATCAACGTTCCTCAGGAGATTTTTGACTGTTCTACGGGTATTTTACAAGAAGAAACTATTCTAAGAGCTTTCAAAGAGATGCTAAGCCTCAGGTCAGTGCCACCGCACAGCAGAGAGGCGCAAACAACAATGAATTCTAGAATATTTAGGTTATGCTTATCCTCAAGTCAGTGCCACCGCACAGCAGAGTGGCACACAACCTATCTTCTTGTTTGAGCAATTATTTTCTTTTTGCACAGATCGCACTAACAACATAGGTTATTAGCTTGATTGCTTTTTGCATTTTTCATGTGCTTTGCTCATTTTATGGTCATCCGCACACATTTGTGGCGTTTATTTTGCTCGTCACCCCTTATTAGAACTTCGTTGATTGTATTAACCAGGGATATGATAGGAACCCACATCTTGTTGAAGAACTTAGTTTGAGCTTGAAATCACCAATGAGGTCTTCTTATCTATTGTGTTGAATCTACTGACACATCATCTAATGCGCTAATAACCTCTAGGTCTACTTTCTCTATGTTACCATAGTAGCGTATTAGTTTACCTATCATCTTTCTTTTATTTTGCTTTGACTATTCAGACTTAACTTTGAATTTTGAATCATAAGTGGTTAAACCTTTTAAAGTCCCATATGATCTGTTCCCTGTGTACTATCATTTTCCAAATTCATTGAATCAGTATTGCAGATTTGATTTCTTTCCTTTTAGCTAAGTTGTCCTCCTCCCTAATTTTTCTAAGTAATTAAATAAAATTACTAAGTTAATATTAATCTAACCTATTCTCCCCCTAAAATTCTAAAAATGAAAATGTTTTTGTGTTTAGAATTTTAATAGGTGAAAAATAAAATAAAATAAAAATTGACTCTGCTCGTCGGACTATGTACTCTCATCTTCTGGAATCACGTCACATTTCTTTTTCATGCCGTTGACCTCTGACAGATATAAAAATTTGGTTTGTCAAAAGCTTTTGTGTAGAGGTCAACGCGTTGAAAATCCGTATTAATTTTAACAACATCGATTAAATTCTTTTCAAAACAAACACGTATAAAGTGATATTTAATTCTGATGTGTTTGGTCTTAGGATGTTGGACAGGATTTTTAGTTACGGCTATAGCAGCAGGATTATCAACAAATATAGGAGTGTTAGAGAATTTCAAACCGTAGTCCCGCATTTGCTGTTGAATCTAGATGATTTGTGAACAGCAGCTTGTAGCAGCAACATATTCAGCTTCACAAGTTGACAAAGCAACTGATGTCTGCTTCTTACACTACCATGTGACTAATCTTCTCCCAAAGAATTGACATCCTACTGAAGTTGACTTATAGTTCATTTTGTAGCCACCATAATCCGAATCGCTATACGCTGTAAGCTCAAAGTCATTGTCATGAGGATACCACAAACCAAGTGTTGGAGTGTCCTTCAGATAACGAAATATCCTTTTAACTCCTATGAGATGGTTGACTTTTGGCTTCGCCTGATATATGGAGCAGAGACACGTCGCATACATGATATTAGGTCATGAGGTAGTGAGGTACATGAGGGATCCAATCATTCCTCAGTACATGATGGCATCTACCAGATCACCATTTTCATCGGGTGCCACATCGTGGTTTGTAGCTAATGGAGTCCCAGCTACCTAAGCGTTCTCCATATCGAACCGAATGAGAATATTGCCTACATACTTGGTCTGATGTAGAAATATCCCCTTTGGTGTCTGATCCACCTGATAACCCGAGAAAGAACTTCATTTCTCCGATGGCACTCATTTCAAATTCAGCTTTCATTAGTGCTTCAAATTCTTTGCATAATGCTTCGTTTTTGGAACCAAAGATTATGTCATCAACATAGATCTGAACTAGCAGTAAGTCACCATCCTTTTCTTTGAGTCACCATCGTTTTCTTTGATGAACAGTGTACAATCAATCACTCATCTGCGAAAACTGTGTTTCACAAGATGAGTCGAGAGTTTTTCATACCATGCTCTAGGGGCTTGGTGGAGCCCGTAGAGAGCCTTATCCAGCTTGTAAACTCTGTCCTAATGATATGGATCCTCAAATCCTTCGGTTGACTGTCATACACTGTCTCCCGGATTTCACCATGAATAAATGCACTCTTTACATCCAGTTGATAAACTTTAATCTTCATGTAAGATGCATAGGCTAGGAAGATACGGATTGCTTCCATTCACGCCACAGGTGCAAAGACTTCATTGTAATCAATACCCTCAACTTGTCGAAATCTTTGAACTACAAGTCGATCCTTATTTCTTATTATGACCCCTTGGTCATCTTTCTTGCACTTCAATACCCATTTAGTGCCAATGACCTTAGCATCGTTAGGTCTATCCACCAATGTCCATACTCCTAACTTCTTGAATTGAAGAAGTTCCTCTTGCATGGCACTCACCCATGCCTCATCGTTTAGGGCTTCACTACATATTTTGGCTCAAATTAAGACACAAAACATCGATATGCACCATCGTGAAGATATCCCTTTTCCATCACTGAGGCATAATCAGCTGAGTATAGCTGATTTCTTGTCTGTACTCTTGATCAAACATCTCCAATGACATTGTCCAAAGGATGACACACGTTTAGTCGTGATCCAGGAGTGGTGGGAACAACTACCTCGTTATCTAGATTGTGAACACCAAGTTCAGTATCTGAGGCAGTGGGAGTGTGAGGTTCTGAAGTATCAGAGGCATTAACATCAGATGCTTGTGTACTTTTAGTAGTAGGAACCTATTACTCATGATCCACCTGATCATTTGTCACATCTTCATCATCAGAGGAGGAGTCACTTACCTCAAGTGCTCCCCTGAGGAACTAGAAGACTCACCTTGTGAAGCTGAGGTTAACACATCGTACATCATTCTGGTCGATAACTCATCCTCAGGAGAAGAGACAGGGATGTTGAAGGACTTAAAGAATCCATCATAGTTGAAAAAAAGGAGGGTCCTTTTCCAGCAAGCGGGTGGTGTATCTCTGTACATTAACGTTGCACCACACTTCTACTTGACCCGTTGAGTTGTTATAAACTCTCTTATTCGGTATGTTGTATCCTAAGAAAATCCTTTCTTCGGCCTTCTCGCTGAACTTCCCTGACTGAGTTTTCTTTAGCAGCATACATGGTGTGCCAAATGGCTTGAGGTACTCCAGATTTGGTTTACGTTGTTGGAGCAACTCATAGCATGTTTTACCATGACGTTTTACCACTAAGACTCGATTAAGGGTATAACATGTGTTAGCTACTACTTCGTTCCAAAATTGGATAGGCAGTTTCGAGTCTGCTAGCATCATCCAGTATGTCTCTATCAAGCTTTGATTCTTTCTCTCAGCAACCCCGTTCATTTGAGGAGTGTAGGTAGATGTGAACTGGTGCACAATTCCTTTTTCTTTGCAGAATGCCTCCATCCACTGGTTCTTGAACTCGGTACCGTTGTCTGAGTGAACTTGCCTTACTTTAAGCTTGTAGAGTGACTCCAATATAGTTACCAGCTCTTTGAATGATTAAAATGTCTTGGATTTGGATTTCAGAAACATCACCCAAGCAAATCTTGAGTAATCATCCATAACTACATAGCAGTACAAATCGCCGACAATGCTCTTTGTACTAACTGGGCCAAACAGATCCATGTGAAGGAGCTCAAGAGCCAGGTCAATTGAGTGAACTTTCTTTGCCTTATGAGACTTCTTCGTCTGTTTCCCTTTCTTACATGCGACACAAAATCCGGTAATTGGAAGTTCTTAACACTTACTCCAAGCACTAGATCATTCTGGATCAAGTGATTCATCTTCCATGGATTAATGTGTCCCATTCTCCTATAAAAAGAGATAGATTCTTTCTTTGTTGCATTTGACAAGAAGCATTGTACATTATGATCGATTGTGGAAGCCTTTGATAGGTCCAAGACATACAAATCGTTATATCTTGAAGCTGACATTAAAACTTGATCCTCCGGAATGACATAGTCCTTTTTTAGAACATAGCATTTCTTGTTGTCAAATACAACCTTGAATTCCTTGTCATATATTTGGGAGACAGAAAGTAAATTATTTTGAAGTTGTTGAACATAGTTTCCCTTATCAAACTTCACTTTCTAGTTTCCCACTTCTCCTTGTGCAGTGATATATCCTCCTTTATTTCCAGCAAACGAAACATGTCCTCCTTTTATTTGTTTGAAATTTGACAAGAGAGACAGGTTCCCAGTCATGTGCCTTGATGCCCTGCTATCAACAATCCAGGTATTTGTAGTAGCACTATAGCGGACACCCTGAGAAGATTCAGTTGAATCAGCTATCATAGCAGAGTTTGACTGTTCGGGTGCTGGTGATTCTGAACATGTTGTTCTGTGACCTTCTTCATTCAGGTGATTGACCACATTCGCAGTTTTTTCATTATTTGACATCACTAATTCCACTGCGCTTTCACCTTCGCTTGCAGAGTCGTCATCCAAACCCTCAACACAAGCAATGTTGGATTCTCCCGGAGATACAAAACGAAAGGTCCAATCTTGCCCTTCGTCGTCTTGTGCAGTCAAGGCCTTAGTGTCCTTGTTTGACGAGGTAGCACCATTTGTGGATTTGTCTTAACGATTGAAGGTGGAGAATGGATTACCATTACCTGTTTTCTTGGGCTTAACACATTCACGTTTAAAATGCCCTTTTTCTCCATAGTTAAAACAGGTAACTTTGGTTTTATCGAAACCAAATATAATGTCTTTTATAGCTATCAAGTTCTGTCCAGTCTATTTCACAAACTTCTTCGCCCTCCGGACAACACTAGTCAACGCCCACATGATATCCATTCTTTCGAGTTCAGTTTCATCTACCTGTTTGTAGTCTTCATCTGCGAGATGGCAGATTCCAATCTTCCCCGTAACTAGACCATCATAGGAGTGAACTACCGCTGTCAGGAGATCCATATGTTCCTTTGCCACCTCTACAGTAATAATACCGAGATTCTCGGTCTTCAACTTTGTAGCATTTACTTAAGGTGCTATAAATTGGGTGCAAGATGACCCTGACATGTCAGATCCTGAAGTAGTGGCTTGGGAAGGAGCGGCTGAACTCGACATGAATGTCGTTTGAAGTGGTGCTCTAGAACTTGTTGGAGTGGGAGATGAGTTATAAAGTGACGGGTTTTGATCGTATGATCCTTTCTGAGATCTGTACTTCATCCTCAATTCTTCCTCTCTCAGCTTCAGAATGAAATCGTTAATATCCAACTTTGCTAGCATATCATTTTATCTTAGATTTTACACAAATGAAACCCACTTCTCAGGCAAGCCATCTACAAAACTCGACACCTTGTCTTCCATGGACGTGGTTACCCCATGAGTGTGCAGCTCACTCATCAAGTGGTAGAAATGGTCAATGATGTCATCCAGGCTCTCTTTTCCAATCGAAGAGAAGTTATCAAACTCCTTCTTCAAAGCCTTTGCCTTTAATTCCTTCAACGTCGCATTCCCGTCATACCGTTTTTCCAGAGCCTCCCGTAACTTCTTGGCTTGTTGGTTCTCAGAAAACTAATGGAATATATCCTTAGAAATTGACTGAGTCAACAAAGCATACACCTTCTTCTCTACATTGTATTTCACCTTCTGGCTATCAGTCATGCCACCCAAGGTAAGTTTAACTCCATCAGCACTAACCGGCATGCTATTACCTATCTCGATTGATTCCCATAGATTGGGATCAACTCCATTTAGGTATATCTCGAACCTTTGCTTCCATTATGGGAAATCATCTAGCGTTAAGAGCTCAGGGGGCTTATTGTGATTCCCAATTTCATTCTCCAGAAGCAATAGATTCTGGATCCGTGAATCCCTACCGGCAGTAAACGTTGAGTACTGATCTTCCATTTTTATTAACTTTGAACTTCAAATTGAAACTTAGTCACTCATGCGAATGGAGAGGTTCGAATGAATCAATTGTGCGATTGAACAAATGCGGATAAGCCAGTCGTGCGATTGGACAATACGGATGAGCCAATCATGTGATTGGACAAATGCGGATGAACAGTCGTGCGACTGGGAAGATGCGGATGAACAATGCGAATGAGATTTTTCAGTTGTACAAATGGATGGGCGTCTGAGTTCAATCGTGCATATGGAAGGTGTGATTGAGTTCAGCCGTGCTATTGAGTCAATCGTGCGACTGAAGGCTGCTGGTTTTGAAAATTCAAGGGTTTTTGGTACTTTGACACAAAAATACGATTTTTCACAAACCCTAATCTGCCATAAGCCGAAAAACATGAAATTTTGGATCTGGAGACGTCGAAAACACTGTTTTATTCAAAAAAGATGGTGTTTTTGGATGAAAAAACGTGATTTTTACACCAAAACGATCGAATCACACGCAAAATCAAGAGCCAAAGCTCTGATACCACTTGTTAGGACCGATTACGTACAGTACTAACTGATTCTGCGCGTATACCAACTCAAATAGTGCGGAATCCTATTTGATTAGCGATCCAATCAGGGAGAACACGGTTTAGATCAATCTAACGATTAATGGAATGTTAAAAATGATTAGAGAACGATCAACTGCGATCTATGAACTTGGAACAGGTTTTCTTGAGTATCTGAACGGCTAGGGTACGATTATGTGCGTAGGTATTCGAGCTGTTACGTATTTTCACGAATTAGGTGGTATTTATAGGTTAGGGTCTTTCAATCGTACGACTGAACCATTCGTGCGACTGAATCATGCGGTTGATCCATCCGCACGACTGAAGGTCCAGTCGTGCGACTAAGTCAATCTTATGTCTCAATCGGGCGACTGGTCCAGTCTCCTGGTTCAGTCATGCGACTGGTTCATTAGCATGAAGTATTCATGCGTATGGTCCATTAGCATGGTCCATTCACATGAGAACTTCACACGATTAAGTTTGAACATGTTTCTCAATCATTATTGACTAAGAATTATATACAACAACTACAAACCTATATATTAGTTCACTATAAGTTATCACACAATAAACAATGAAATATTAAACATTATAAGCATCAACGACACTTTGTATTTCATTCATACCCATTCAGTTACATATATGTAAGACATGATAGACATTTTACATTAAGCTCCTAAACTAGGTACATATGGATCAACAGGATAACATGATGTTAGAAAAAGACCACTCATTAATTTCTTGGTCTATTGTCCAGAATGGATTTCTATTATTAAATCTCTTGATATGTTGGATGTTGAGGCTAATGCAGAAAACTTATGAAATTTGTTTGGTGAGATTGTTGAGATAATTGGTTATAGGAATGTTGCTCACTTTGTTACTGATAATGCTGCTAAGTACAAGGCTACAAGAAGATTGTTATGTGAGAAATATTATTTGCTTTGTTGGTCCCTATGTGCAGCCCATTGTATTAATCTAAATTTAAAGGATATTTCAGAATTAATTTTATGGCTAAATTAGTTTAACTTCCATCTAAGGTAACCGGTTTTATTTATAACCATAAGTGGTCTTTAAATTGGTCAAGGAAATGACTAGGTAGGAAAGAATTCATACGTCCAAATGCCACTCGTTTAGGCACAACTTCGTTGCATTAAAAAGCTTGCATGACTATAAATCATATTTACAAACTATGATTACCTACTGGAAAGTCTCAGGCATTGCCAAAACCAAGGATGTGAAGCAAATTGTGAAGCAAATTGTCTTAAGTAACAAATTTTAAAATAATCCATCCACATTCAAAACAAATTTGTAAACAAAACTATCCATTATTTTTAGACCTGGCAATTTGGACCCAAGTGGGTATATTTGGGTAATAATGAAGTAGTGAGTTAGAATGGGTTAAGCTATATTTTAAAGAAGGTCAAATTAGGTAACTTTAAAACAAGAAAAAATTATAAACAGGTCAAGATGGGTCATCAAAAATAAAGATTGGGTCAAGATGGGTTGATTAGATTTTCTCATAACCCATCTTTCTCCATCTCATCTTTTCTCCAAAATCCACACATAGTCTCACATCTTCATGATAATGATAAACATGTTGGATTTATGAACGGGTCAAGATCGGTTTACGGGTCAAATAACATGAACGGGTCGGCAATTGGGCGTCATAAACTAAGGCTGCATGATGGGGGTAAAAGACCACAATATAACTGCACAACTCACGTCTATTATCACCATGCAGTTTATCGATTTTTATTTTTATTTTATAACTATTTGCTTAAAGTTTAATTTTAAATGTGTTTTTCTAGTTGTACCTTAAGGTAGGGTTGTTTACGAGCTGAGTCCAGCCGAACCGAACGGAGCTTTGCTCGTGCTTGGCTCGTTTTCAAACTGAATCGAGCCGATCGGCCCATTTACAACTGAGCTGAAAATCGAACGAGCATTTTTCGAACGGTAAATTTTCGAATAATTATATATTTGTATAAATGGGTCAAATCTACTATAGTGTTACGTATAAACTATGCATAATATAATTATATATTTGTATAAAATGGGTCAAATCTACTATAGTGTTACGTATAAACTATATATACATATTAATTCGATCCAAACAGAACCGAACCGAGTGGACCTTTGCTCGTGCTTGGCTCGGTTATAAACCGATCCAAGCCAACCGGCTCGGTTACAAACCGATCCAAGCCAATCGGCTCGGTTACAAACCGATCCAAGCCAATCGGCTTGTTTACAACCAAGCAAAAATTTGAACAAGCATTCAGCTCGTTTACAACCGAGTAAAAATTCAAAAAAGCATTTTTCGAACAAAAATTCAAACGAACATTTTTCGAGCGAATTTCGAGCAAACGTTGAGCGGTTTGAACAACCCTATCTTAAGGTATTAGACTAATACTTAGTTCTATTGGCTTGCCCTTGATCTATGTATGGAATTGTTAATCAATTTGGTTTTTTTACTCTAAACTCATTTGACCTGACTCATCCTGACCCGAATTTATTATAACCCATTTTTAAATTAGTACATTCTAACCCAAATCCATCCTGACCCGAACCCATTCTGACTTGGCATCCGACCCAACCCGACCCGCCCATCTTGGCAGGTGTAATTATTTCCAACAAGAGATTGCGAAAGTGCATCGTACAAGTCCACTCTCGTAGCGACCATAATGGCTGATTTAGTTTGCAATTGTTTGTCACAAAGGCTTCCGCATTACATGCAAATGTATTAGTTCTCTTTTTATTAACACTGTTTCTAAAATCTACTCTAAACATATATATATATATATATATATATTACCCATATTATGTCAATCAAACCCATATCATTGTAATGGGACAAACATCAAGTGCCACAAAGCCAAGAGCCATCAGGTTAAAATCCATCTCTTGCGGCCTTAATTTTCATTTAAGAGAATAATTGAGAAATTAAAACAAGAATCCCAAACCACACTTAATTGTTCATAAGAAAACTAATGCAACATTTAAACGTAGGAAATGAAGCCCATTGCTTAATTTTTGGCGTAGTATCTGGCTACAAAAGCCAAACTCAAGACGAGAAGAGGCGTGAGAGCCTTTAGAATCTTAACCACAAATTTAGAAGTCATGCACGGCTTATCAGTGGCAATAGCAGATGGAGCATAAGTGCGTTTAAGAGGAACATTTACATCCTCAACCTCACCAATGTAGTATTTGCTCATCATCCCTTTAGCCTCATCACTATGTCCTATGTCCTCAAAATCAACCGTTGCATCTTTTCCTACAATCAAAATTGAGCTCATTTATACATACATACATATATATATATATATTATATATATATATATATATATATATTATATATATATATATATATATATATATATATATATATATATATATAATATATATATATATATGTGTGTGTGTGTGTGTGTGTATAAAATAAACAGATTGTGAAGGTGAATGATGAAACATACCAGTTGCTGCTAGTAGGACTTCACTACCTCCAGGGTGGTCCTCCATAAACGGTGATACATCATAAACCTGTACGTGTTGATTCAAAGTTCAACATTATTTTGGATCAATATTTTTTTCTAAACGCCCAACGAATAGTTTTTTAAGCTTGGTCACCCGGGTAAACCCATTGGCAAAAGGCCACCCACGCCCGCAAACACAAACAGCGTTGGTGACCAGACTCGCCTACCATTCCAAGGAAAACCCATCACCAAAAGGTACATTGTGATAAAACCCTTGGCGCACTAGAAACATATCGCACCTAGTGAGACTCCAACCTATAACCTCCAATTTAAAAAGTCATAAGATGCCTCCTCTTAAACCAGTTGATCTAAAATCATTGTCTTTTTTGGATCAATATTACTTTGTACATTTCTTTACAACTTTATATTTAAAATTATGTGATCAAACTTTGATTTCATTCTAACCTTTCTGTGAAGGATAAGCCAGCAGTCTCCGGTTTTGTCGTGCTTGGAAACTTGATCAAAAGAAAAAGTTCTCTTGCCGGACATTCTCATTTAACTTAATACCTACAGCTGCGCTCCAGTTAGAAACCAAACCATTAATTTAAAAAAAAAAGTTTATAAATATAAAACTGATTTACTTACGTAATTATGAGTAAGGTGAATGATCTACAAAGTTAACCTTACAATGTTCATGGTATATAGACGTTAGCAAGGGGTATTTTGGTAATTAACTTGGAAAAGCATTCTGGATATAAATGCCCCTTGTCAAACATGCATCTTGAAAATAAATTTATTTAAATTATATCTTTGTTATAAATACCCTCTTTAACATTTAATATTTGGAAAATATTATACATTACTGCAGTTTACGTTAACTTTATACTTGCACTTTGTTATTAAATACCCTCTTGAACATTTAAACCAAGTGAATTTAGTTTATATGCATTACTTCTTTTATAACTTCTGATATGTAATATTGTTTTTAATAGAATATGAGTATAACATTATGAATTTTTTTATTTTTACATATATTTCGATATCACTGTTATAAAGTACAGTGCTATGTATCATATATACGGACCAGTTAAATATTATATTAACATTACATATTAGAATTTAGAAAATCTAATCGCTAAGTAAAAAATAATATATTAATACAAATAAAACTGTTCGTTTCAAAAAAAATTATTAGTAATTTAAGAAGAGACATCTTATGACTTTTTATAGTGAATGTCAAGTGTTAAAGTTTCATTAGGAGCAATATGTTTCAAGTGGGCCAAGTGTTTTACCACAGTGGGTCTTTGGGTGGTGGGTTTCCCTTGGGATGGTGGGCGAGTCGGTGTTGTCTGTGTTCGCGAGTGTGGGTGATCTTTCGCCAATTTATTTACCCGGGTGACCGAACTTAAAAATTATTCGTCGACCGTTCCAAGAAAAAAAGTTAATTTTGTCATCTTCGTATAAATGAAAATTGAAATTGATTGCGATGCACTTAGGAATTAACGAAGACGAATGGATGGAAAGTGCACAAGGCTAAAAAAACGTAAATGAAAAGGTAGGCAGGTATAAGAAATATTATTGGGTGACAAAATCGGCAATGAAAAGATGTATCCTTTCGAGAACAAAAGAAAAAAAAAAAGAAAAGAAAAAAAAAGAAAAGAAAAAAAAAAGAAAAGAAAAAGAAAAGAAAAGAAAAAAAGAAAGTTAACCCCAAGAGCACCTGCAATGCACTTTTGTAGTTTTGTTGCGACTCACGGACGTTCTTATTGCGGGGATCTGTCCGTATCCATTTTGCAAATATATTAGAACATTTTTGTTTTTGTTAACGTCTATACGTGATCGTATCTATCTTGGGCCTGTGATATGTCTAGTATGCTTCCACGAGAAATGACATGTCTTAGTGATGGGACCAGTTTTTTTCTTATGGTGTTAGTATTTTTAGGTTCTTGGATTGTTGCAACCTCAACATGCAAAATGCATAACTTTCAGGAAATGTGTCTTGTTTTAATTCCAAGCTTCCCTAAATAAAATTTTTTGTTGACACTGAAGATTGGCACTATGAATCTCAGATACATAAACAAACTAGATTGGAATGAGTTAGTAACTAGACTATCGAACAAGGAGTTTGCATGTGCTAACCACTCTGTTGTTTGTCAAAATATAAAACAACATAGATCTTCTCATAAGTCCAAATAAATGAATTCCGTCATAACTTCTTTAAACCTACTACATATGGATTTGTTTGAACCAACAGGTGTATAGGGTTTGGGTAAAAAATTATGTTGTTTGGTAATAATAGATTACTTTATAATATTCACTTGGGTTTTATTTTTAAAACTAAAGATGAACTACTAAAATTTATAATTATTTGTATGTCATTTGGGTAGAAAACTATATTGTTTGGTAAAAATCATTTATTTCTAAAACTAAAGATGAAACTACTAAAATGTTCAAAACATAATGTTGATAGTCAAGACATATGAAAAAAAAACTTTTTTTAATTGAGGCATAAGAGAAGACCATTCATAAGGTTCCTTAGACCTTTTGGATGTCCATCACCCTACTTAATACCAAAGATTACCTATCCAAGTTTGTTGAGAAATCAGTAGATAGATTTTATACAACAAAGTTGACCATACTATTAAGAAATCTGAAAATATCATATTATAACATTCCTCGAATAGTGTTATAAACACTCCAAGTTGGATGTTTGATCTAAATGTATTCATAAATGCATTAAATCATTTGACTGGTGATCTTTTCAAGAGACTCTCTTAATAGGTCAACAGATATACAAGCTCCAAGTATTGAACTGAAAATCACAGGATAGATCTACCACAAATACCTAGTCATAAGAGGGCATCTGCTAACATAGTCCAAGCACATTTAACGGAGCTAGATGCTAGTACCACAAATAATATGGGTCATCGATCACTTGCTCATTATAACTTATCAGATGAAGAGTCTCATTATCATTCTAGTACTAGAAATGGTCCAACTACGACAAATACTGAATATATAATCAATTCGGCAGATTAACCAGTAAATCCATCTACCAAACTTCCCGAAATGAACTTCACAAAGTTGGATCTATCTCAACAACTCAAAGTAATCCCAGACAAAAAATTCATAAATAGCATACAGTTAAGAATGTTATTGGCAATGTAGATGTTGGTATCAAGATAAGAACCAAGGTGAAGAAGCAAACATATGTTTGTTTTCATGCTTCATTTCTCATCTGTAACCAAAAAACATTGATAAGGCCTTAATATATGGGTAGAAGCAATGCAAGAATAGCTTCTTCAATTTGATTGGCAAAAGATTTGGAAACTATGTGAACTTTTAAGGGGGAAAACTGTATAGCGATCAAATGGGTTTCTAGAAACAAGAAAGATGAAAGAGGCATTGTTATCAAGAACAAATCCAGACTTGTGGTAAAAAGGTACACATAGAAGGAAGAGATTGATTACGATTAAGTCTTTGCTCTAGGGGATCACATACCTTTGGATGAGGGAATTATGGAACAGATAAATGAATTAATGGCCCATAATCTTTATCTTACACAAAGACCGGCAGTCTTACAAGAAAAAAATGCAAGACTCCAGGGTTATTGTTGAATCATGAAGGATGAAACTTTCAAAACTCTGGATTTCAGCATTGGCCTTCAACTGCTAAAGCAGATCAAGTGTTGAATCATCTGATGAATTGCATTTGCTGAATAACTACTAATTAGCATTTGTCAAGCAACTACTAAACTACATGTGCTGAAAGACTGCGTATCAGCATATAAATATCAATTGCTGATCAGCAGTAGACTCCATAATATGTTGATCGATTGCTATTGAAAACAAGTGTGTTTGTGCCAACGGTTGTTGTGTTCCACATTTTGCTGACAACATAGTACATCATTTGTCAACTTCAATACACATGTTACCTATTCTACTATAGTTTCTGAACATAGAATGATTTATTCTAATTTTTTGGTACAAAAGGTCTCACACTTGTATAGGAAAGGCAAACTTTCTAAGCCATTTGATTATATATGTTGAATTGTAGTATTGTAAAAAAACATATTAATCATGTAAATACTTTAAAAGAACTTATCGTGTATTTATCTTTTCTCAAAGTATTTGTGTTGTGATAGTAGGTAACTAACTTAAATTTTGTATTTGTTAGTTACTAATCTTAGAAAAAATTATTATTTGTCCAAACCAACCTGATCCAATAGTTATACTGAAGATGAGTGCAGGACCGTTGAAGGGCGGTCAAATACAACACAACAACACAAAGAGGGGAGTAACTGAACTTAATCAAACAGTGAACTGGATTAACCACAAGTAAAGACACTAAGACCACAAGTAATTAAGAGACATAACACAAGAGCAAGATACACAAGAAGATGGTTTTCAAGATTGTAGATATTGCTTTCTCAATGTTCTATTGCAAGTGTTACAAAGCATAAAGGAAAGTTACAGGAACAACATATACTTATACTACAACCTACAACCAGCCATACTTTGAAAGCCAGCTGGATACAATTGACTAGACACAAAACAAAATCAATTGTAGAGTCAAAAGGCAGATTTCCTTTTGACTAGTAACTATGACATGTCATAGCGCACATACTTATCTATTACAAGAAGGATAAAGTATATGAAGTAGAAAGTTACAAACTCAAGACCTCAAGGTACAGTTACCAAAAGCATGGACCTTTTCACCAACTCATGTAAGTTGGTGACTTTACAGAGTTGCAGCGGAAAGGGGTCCAACTTTATGGAAAGTACATCAGATAAAGCATGTTGTTAAAAGTTTTTGGAAGAAATCTTTCTTCAAGTGTTGAGCTTCGGAAGACTTTGTCTCTTAAGCTTCGGAAGACTTCATCTTTGGCTTCGGAAAATATTGGTCTTGGCTTCGGAAAATATTGGTCTTGGCTTCGGAAGATTTCACACTTAGAATATTTCTGCTGCATGTATAAAACTTCCGAAGCATTCTTCTTTAGTCTTGTGTAGCATGCATGCAGAAAGACTTTGGTTGCTTCAACCTCTATACATATTCTCTACAAACTCCCCCTAGGTTGATGCTACCAAAACACTTGAAGACTTCAGATATCAACAGTCCTCATCAGGATAATAACCAACCTTTTCTTCATAAGATGATTAGGATCCTTCAGACTATCAAAGTATCTTCTCATGTCAAAGAAATCATGCAAAGGTAACTGAAACATGTATTGCCAAGTGTAGACATTCTCAATGCCATGATCTATGATGACATGCCACCTTTTTGGATTTGTAGTGTATGTCCAGGACAGGATGAGTCTTTCTAATGCTAGAGGAGCTATTGGAATGGGAGATGGAGAAGCATCCTCTGGCTGCACATCCTCAGGATGTTCTGACTCATCCTGAGGTTCAGAAAGGATGCAGTCTTCTTCTTCTTTGGCTTTGGTTTTGAAGCCATCCTTTTCTTTCTCTTTACAACTTTTAACTGAGAAGACTGGCATGTAGTACCAGATTAATCTTCATTATCTTTCTTAGTTAGGTCTTCCACTCTCATAGGTTCAGATTGAGATTGAGGTTGACCCTGCTGTGGATCAGAAGATGAAGCTTGTAGAGATTCAGCAGGAGGTCCAGGTTGTGTTGTCTCTGGTTGTTCAACCCTAACCTCCACTTCAAGTGGAGCTTGACTTGGAGGGGAATGTAAGACAACCAACTCTCCACTCTTTATCTTCTGCTTGATCACCCTGATATGCTCATCCATAGTGGATAAAGACATGGGGCCAAGTCTCCTTCCAGAGAATCCATACAGTTTCAAGAATCTCATCATCCTCTACCTATAAGTAGACTTCTTCATATTCTTTTGGATGATGGCTCTTGACTTAGCATTCTTCCCTTAGCTTTTTTTTGGTTGTCTTTCTTTTCTTGACTATCTCAAGTTTAAGTTGTTTGAGATACTCAAACTCAACATAGTCATAGGATAAGGGAAAAAGTGCTTCTGCCTGATAGAGGCTTGTGGCACTCAGGTAGTTGATCAACTTGATCTTGTCTTCTTCTTTATCTACCTGAGGTTCTTGTTGAACCACATCCTTATGTGTAGGACTTTCTTGAACTGGGGAGAGAGTAGGCACATGCTTGTACAGTCTTTTCTTTCTTCTATCTTCTTTGATTTGTACTAGTAGCTCTACATCTTCTGCCTCTTTCTTCTCCCTTGACCTTTCCAGGTCAACTAGTTCATTTAGTTCCTCCAAGGGGAGAGAAATGACATTATCTATGTCATAGTTCCTTGTCTACATGTAGTTTATCCTGACTGCCCTTAACTCATTATTCTGAGTATCTGGTCTGGGGGCAGCCCTGATAGGAGACTCCATGAGACTTGAAGACTTAGAAGAGGAACTTTCTCTCCTCAGCTTCCTTTTCCTCTCTCTCTCTTCTCCTCCTCAATCTCCTCAGATGTCATCTTTCTTTTCCCTTTTTCACTCACAGATCTTTGTGAGTCGGGGTGGAGAGAGCTTTGGCCTTCATTGATTGATGTAGCTTCTAAGCTCTGGCCAGAGATAGGTTGAGAAACACCTTCACCAGTAGGTGTCTCAATAAGGGTATGGATCACTGTAGCAGTTGATGTTGATGGGACTGGGCTCTCAGATTCTGCCACTGGGCCGTCAGTTAAGGTTTCCCCTATGAAACTAATCTTAGGGTCTGCCTCAACATCCAGTTGACCAAAGGCATATCCTGATTGCCTTAGTCTTTTTCTGAAGCTGAACTCTGCAATGATTCTTTCTTTGATTCTTTAAGCCATTCTGTTAGCTTGTCTTGATTGGCTTGGATTGACAAGTGGCATTGTGACTAAATCCAAACTTTCATAGAAGTTTAGGGTGTGAAAGTTGAAGATCTCTTGTTGCCCTTGAACTTTAAGAAGGATGAGGGCTTTTCTGTTGTTGTCATACCTCCACCCAATGATGTGATTGGAAGATGGTGGACATGACATAGCCCTTGGTATCCCTTCCTCAAACAAACTTTGTATTAAGGAGTCTATTGAGTCCATATTGCAGGTCCGGTGAAGGGGGTCACTTACAACACAACAACAGAAAGAGGAGAGTAGCTAAACTTAATCAAATAGTGAACTGGATTAATCACAAGAAAAGACACCAAGAACACAAGTAATTAAGAGACAGAACACAAGAGCAAGATACACAAGTGTATGGTTTTCAAGATTACAGTATATTGCTTTCTCAATGTTCTATTACAAGTGTTACAAAGCATAAGGAAAGTTACAAGAACATAAGATACTTATACTAAATCCTACAGTCATCCATACTATGAAAGCCAACTAGATACAATTGAATAGACATAAAACAAAATCAACTGTAGAGTCAAAAGGCAGATTGTCTTTTGACTAGTGACTATGACATGCCATAGCTCATATTCTTATCTATTACAAAAAGGATAGAGTACATGAAGTAGAAAGTTTCAGACTCAAGACCTCAATATACAGTTACCAAAAGCATGGACCTTTTCATCAACTCATGTAAGTTGGTGACTTTACAGAGGTGCAGTGGAAAGGGGTCTAGCTTTATGAAAAAGTACATCAGATATATAGTTAAAAACTCTTTGGAAGAACTCTGTCTTCAAGAGTTGAGCTTCGAAAGACTTTATATCTGAAGCTTCAGAAGACTTCCATCTTTGGCTTTGGAAGATATTGGTCTTGGCTTCGGAAGATTTCACACTTAGAATATTTCTATTGCATGTGTGAAACTTCCGAAGCATTCTTCTTCAGTACTTTTGCAGCATGCATGCGGAAAGACTTTGGTTGCTTCAGTCTCTATACATATTCTCTACAAACTCCCCCTAGGCTGATGCTACCAAAACACTTGAAGACTTCAGATATCAACAGTCCTCATCAGGATAATAACCATCCCTTTCTTCATAAGATGATCAGGATCCTTCAGACTATCAAAGTATCTTCTCATGTCAAAGAGATCATGCAAAGGCACCTGAAACATGTCTTGCCAAGTGTAGACATTCTCAATGCCATGATCTCTGATGACATTCCACCTTTCTAGATTTATAGTGTATGTCCAGGACAGGATGAGTCTTTCTAATGCTAGAGGAGCTATTGGAATGGGAGATGATAGAGCATCCTCTAGCTGCACATCCTCAGGATGTTCTGACTCATCCTGAGGTTCAGAAAATGATGCAGTCTTCTTCTTCTTTGGCTTTGACTTTGAAGCCATCCTTTTCATTCTCTTTGTTGTTTTCAACTAAGAAGACTGGTCTGCAGCACCTGATTGATCTTCATTGTCTTTCTCAGTTGGGACTTCCTCTCTCTCAGGCTTAGAAGGAAGGGAGGTTAACCCTTCTGTGGATCAGAAGATGAAGCTTGCTGAGATCTAGCTAGAGGTCGAGGTTGTGTTGTCTCTGGTTGTTCAACCTTAACCTCCACTTCAGGTGGAGCTTGACTTGGAGGGGAGTGTAAGTCAATCAGCTCTCCGCTCTTGATCTTCTACTTGATCACCCTGATATGCTCATCCATAGTGGATAGAGACATGGGGCCAAGTCTCCTTCCGGAGAATCCATATAGCTTCAAGAAGCTAATCATCCTCTATCTGTCAGTAGACTTCTTTATATTCTTTTGGATGATGGCTCTTGACTTAGCAACTTCTTCTCTTAGCTTTCTTTTGGTTTTCTTTCTTTCCTTGACTATCTCAAGTTCAAGTTGTTTAAGATACTCAAACTCACATAGTCATAGGACAAGGAAAGAAGTGCTTGTGCCTGATAGAGGCCTGTGGCACTCAAGTAGTTAATCATCTTGATCCTATCTTCTTCTTTATCTACCGAAGGTTCTTGTTGAACCATGTCTTCTTGTGCACGAGTTTTTTGAACTGGGGAGAGAGTAGGCACATGCTTGTATAGTCTTTTCTTTCTTCTGTCTTCTTTGATTTGCACTAGTAGCTCTGCATCTTCTGACTCTTTCTTCTCTCTTGACCTTTCCAAGTCAACCAGTTCATTTAGTTCCTCTAAGGAGAGAAATGACATTGTCTATGTCATAGTTCCTTGTCTGCATGTAGTTTATCCTGACTACCCTTAACTTATCATTCTGAGTATCTGGTCTAGGGATAGCCCTGATAGGAGATTCCATGAGTCTTGAAGACTCAGAAGAGGAACTTTATCCCCTTAGCTTCCTTTTCCTCTCTCTCTCCTCCTCCTCAATCTTCTTAGATGTCATCTTTCTTTCCCTTTTGTCACTCATAGAACTTTGTGACTTAGGGTGGAGAGAGCTTTGGCCTTCATTGCTTGATGTAGCTTTTGAGCTATGGCTATAGAGAGATTGAGAAGCACCTTCACCAGCAGGTGTCTCAGTAAGGGTATGGATCACTACAGTAGTTGATGTTGATGGGACTGGGCTCTCAGATTCTACCATTAGGCCTTCAGTCAAGGTTTCCCCTATGAAACTAATCTTAGGGTCTGCCTCAACATCCAGTTGACCGATGGCATAGCCTGATTGCCTTAGTCTTCTTCTGAAGCTGAACTCTGTAATGATCCTGTCTAGGATTCTTTGTGCCATTCTATTAGCTTGTCTTGATTGGCTTGGATTGACAAGTGACATTGTGACTAATTCCAGACTTTCATAGAAGTTGAGTGTGTGAAAGTTGAAGATCGCTTGTTGCCCTTGAACTCTAAGAAGGATGAGGGCTTTTATGTTGTTTTCATACCTCCACCCAATGATGTGATTGGAATATGGTGGAGATGACATAGCCCTTGGTATCCCTTCCTCAAACAAACTCTGTATTAAGGAGTCTATTGAGTCCATATCAATATGAACTTGAGGAAGTTATTGAGTAGGCATAATTGCAAATGAGGATGGTGAGTCCTCAATGTCCATACTCTCTAAAGAACTCCCAGGATATGTGGCAGTGATGACTTTCTATCCCTTTTTGGTAGCATCACCCACTTGCATAGGTGAGATAGGAGTTAGATCAATCACCTCCATAGGTTCTTGTGTTCCTGGTTGAGACCCTCTTAAAGGTCTCCTAGCTAGTTGTTCCTTAAGATATGAAATCTCAAGTTGTTGATCATTGACCCTGTTTTGCAAGGTAGTCACCTGAGATTCAAGGTGACAAACCTTGGAGACTAAATAGGTGCATGTTGTAGATAGTTGTTGCACCTTTAGTCTTAAGTTCCCCTCATCTTCATCAGAAGAATCAGTGGGGGGATGAGATGATTGGACTAGATTCCTCACTCTTACCACCAGCTTCAGGTTCTTAGCTGCTGGATTTCCTCTGCTCACTAGTAATCTCAGTTGAGATGTTAGTAGGATGAGTTGCCATGGTTGAGGTCTTAATGATGTAATCACTTTCAAAAGTGAGAGCCTCTTCCATATGGACATCCTGAACAGGTTCGAAAGTGTCCACCTTAGTAGTAGGTGACTGATGGGGGCTAGAAATAGGAGCCTCAGAAGCACTCATCTCTCTTTGAGTATGGGAAAAGAAGAGACTTGGAATGATGGCTTAAGGTAGTTTGGCTTATGAGCTCATCAGGCTGAGCATGAGGAACCTTAGCACTGATCCTTGAAGAGATCGGAGTGGTCTGCTCCTCAGGAGAAGTGGGAGCTCCAGTGTCCATTTCTTCATGTATGAGTGAGTGTATAGGGACCTGCACAGACTGAATAGCCTGAGTAGGGGTTCGTTTGGATTTTCTTTGGTAGGTGAGGGTAATTTGAGGCTATTTAGGTGGTAAGGAAGTAGAAGGTGTGGGTTCAACACTAGCTGGTGTTGCTAGGTTGTCACCTTGAGCAATGAGCTCTAACATTTTTGGGACTAGGGCTATTTCTACCCCAGAGAAGCCAACAGTGGGCTTTCTCATTATTTTGAAGATGTCGGGCTTCATCTATCCCGGTCTAAGAATGTTACTTGTTCCCCTTAACTGTGAGCCCAGTTCACAGTTAAGAATGTGCTGGACATATCTAGGTAACATGTAATATTCTAAGGAGTCCAAGTTTACAAGCAGATTGATATAATCTAGTCCCATCCACCATGCTTGTTTGATAAGATGTGGATAACCACATTGAGTAGGAATTTCCACTAGGATGAGACCTTTCCTTTCTTGAAGGTCTTGACAGAGTAGTCTCCCTCATAACCCATCTGCTCAAAAGAATAATTTATAGCTTCCTTTGGGAAGAACACCTCACCTTCTTCATCATCCAGCTGAAGATGCATGTTGATGATGGCCGGAGTGATGAAGATTGTTCTCCCCTGCACTGTGGCAGACAGTGCCTTCTCCCCATCCATTACGATCTCTTGGCAGGTCTTCTAGAATTCTAGCAGATGATCCTCATAGAGTGGAGGATCAATGGTTAGGGAGGTGAAGTAGTTTGACAAAGCTAAGAAATGGCAAACCTATGAGAAATTAGGATCTTTCTCAGAGCTTAACAGAGCAACCTGATTATGTTGCCTGTGTAACTGTATGGTAAAGTTCGGGTCATTTTTGTGAAGAGGGTTGGCCATTGTGAGGTAGCTTAAGGATGAAGAAAGACAAAAGAAATAAATTTCAGAGAAAATTTTTGGGGTTTTAGGTTTGGAGGAAGAAGCAGATGATAGAAATAAGGGGAAACCGTTGGGTTTATATGTGAAAAAGGATTTCAGATAAAGTTTAATGAAAGAGGATAAACTTTGAAATCTGGATGTCGGTCCCACCTCAGAAAAAGTAGTTTACTTTTGCTCAAAAAGTAGTTTTCTTGGAAGTCAAAAAGCTTCCGAAGGTAAATTATCTTCGAAAGTTTTAATGAAAAAGCTTCCAAAGCTAAAATGACTTCAGAAGAATTTTCTGAGAGTTTTGAAAATTTTTCTTTCGAAGAAAAATTAAGACTTGAATGCTTTGTTCACAGAAGAACAAAGCTTCTGAGAGCTAATTTGTGTAGAGATTAATGAAGAGGCTGATGCAACCTAAACATCTTTAGTCTCTCTTGCATGCTGCACAAGTGCATTGAAGTGGAATGCTTCAGAAGTTTCACATGTGCAACAGAAATACTCTAAGTGTGAAATCTTCCGAAGCCAAGACAAACATCTTCCGAAGCCAAAGATGAAGTCTTCCGAAGCCTCAGAGACAAAGTCTTCCGAAGGTTCAAGTTCATGAAGACAGATTTCTTCCGAAGACTTTTAAGATATGCTTTATCTGATGTACTGTTCCATAAAGCTGGACACCTTTCCGCTGCAACTCTGCAAGTCACCAACTAACATGGTTTGGTGAAAAGGTCCATGCTTTTGGTAACTGTACATTGAGGTCTTGAGTCTGTAACTATCTACTTTATGTACTTTATCCTTTTTGTAATAGATAAGGATGTGAGCTATGGCATGTCATAGTCACTAGTCAAAAGGAAATCTGCCTTTTGACTTTACAATTGATTTTGTGTGTGTCTAGTCAATTGTATCCAGCTGGCTTTCAAAGTATAGCCGGCTGTAGGATGTTGTATAAGTATCTCATGTTCTTGTATCTTTCATACATGCTATGTAACACTTGTAATAGAACATAGAGAAAGCAATATACTGCATTCTTGAAAACCATATACTTGTGTTCTTTGTGTTCTGTCTCTTACATTACTTGTGTTCTTAGTGTCTTATCTTGGTTAATCCAGTTTACTGTCTGATTAAAGCTTGGTTAATCTCCTCTTTGTGTTGTTGTGTTGTAACTCACACCCTTCAACGATCCTGCATTTGGTATCAGAGCTTTCAGGTTCTTGATATAAGATCTCACCATCTTAAGATCCCTCACACACACAAATACCAAACTTTTCAAATGTCAGCCATTTCCAAAACTGATATGGAAACTGGAACCATAAACAAGTCCCCACTGATCACTCTTGATGAGTTTGACACCTGGTGTTTAAGAATGGAAGGTTTCATCAGGTCTCTTGATTCAAGAATGTAGGAGTCTATTAAGAATGGACCTTTCATACCCAGCACACCCTCTGCTACTGGTGCTGGTATGATCCCCAAGAATGTGGCTAACTACTCTGATGAAGATAGGAAGAGAGTAGAGATAGACAGGAAAGCCATGACAGCTCTTCAAACTGCCCTTCCAAACTCTATGTACAGAGGTTTCAAGAAGTGCAAAATAGCTAAGTAGCTGTGGGATGCACTGAAACTGATGTATGAGGGTTCTTCTGAAGCCAAGGAGAACAAGAAGGATCTCCTGAAGCAGCAGTTTGGAAACTTCACCTTCAAAATAGGTGAGACCATGACTCAGCAATACTTCAGGTATGTTGAGATTGTGGATACCCTAGTGGATGGAGGAGTTTCTCTTGAGAATAGAGACATTGTAAGGAAGTTCATGTCCTCACTTCCTAGGCAATGGACTACTACTGTGTGGTGATCAAGAGAACTGAAAATCTCAAAACTCTCACTTTGACAGAGTTATATGGGATTCTTAATGGCTACCAAATGGAGATGAACATGCAGGGTTCATCTGGCAACTCCAACAATCAAATGGGTTCAGCCCTACATGTGGTTGAAAGGGATAGCATAGAACCCAAACATCATCTTATATGCTACCCTGACAACTCACCCAAGGGTCCTTTCATCACCTTTCCAGAGACACCAAAGGAGAACTACACTCAAGGAAGCCCATTCCAAGAGGCAAGCTCTTCTCAAGCATTTGTGTCTTCTGATGAAAGCTGTGGCTTTTCACTCTTGAAGACCTGGACTGTATCCATCCAGATGATCTGGAGTACGTGGAAATAGTCCAGCAGATGGCTCTTCTCACTCACAGAGCCAAGAAGTTCTACAAGAGGACTGGAAGGAAGTTCCCAAGCAATGCAACCAATGGAAAGTTTGGACTGGACAAAGGCAAAGTCAAGTGTTACAACTGTAACTTGATGGGCCACTTTGCCAGAGAGTGTAAGGCACCTAGAACCAATGGTGGCCAAACACAACCCAGACCAAACTACACTGACAAAGTTCTCCATAATGAGAAGTCAAAGAAGCAAGCTGCTGTTGTTATTGAGGAAGGAGGCTTTGACTGGAGCTTTCAGGTGGAAGATGCTTCTCCAAACCAAGCATTGATGGCAGATCATGATGAAGCCAAGGTATTGGAACATCTATGTACTCCTGAAGCATTGCTAAAGTTAACAGGTAAAGGTCCTATAACTTGGAACTGAGATCTGATATTGAGTCCTTAAACATTTTAAAATCTGATTTTAGAAAGACTGAAAATGATTATAAGCTGAAAATAGAGGACTTAGAGAAAACAATTTCAGTTCTAAAACATGAACACATAGATTTTAAGACTCAAATTAAAGATCTTATAACCAAGTTAACTGAGTGCCAGGCTGAGCTTGTGATCAGCAAAGCCAGGGCAGAAAAGAGTGTTCTTGAAGAAGAGACCTTCAAGAACATGATATCCTCATCCCTGCACAACAAAGTGTGCTATCAAAATAGACGGGACTGGGATCCGATGAGATAGCTCCTCCATACACAATCTTGTCAGTAAGATCTCCTAGGTGTGGAACTTGTGAAGAAGAGCTTCCTCTCATAGATCCTGTGAGTGAGGAGGATGAAGAAGAGATAGTGAAGAATCCTTCTACTAAGAGTGAAGAGGAGGATTTCAAGAAGGGCCACTATCCTTCTGAGGAGAAAGTGAAGACTGTGATGACCAAGTCCATGAGAAAGAACTTGATTAGAAAGAGCAAAAGGAAGGCAAGGAAGGCTTAAGAGATCAAGGCTACTTTTGACTCTAAGCAGAAACAAGTTTTTATTTCTGTAGGGTTTAAAGTGGTAAGGACTGAAGGCATCAACCAAAACTCTGCTAAGAGTTCTGGTTCTTGCTCAACTCATCTCAGCAGCAAGAAGAAGACTGATCTGTTGTGTACCACTGCTGCACAGCTGGTCCATCAAACTCCAAGCACAGTTCTCAGCCTAAGAGTACTGTCTCAGCATCTGCAAAGATGAAGGTGGAGAAGGGAAGTGACCAAAGACAATCTTACTCTCTAGACAAGGCTCTTGTGAAGAAGAAGATGAATTGTGTTATGTGTGACAGCACCACTCACATTGCAAAGGATTGTCCCTTCAATCCTAAAAGTACTGTCCACATGGCCAAAACAAAGGCTTCAAAGAGTTCCAAGAAGATTCAGGCTTCGGAAGGAAAACCAGTTTCTTTCGAAAGTCTCAAATCTAAAAAGAAGGGAAGTGGAAAATTCTCTTCGGAAGAACATTTGGTCTCAGAAGAAAGGAGTTCTTCCGAAGCACTAAAGTCTGCTGCAGTGTTTGCAGAATCTTCCAAAGGTTCAGTCATCAAAACTTCTGAAACTCCAAAAGGTTCTAAAGTTTTGAAGGTCAAGTCCAAGACTCCAAGGTGGTATGGATGTCTAAGAAAGACCAAGTGACTGAGATTTCTCCATCAACAACAACTCAAGATCCTTTTAGTACAACCATAGGATCTATTACTGTTAATTTACCTTCTGCATGTGAGCCCAAGACAAGCAAGGCTTGGGTTTCCAGATGTAACTAATCATTCTCTTTTGTGCAGGGACAGCTGAAGACAAACAGAAATGTTTGGATCATAGACAGTGGCTGCTCCAGGCACATGACTGGTAATAGGTCACTACTCCAGAACTTTGAAAGGATTGATGGAGAACCTGTTGCTTTTAGAGGAGATGAAGGTGGTTACACATCTAGAAGGGGCAAGGTCACAAATGGTAAGCTCAGCATTGAAAAGGTTAACTTTGTTAAGGAGCTTGGATACAATATTCTGAGTGTATCTCAATTTTGTGATCAGAGTCATAACATGCTCTTTACTGAGCATGAGTGCATTGTTCTTAAGCCTGGTGTGGTCATTCCTCATGAGCATATCCTGCTTAGAGCCCCCAGGAAAGGAAACATGTACAAGATGGATTTGCAAGAAACCTCTCCCTCCGGAGAAGTTTCATGCTTTCTATCCAAAGCCAATAGTGATGAGTCTTTCCTATGGCATAAAAGAATGTACCATGTAAACTTTAAGAACGTGAATAAATTGATTAAGCATGATCTAGTAACTGGAATGCCAAAGAAAGAGTTTACAAGTGATGATCACTGTGTTGCATGCCTGAAAGGGAAGCAACATAAGGTATCTCATAAGCCTAAGGAAATGAACTCCATCACTACACCCCTACACTTGTTACATATGGATCTCTTTGGCCCCATTAGTGTAATGAGTTTAGGAAGGACCTTATACTGTCTAGTGATCACAGATGATTTTACAAGATTCACTTGGGTCTTTTTCCTTAGAACTAAGGATGAGACTCCTGAGATTCTGAAGAATTTCATCTTAAAGATTGAGAATCAGTCTGATCACAAGGTCAAAATCATAAGAGTGATCAAGGAACAGAATTCAAGAATCAAACCCTTGATACATTTTGTGATGATAAGGGTATTGCAAGACAATTTAGTGCTCCCAGGACTCCTCAACAAAATGGTGTTGCTGAGAGGAGAAACAGGACACTGATTGAAGCTGCAAGAACCATGCTGTCTGACTCTAAACTTCCCATCACCTTCTGGGCAGAGGCAGTCAACACTGCCTGCTATGTGCAGAACAGAGTTTTAGTAGTTAAGACTCATGGGAAGACTCCTTATGAACTTTGGCACAAAAGAAAACCTTTCATTAGTTTTCTCAGGTCATTTGGATGTCCTTGCATCATCTTGAATACCAAAGATCAAATTGCCAAGTTTGCTGAGAAATCAGATGATGGACACTTTATTGGATACTCTTCCCAAGCTAAGGCTTATAGAGTGTACAATCTCAGAACTAGAATAGTTGAGGAGTCAGCCAATGTGACCTTCAATGAACACACACCATGTGTTGATGGTTTTGGTCCAGATTGGCTATTTGATCTTGATTTGGTTACCAACTGTTTTAATAAATCTTTTGTGAATGTTTCAGGATCTGCAGAAAATTTAAATACAGGTGATCCTGACCCAAGATTTGAGCTAGGAAGACCTTCAAGTCATACATCTTCAGCTCCAGTTGGAACTACTTCTGCAAATGAGGTTTCTATCAGCACAACAATGATAAATTCAGCTGATACATCTGGTATGCCTTCAAATTCCAACTCAGAGGCTCTACAACCAGATAAGAACACCTCAACTATGGAAGGCAACAATGGTGATGGTGACAGTGACCAAGGATTTCTTGATGCCACTAACCACACCATAGATGAGAACATCAATGATGTCACACACTGCTTGGATCAAGTTTTTCACTTGAAAAGTGTGCTGATATGGTGGGAGAAACATCTATGCCAGATCTAAATTTTTCTAATTTAGATCTTTCTCATCAACTTGCTGTGATTCCTCAGCTTAGGATCCACAAGTCTCATCCTACCACAAATATCATTGGAGATGTTGTCTCCAGGGTAAAGACAAGAGGACAAACTCATGAAGCAAATGTTTGTTTTCACTCTTGTTTTCTATCCTAGATAGAGCCAAAGAAAGTTGAGGAAGCTCTAAAGGATGGAAGTTGGGTTGAAGCCATGCAACAAGAGCTGCTTTAATTCAAAAGATAGAAAGTTTGGAACCTTTGTCCTCTTCCTTTTGGGAAGACTACCATAGGAACCAAAAGGTGTTTAGGAATAAGAAAGATGATAGAGGCATCATCATCAAGAACAAAGCTAGACTGGTTGTTCAAGGATACACACAAGAAGAAGGGATTGACTACACTGATGTCTTTGCTCCAGTGGCAAGATTAGAAGCTGTTAGGATATTCCTGGCATTTGCTGCATCCAAGAACTTCAAGGTCTTTCAACTTGATATGAAATGTGCCTTTTTATATGGAGTGATAGATGAAGAGGTTTATGTCAAACAACCACCTGGTTTTGTAGATCCTAATCATCCTGATTATGTCTGCAAGCTTGACAAAGCTCTCTATGGGCTACATCAGGCACCCAGGAAGTGGTATGAGACACTGTCTGAGTATCTCTGTAAACATGGATACAGGAGAGGTACTATAGATGGAACTCTCTTCATCAAAGGACAAGGAAAAGACATATTGCTAGTTCAAATATATGTGGATGACATCATCTTTGGTTCAACTAATCTAAAGCTCTACAAAGACTTTGAGAAGCTGATGAAAGACAGATTTGAAATGAGTGCCATGGGGGAACTCAATTTCTTTCTGGGAATTCAAGTGAAGCAAGTTGAAGATGGCATCTTCATAAGTCAGTCAAAGTATGTTCAAGACATACTCAAAAGGTTCAATATGACTGACTGTAAGATTGCTAAGACACCATAGCCAGAAACCACTCCCTTGTCCTGATCTTGAGGGGGAGTATGTAGATGAACACTTACAGGGCTATGATTGGGTCTCTTATGTATCTTACTGCTAGCAGGCCTGATATCATGTTTGCTACATGCATCTGTGTAAGATATCAAGCCAGCCCTAAGATGTCTCATCTTATCACTGTCAAAATGATTCTAAGATACCTAAAAGGTGCATCAACACTTGGTCTATGGTATCCCAAGAACTCTGACTTCAATCTGTATGCTTATATAGATAGTGATTATGGTGGTTGCAATATGACTGCAAAGTCTACATCTGGGGGATGTCAATTTCTTGGTGGAAGGGTTGTCTCATGGCAATGCAAGAAACAATCTTGTGTCTCTGCATCAACTGCTGAAGCTGAATACATGCTGCCGCTAGCTGCTGTGCTCAAGTGCTTTGGATTCAGAATCAAATGCTAGACTATGGGTTAAATTTAAGGAGACTCCATCCACATAGACAACAACAGTGCTATCTCAATTACAGAGAACCCTATGCAGCACTCAAGGACAAAGCACATCAATATCAGGTATCATCTAATAAGAGATAATTATGAAAAGGGATTAATTAAACTAGTCAAGGTTCACACAGATGAATAATATGCTGATTTGTTTACAAAAGCTTTTGATGAACAAAGATTTAAATATCTAATATTAGCTATTGGGATGATCAACCTTGAGTAAATTTTTCTTAAAACTAATTCTTATTATTTCTTAAAAATTATGTGTTCTAAGTTGTCTAGTCCATCATCTTCATAAGCTCATGTTTCTCTTGGATTAAAAAAAACTCTTTCTATGAAGACTTTCCTCAGATTAATTGATGATTTTATACTTCGGAAGTTATGCATTTTAACTTCGGAAGAAAATCATACCTTCAAAATATTTAACTGTCTAAGAAATTTACCTTCGGAATAGATTTCAATTTTATCTTCCGAAGCTTAAATAGTTATCTTAGACACTTACTTATTTTCAAGGACCTTTTCCTTCCGAAGCAAAAATTACTCTCGGAAGCTTTATTGATCTTTATACAAGCATTCAAGTCTTAATTTTTTTTTCGAAGCAAAATCATCAAATACTCTCTCAGGAAACTCTTCCGAAGTCATTTTAGCTTCGGAAGCTTTTTCATTAAAACTTCCGAAGTTAATTACCTTCGGAAGCTTTTTGACTTCCAAGAAAACTACTTTTTGAGCAAAAAGTAAACTACTTTTTCAGAGGTGGGACCGACATCCAGATTTCAAATTTATCCTCTTTCATTAAACTTTATCTGAAATCCCTCTCTCATATAAACCCAACGGCTTCCCCTCTTCTATCATCTGCTCTTACTCCAAACCTAAAAAACCCAAATTTCTCTCTGAAATTTCTTTCTTTCTTTTTCCTTCATCTTTAAGCTACCTCACAATGGCTAACCTTGCTCGTAGAAATGATCCCAACTTTACCATGCAGCTACACAGACAACACAATCAAGTTGCTCTGTTATGCTCTGAGAAAGATCCTCATTTCTCAAAGGTTTGTCATTTCTTGTCTCTGTCGAACTACTTCACCTCCTTGACCATTGATCCTCCACTCTACGAGGATTAGTTGCTTGAATTCTGGAAGACCTGCCAAGAGGTCTTATGGACGGGAGAAGGCACTGTCGTCCACAGTGCAGGGGAGAACAATCTTTGTTAGGATCAGTGATCTATGTTTGATTGATTAGAGAGTATAGCAGCGGAAATCGAACAATGAATTAGCCAATTCACAAGAACAAAACGATATTCAATGAAGAACAAAGACGGTTATAGAGAGAGAATTCTGCAAATATATTTCATTCAATATTCGCTTTCGTGGTAACAGAATGTCACACTTACAATTAGGTCGACCCTCTTATATAAGAGATGTGACGTCTGCTGATGTCACTTGATAGTGACATCTAACAGATTTATTACAACTGAAACACACTACTGAAGATGTCAAAACAGCTGACATCTCCTTACAAAAATACTAAGTGTTATCAGTTGTTATAAACACTGAAAAACATAAAACTACTGAACTACAATGACTGAAGAACAAGCTCTTCAGTCGTTTTACAAAACTACTGAAAGTAAAAATATAAAACTACTGATATCACAACTACTGAAGAAGTATTCTTCAGCAGTTGTGACAAACTACTAAACTTCAGTAGTTGGTCTTCAGACTTGAACTTCAGATGTTTCATCACCTGATGACTTCAGTAGATATCATCAGTTGATGTCTTCAGTCTTTGTCTTCAGACTTTGTACATCAGTTGTTGATCTTCAGCACTTGTAAACTCTTCAGCTGTTGTACTTCAATACTTTGAACTTCAGCTTCAGCACTTGTGTTCTTCAGCTGTTGTACTTTAGCACTTTAGTTCTTCAGCTGTTGAAGTCTTCAGCACTTGATCTTCAGCTGTTGAAGTCTTCAGCACTTGTCAAACTGCTGATGAAGCTTTCAGTAGTTGTTGTGATACCATGTGGGACTTAGAGGTTTTCTGATCTTGGCTCATTGGTTCTTTTGGTCCAACAAACTCCCCCTGAACCAATGCAGCCAAAACCTCTAATTTATTTATTATCCCACTTATTGTTGGCAAAAGGTTGGTCTTTTTCCTTCTTGATCAGTAGAGAAGATGACCCATATAAGCTCCGGCCTGGGAAGAAATCTCAATATTTGTTTGGCAAGATATGAATGGGAACTCTGTTTTGGGGAACTGGACACAGAGTTGTTATCCCATTCATGAGATCTACTTCCCGTGTATGAGCCTGTAGGACTCTCTGGTGTAGGCTCTAAGAAACATGATTTGTTCTTCCATGGTTAGGTTCGGCTTCACCATCAAATAATCCTTCTCGCCCATATAGCTCTGAGATGTACTTGGCCTGTTTGCCGTTTTTGAGCTCAACTTTTGTAATTTGTCTATATGCAAACTCATCAGGATGATTCCCTTCGAGTAACAGACTGAGCTCATTCTGTTTGAAGTTCTCAAGCCTCTTGTAGACTAGCCCCTTTTTAATAATTCTGTTCTCTAGCATCTTCTGGGTGGTTGTTTAGTCTCGTAGGCTTTCTTGAAATCTTCGACAATCTCCCAGGGTGATACTACAAGGGCCACTGTGATCTCTTCATCTACGATCCTCTTGACTTGACCCTTGTATCTCGCAGGAATGTCTTTCTTTACAATCCTGTGAGCCACCCTCGGATCAGGCCATACTCTCACCCTTTCCTTCTGATATTGAAATGTGTTGGCGAGAGTGTACAATCTCAGAGCTTCTTTCTTCATGCTGATAATTGATGAGGAGGCAGCATAGGTTTTGTCAATGCTTTTCAGCATTTCATCATCATGAAGCTTTTGCTGCTCCTCTTCTTCAATTTTTACTCTCACAACATCCATCTGTGAGGTGGGAGTGATGGGCATAGGTTTGGCTTTCGCCAGTGTTAGGACTGCAGACAGAGGCATCCTATCTTCTTCCACATCATCCTCTTCTTCTTTTCTTCTCTAGCCTCAACACCCTTCTCTTCTTCTTCTTGGGTGCATCATCGGCTGTTGGTTTAGATGGTGAGGGAGTTGGTTTTGTGGGTTGTGATTGTGGTTGTTTGGATTTAGGCTTTGAGATTGGTTTGGAGATTTGAGGGGTAGGCTGGTTTTGAGTGGGTGGAAGGGAAGGTTGTTCCAGCATTTTGGTTTTGAGTTTAGCCTTTGTAAGTTTGCCATTTCAAACCTTTTTCCAGCCCCGCCTCATCAAGGGCTTCAATGATAATCCCCTTGTGGAATTGCTCAGACAGACAGATTCTGGTGGCTATAGCCAGAATACTGTCTCTGGTCCACGCACGAATCTCCATCAAAGATCTTCCTAAGTATTTGGCAATAAAACGGATCATGATCTCCAATCTCCCTTTTCAAGTGCATCATACCCAGCCCATCGGGTTTGAATCTCCTCCACTTCCAACCTCCTAATTTCACTATCTAATGTGGCTGTATCAAAACCTTGCCTGAAGAGTTGCTCATGATTTTATCCATGGATCGGCTGTGTGTATCATCAGCATCTTTTACCAGCTCTTCCAAGGATTTTTCTTCAGCAGTAGGTTGATCATCAGCACTTTTCTTTCGTTTATAGGTGATCAGTTGTTGCTTTTCTTTTCCAACTCTTGGGCTTGCTCTTGGGCCTTCTCATCCTCTGTTCTTTTCCTTTCTTTTCTTTCACTGCAGTACTCTCCCCCTTTTTGGATGCATTGGTGGTAGGGGTTTGTACAGCAGAAAGTGTCTTTTGCACAGCAGCATCAATCAATGGTTGTAAAGTTGAGGAAAGCCTCTCATCAATGGCTTTAGTCACAATGTCAGTGATTATGGGTGTGATGAGAGGGAGGGAATTTTGAAGAACAGCAACTATTTGCTCAGGAGGTTCTGTTCCTGAGAAATGCCAGCAGAGGCAGGTGGCTGAGTTGTTAGGAGTGGCTCAGTGTTTGGGGAACCTTCAACTGAAGGTGCCATCTGTGGGTTGGTGGAGGCAGATGGTCTTTCTCCTTGAGAGAGTTGATCAAGTAGGTTTTGCAGCCTACTGACTTCCTCCTCAGGATTGTGTTCTGGGCAAGAACATCGTAGAAAAAGCCCAGGTCATCATCAGCAGAAGCTGAATCACCTGACCTCCTGCTTGGAGCAGGATGTACATGCACTGGGTGTAGACCAGTTGTAGCATGTGCCCCTTTTTCTTGGAACTGGGGACTTCCAGCCTCAGGACTATGTCCATCATCAGCTGTTGCCTCTAGTGAGGTCTTAGCAATGTTACCAGCCTCATTCTGATCATGTGCTGATGTAGAAGAGGTGGCAGCCGCACTAGATATTCTAATCTCCCTACCTACACCAGGAGATAGAATTTGTAAACCCCTGTGTTGTGGGTTGGCAGAACACATTGATCCTCTTCCTCAATGTCTGTGGTTCTCCCCTTTGGTGGTGGAATTTGGGGAGGAGGAGAGGCATGCAACTGAGTTAGCATGTTTGCAATAAGTATTGTGGACTTTGGGGGGGCGGTTGCATGGGGTGAAGGGATAGAAGCAGTGTGCACCTGGGGAGGAAGGTGCTCTTCAATGGCATCCCTCAAGTGAGGAAGATCCCAGATGTGTGGGTACCCCTTGTGTGGTTGCTTCAGGCTCCTGTTGAGAGGAATCCTGAGCGGCTATGGCTGGAAGAGTCCTGATATCCACTAGGGGGTTATAACCAGTGGATATATCCTGCGTTTGTGTTGCAGGGGCATCCTCAGGGGACTCATTTCCCTGAGTAGCCGTTTTGGGTTTCTTTTTGGTGTTTGGTGGGGACTTTGGTTCTGATGGAGGAAGCTGTGGGTTCCCTATGCTTGGGCTTTAGCATTCGGCAGCTTCTTTGAGTGTAAGGTCGGAGTTGTGCCTAGAGTATACCTCAGCCAAAACAGCTGGTGCAGGGACTCCAAGGCCAACAAGGCCATCAGATTTTAGTTCATCCAAAATAATGGCCATCAGAAACCTGGGATATAATGACCATCGGTTTGCCACAGGTTTCTGAGCCAGTTTTTTATTTCTAGGAACACAATTTCAGAAAAATTTAACGGTTCATGTTCTAGAATAGAATACAACCTGTTGCCATGGGATGACATTTGATCCCAAGAAGATGTCTTGGAGCTAAGCAGACATTTACCATGTGAAAAATAAGTTTCTCAGCGTCATGGAAATGTTTCTTTAGAACGGTTGTAGCTCGAAGATCACCTTCATACCCATGATTGATAAAGGACATATCGGTTATGCCCTTTGGGTATGCAGTCACAGCGGTGGAATCGTGTAGATGTAATGCCCGACGAATAATGTCGGCGGTAACGACCACTGGTTTCTGGTTGATAAGGGACCGAACAGAGATCTGACCGGTAGACTCATCGGTATGAACAGAAGCATTTGACCAAAATTGACTGAGGGATTCAGGGTAAATGGTTGGATTCATGAGAAAGGCTGTGCGATATGGGGAATCCACCATTAAGTCAATGGCATTATCATATTTGTTCCAGAAAGCGAACTTTGTAAGGTAAGCAACGCAGTTGTGTCGTTGTTTCAGACTCATGGTCGCCATGTTTGAGAGAGAGGTTCAGAAAATAATGGCTAATGAAACATCAGAGAAGAGGACAGGTATTTATAGGGTAGGGGTGAGAAAAGGACTTAAGGGTTTGGTGTTAGTCATCATTAGTTTTAAACCGACTGTTGACATGGTATTACCCTATCAGACGTTGAAACAGCTGAAGTCGTGGTGTTAGGCATCAGTAGTTAGAAAACTACTGAAAGCCATGGTTTTGACTTCAGATGATGAAACAACTGAGGACTTGGTGTTTGTCATCAATAGTTGTGAAACTACTGAAGACAGTGGTTTTGGCATCAGTTGTTGTAAACAGCTGAAGACTTGGTATTAGTCATCAGTAGTTATAAAAACTACTGAAGACATGGTTTTGCTTCAGTTGTTTAAAATGAAACAGCAATTGTTGAAACAACTGAAGAGAAAGTTCTCTTCAGTAGTTTTCGTCAATTCATAGCCTTTCAGTTGTTTCATACTGTCCTCAACACTTACTCATCAGACTTTTCATCTGCTTTTCAGGTGTTTCATAGGACGTCAGTACTTATCTGTTTGTATTGATTTCAGTAGTTGTAACTACATCAGTAGTTGTAACTACATCAGTAGTTTGGAACAGATAAAGTACTTCAGTACTTGTGAGGCATTTAGCCGGCAGTAGTTATAAAAACTACTGAAGGGGAAAGGACTCATCAGTACTTATATGTGACATGGGTACTAATGATCACCAGTAATTAGTACTGAAATCATCAGTAGTTGTCACTTATTCTAGCTGCAGCATACCAAGCCTTAACACTAGGTTTTGGAAAGTAGAACTATCCAAAGGCTTAGTAAAAATATCTGTAAATCATCAGCACTAGGCACAAACTTAGGATCAATCAGACCTTTTTCAAAGCAATCCTGAATAAAATGATGTCTGATCTCTATATGTTTGGTCCTAGAGTGCGGGACTGGATTTTTGACAATACACAGAGCTGAAGCACTATCCATTAATAATGGAGTCTTATTTTCTGTAATGCCATAATCCAGAAGTTGGTTCTGAAGCCAGAGTACCTGAGAGGTGCAACTTGCAGTAGCAATGTACTCGGCCTCAGCAGTTGATGTAGCAACAGATGTTTGTTTCTTACTCTGCCAAGAAATCAAACAGTTGCCTAGGAATTGACAACCACCAGAAGTTGACTTTCTAGTTAACTTGCACCCTGCATAGTCACTATCTGAAAAAGCAACTAATTTGCAAGAGTGTCCAGTGGAATACCATAAACCCAAAGATTGTGTACCTTGCAAATATCTAAAGATTCTCTTGACTGCAATCAAATGAGACTCTTTAGGAGCAGCCTGAAATGTAGCACAAACACATGTAGCAAACATAATATCTGGTCTAGAAGCTGTTAAATACATCAAGGACCCAATCATACATCTGAAAAGCGTTTCATCAACAGCTTTACCTTTCTGATCAGCATCCAGTTGTGTGGTGTTGCACATGGGAGTAGAACAGGGCTTACAGTTTTGTAAATCAAACTTATTCAAAAGATCTTTTGTATATTTTGACTGATGAATAAAGATTCCATCAACCTTTTGTTGATTTGCAAGCCTAGAAAGAACTATAATTCTCCCATTGCACTCATTTCAAACCTCTTTTTCATTAATGTTGTAAAGTCATCACACAACTGGGGATCAGAGGATGCAAAAATAATATCATCAACATAAATCTGAACAAGTAGCTTATGCTGATCCACCTTCTTAATAAACAAAGTTTTATCAATGGAGCCTCTAGTGAAATTATTCTTAAGAAGAAAAGTAGAGAGTGTCTCATACCAGGCTCTAGGAGCTTGTTTCAGCCCATAAAGAGCCTTGTCAAGTTTATACACCCATTCAGGATGTTTATTATCCTCAAAGCCTGGTGGTTGACACACATAAACTTATTCCTTTATTTTACCATATAAAAATGCACTTTTGACATCCATTTGAAAAAAATTAAGATTGTGGAATGCAGCATAGGCTAAGAACAATCTGATTGCCTCTAGTCTGGCTACAGGGGCAATGTTTCATCATAGTCAATACATTCTTCTTGTGAAAACCCCTGTACAACCAGTCTAGCCTTGTTCTTAACAATAAGCCCATTTTCATCAGTTTTGTTCCTAAACACCCATTTAGTGCCTATTGCACACTTACTTGGGGGAAGAGGAACCAGTTCCCACACTTGCTGTTTCTTGAACTGAAGTAGCTCAAGCTGCATAGCTTCAACCCATCCATTGTCTCTCAAAGCAACATGGTAGTTCTTGGCTCTAGCTGACTGATGAAGAGAGCATAGAAGCAGAAGTTAGACAATTGACTTCTTGTTGAAACACCAACATTGATATCACCAATAATCTGAGACATGGGGTGATTCTTCAGTTCTTGATAAACAATGAGATCTGTGCAAGTGTTTGTAGAACCTTCAGCAGCAGCAGATGTTGATGTAGACTCTTGAAACCAAGAATTAGATGGTAACTCAAAAGATGTAGAGGTAACAAAGATCTCATCAGCATTTGTTGTGGATGGAACTGCTGAAGCTACAGGAACATCAAATTTAGCAGACACAGGCAGTTGGTCACTAAACTTGAATAGGTGAGTATGGATATTATCATCATCATCATCAATACCACCAGGTGGAAGACATGCTGCAGAAGATGATTTATCCACAGGATCTGCAACAGCTGGAGGTTGATAGGGAACATATTGCAGTATGTCCAAATCAAACAACTCCACAGGGTTTTGTGGAATCTTGTCCAAAGAAGATTCATTAAACTTCACATGCAAAGTCTCTTCAACTCTTTGTTCGGCAGTTGAAGACTCTGTATGCCTTGCAAGTAGATGAATAACCAACAAAATACCCTGCATCCACCTTAGGATCAAACTTATGGAGTTGATCCTTTGTGTTGAGAATAAAACAGGGACACCCAAATGCTTTGAAAAATGAAATTAGAGGAGCCAAGTGATGGAGAACTCATATGGAGTCTTCATCAACCTCTGATTTACTAAAACTCTATTCTGCACATAGCAAGCTGTGTTGACAGCTTCAGCCCAAAAGGTCAGTGGCAAACCAGAGTCAGCCAGCATGGACCTTGCAGCTTCAATTAGGGTCCTGTTCTTTCTCTCCACTACTCCATTTTGTTCTGGAGTCCTTGGGATGCTAAACTGCCTTTTGATTCCCTTTGAGAGATAGAAGTCATCAAGTGTATGGTTTCTGAATTCAGTTCCATTGTCACTCCTAATACACTTGACTGGAAGGGAATACTGCTTCTCAATATACAACACAAAGTGAATAATCTTCTGAGCAACCTCATCCTTTGAATGTAGAAAGAAAGTCCATACAAATCTGGAGTAATCATCCACAATTACCAGACAGTATTTCTTCTTTGCCATGCTCATTACTCTCACAGGACCAAATAGATCCATATGCAGTAATTGCAAGCAGGCAGTGGACTTAGGCTCTTCAATAGGAGGGAATGAGACTTTGTGTGTTTTCCTTTTAAACAAGCAGTGCAGGTTTCATCACAGTGGAACTCCTTTATTGGTAAGCCTCTGACTAAACTATTATGGGTAAGCTAATTCATGTTTTTGAAATTAACATGACCCAGCCTTCTATGCCACAGTTTAGATTCTTGAGAAGAGGCTTTGGAAAATAGGCAAGGATTGCCTCTGAGATCTATTTTCTTGGAAAGATCTAAGGCATACACTCTTCCTGTCCTGTTGGCTCTCAGGAGAGTGTGATCATCCAACACCTTATCAATCAAATGCAGAACTTTGGATGACAGAATCCTACAGTTCTGACTGGTGAAAAGAGCAACATGGCCTTTATCACACATTGACTGACACTCAAGAGATTGTACTTGAGATTTTCCACATGATTAACATCATCAAATTTGATTTCTCCATTGGAGACAAAGCCATTTCCAATGATGTAACCCCTAGCATCATTGCCAAAAGAAACAAACCCCTTCTTTCCTTGAGAGTAGTCATGAAGAAGAGAGAGTGTTCCCAGTCATGTGCATAGATCCCCCACTGTCTACGTACCAGATGCTACTTTGGCATGTTGGAGAACCCTGCAATAATAAACAATCAGTTAGTTTTAGAGACCCAAACCTTTTTGGTTTTGGGCCTGGTCTCATCAACAGATGGTAAACTAACAGTTTATTGGAAACAACAGCTTGAGAGGAAGAAGATGGTGAAGAAGAGGAATCCTTTGGCTTGGATCTCCTTTTCTGTGATTTCAACATAGGAGCATCTAATTGGTTAACTCTACCCAACAGATGTTGAACCATCATAACCAGCTGTGTCTGATTTTGTGACAAAGCTTTCAGCTCATCAGACACATTGCCAGTGGAGTTTGATAAGTTCCTATGTTGCACCTTCTTCTTCGGAGCACTCTCAGCTGTCACCTGTTTAACCCCTTCCTTTTTGGATTTCTTTGAGGACTTAAGGGTTACAGGATTTGATGTTGCTGATACAAATGTGGTCTCAAACTCAGTTTTCATTTTTACCATTTTCTCTTTAATTTCTTCTTTATGTTTGAGTTTGGAACCTCTTTTGTACCAGCAATCATCGGTAAGATGATTGAACAAACCACATACTTCACATGGTTTCTTCTTCATCTTAGGTTGATCATCAACTAAAGAGGGTGAAACAACTGAAGACTTGTTCTTCAGTGCTTTGGAAGCATTGTTTGCTTTCTTGACTACCTCTTTAGTAGTCTTCAAACTCTTTCTACTGACAGTTTTCTTCTCTTCAGTACTGGCAGTAGTTGGAGTTTGAACTTCAGGTGTTAAATCCTGCTCTCTAGTCCTTTCAGGACTTTCAGAATTAACTCCTGAGTTGATCAACTCATTGATCATGTGAGTGTCAGCAGTGGAACCATCAACATTAGCTGATAAGTTCTTAAGGGCTTGGTGCTGACTTCTACTTCTGAGTGTGTTGTATCAGAAAGAAAGATCACATGATGAGATGGATTGGTTATTACTCTCACCATCAGATTCTACTTCTGCTCTTGGAGTAAAATCTGTAGGTGGAGCAGTGTGATTGTAACCAATGCCAAACTTCACATTGGAAGCAGATTGCTTACTAAGAAGCATTTCAAAACCTTTGCATGATTGTACCCATCTATCACACTCTACCTGGGTAACTGCAAGGGTTTCTTTGAGATCTTTATACTTCTCTAGAAGTATCTCTTCCCTAGCCTATCATCAGTTATTTGGCATTTCAGTTTGTAAATCTCATCATTTTATCATTAAGCACAGACTCAAAATCAGCTTTGCTTTTGGAAATTATTTGTTCTAGCTCAATATTCTTGTTAATTAAAGCTACATTTGCTTCTCTAATAGATGCAAATGCTGCTATGCATGGTTCAGAACATAATTTGGATTTTGCCTCAGAGGATACCTGTGATACCTTTGATGTAGAGGCATTAGTAGATGAAGTATCAGCAGAATCCAAAGCCATAAGAGCTAGATTTCCAAAGGGACTTTCACCACCATGTTGACCAGCACCTGAGAACAGTTGCTCATGACCAGACAAGTCATCTGGTAAACTGCTCTAGTCAACAACTCCTGGGGTGAAGAAGCTGTGTTGTTGAGGTTGAGTTTGTTGATGAGATTGGGAAGGTTGTGGTTCAGGCAATGCTTGTGGTTGTTGTGCAATTGGAGCTTGAACAGGATTTGGTTGAGGCATATAATAGCAGGGATAAGGATATGACATTTGACCCTGGGGAACAAAGTATGGAGGAGATCTAGGATGTGAATGATGACCAGAACCAGCAGGATGTTGCCCTCTGTTTTGTGGACTAGTACTAGGAAAAGTCACAAAGGGTGCGGAAGAGTTAGATCCAGTTGATCTACACTCCTTGCAAAGTGTCCCAGCCTTTGGCATTTGTGACACCTCAACTTACTCTTGTCAAAACCAACTTTGGTTTTGCCAGAGAGTCCAGGAAATTTCCTACCAGTTCTCTTATAGAACTTCTGAGATCTGATATTAATCAATGCCATTTGGCTCAAAATATCCATCTCTTCAAGATCATCATCAGCAATTCCTTTCAGATCATCCATAATGAAGCATAAATTGTCACTATTACTGCCAAAATGACTCTCAATACCAACAAATGCATGATTAGAACTATTTGTAGAGAAATCAATATGCTCATCATAATTGCTTTCAGATGCAGCATATTCTGACTCATGACCACCAAGGCAGTGTTGCCTGGTACAAAGTCATCAGTGAGCTTTCCTGATGAGGACAGTTTCCTCTTCTGCTCTATCTCTCTTTCAAATGTAAGCAGTTTCCCATGAAGTTGGGTGAGAGATAGGCCGTCTAGATTGCACTGGAGCGTAGGACAATAGTGTATGTGTCCCATCTCTCAGGCAGTGATCTGAGGAATCTGTTGTTCATCTGGCTATTGGTGTATTCTGTTTCACCATTTTCAGCTCAGAGATCAAGCAGGAAAAACGCTCAAATTGTTGAGTCAGTGTCTCACCCTTCCTATGAGAGAATGTCTCATATTGTTGGGCAAGGATTTCTCTATTGTTTGCTAAGACCTCATCTGTGCCACCGAATTGTTCCTTCAGGGCATTCCAGAGATCATGAGCAGTTTCATGATGCATAAGCCCTGAATAGATTTCATTAGGCAGTGCCATGGCCAGAATTCCATGGGCTTTAGCATCAATCTCAAATAGTTTCCGATCTTCATCAGAGTATTGTTCCTTCTTCTTCGGAACCATTTGATTGTTTCCGGATTGTTCACCATAGGCTTATGTGGTCCATGTACCACAGATGTCCAACAACCTGAACTGTTAACAGACAGGTGATGAAGCATTCTTCATTGCCATATGTTATACTCGGTCCTAACTAGCATCGGAGGCTTGGTTGAGGAACCGGTATTGTGAGGATCATTAGAAGGAGTCGTCATCTCAAATTCAATCAAATTCAGTTAAGCTAAAGCAGATTTAGCACAAAACGCATCAACCAATTGAACCAGAAGATCTCAAAATAAATGAACGAAAGCGACAGAAATTCAATAATCTATAACCAGTTCTTGCGAATACGCTAATTCAATCAAACACAGATATCAATTAGCAGTTTCAATGATCAATTGTTAGATCGATCAATGATTAACCATGCTCTGATACCACTTGTTAGGATCAGTGATCTATGTTTGATTGATTAGAGAGTATAGCAGCGGAAATCGAACAATGAATTAGCCAATTCACAAGAACAAAACGATATTCAATGAAGAACAAAGACGGTTATAGAGTGAGAATTCTGCAAATATATTTCATTCAATATTCGCTTTCGTGGTAACAGAATGTCACACTTACAATTAGGTCGACACCTCTTATATAAGAGATGTGACGTTTGCTGATGTCACTTGATAGTGACATCTAACAGATTTATTACAACTGAAACATAACTACTGAAGATGTCAAAACAACTGACATCTCCTTACAAAAATGCTAAGTGTTATCAGTTGTTATAAACACTGAAAAACATAAAACTACTGAAACTACAACGACTGAAGAACAAGCTCTTCAATCGTTTTACAAAACTACTGAAAGTAAAAATATAAAACTACTGATATCACAACTACTGAAGAAGTATTCTTCAGCAGTTGTGACAAACTACTGAAACTTCAGTAGTTGGTCTTCAGACTTGAACTTCAGATGTTTCATCAGCTGATGACTTCAGTAGATATCATCAGCTGATGTCTTCAGTCTTTGTCTTCAGACTTTGTACATCAGTTGTTGATCTTCAGCACTTGTAAACTCTTCAGCTGTTGTACTTCAGTACTTTGAACTTCAGCTTCAGCACTTGTGTTCTTCAGTGTTGTACTTCAGCACTTTAGTTCTTCAGCTATTGAGTCTTCAGCACTTGATCTTCAGCACTTGATCTTCAGCTGTTGAAGTCCTCAGCACTTGTCAAACTGCTGATGAAGCTTTCAGCAGTTGTTGTGATACCATGTGGGACTTAGAGGTTTTCTGATCTTGGCTCATTGGTTCTTTTGGTCCAACAATCTTCATCACTCCGGCCATCATCAACCGACATCTTTAGCTGGATGATGAAGAAGGTGAGGTGTTCTTCCCAAAGGAAGTTGTAAATCATTCCTTTGAGAAGATGGGGTATGAGGGAGATTTCTCTGTAAAGACCTTCAGGAAAGGGAAGGTCTCATTCCAGTGGTGATTCCTGCTCCATGTGGTCATCCACAGCTTATCAAACAAGCATGGTGGATGGGACCAGATTCTTGAAGATCTCTCCTTTATAGTCCATGGAATGATTCAAGGGGTCAAATTCAGGTACTCTCAGTTTGTTTATACAAATTTGCTTGCTAATTTAGACTCCTTAGAATATTACATGTTTCCTAGATATGTCCAGTACATTCTTAACTGTGAACTGGGCTTACAGTTAAGGGAAAAAGGTAACATTCTTAAATTGGGACAGATGAAGCCCGACATCTTTAAAACATTGAGAAAGTCCACTGTTGGATTATCTGGGGTAGAAGCAGCCCTACTCCCAAAAATGTTAGAGCTCATTGCTCAAGGTGACAACTAGCAGCACAAGCTAGTGTTGAACCCACACCTGCTACTTTCCAACCACCTACACAGCCTCAAATCTCCATCACCTACCAAAGAAAACCCAAACGAACCCCTGCTCAGACTATTCAGTCTATGGAGGCCCCCATATACTCACCCATTCAGGAAGAAGTGGATATTGGAGCTCCCACTTCTCGTAAGGAGCAGACCACTCCCATCTTTTCTAAAATCAGTGCTGAGGTTCCTCATGCTTAGCCTGATGAGCTCATTAGCCCTACTGCTTTAAGCCATCACTCTGAGTCTCAACACTCAAGTGATCAACCTTCAGGGGAAAGTTACCATCCCCAGCCTATAGATCTCAACCAACCAATTCCCAACCTTGACTTCTATACTGATGAAGATCTAGGTTTCAGTGAGTATAATGAGTCTATCTTCTTTTCCCCTACTCAAAGAGAGATGAATACTCCTGAGTCTCCTACATCTATCATACATCAGTCACCTACAACTGAGGTGGACACTCCTGAACTTGTTCAGGATGTCCATATGGAAGAGGCTCTAACTTCTGCAAGTGATTATATCATTCAGACCTCAACCATGGCAACTCAGCCTACTGACATCTCAACTGAGACTGCTAGTAAGCAGAGGAAATCCAGTGGCCAAGAACTTAGAACTGGTCATGAGAGAAAGGACTCTAGTCCAATCTTCTCCACCCCTAGTGATTCTTCTGATGAAGATGAGGGGGATCCGAGACTAAATGTGCAACAACTATCAAAAACATGCACCTACTTAGTCTCAAAGGTCAGTCACCTTGAATCTCAGGTGACTACCTTAAACAATAGGATCAATGATAAGCAACTTGAGATTTCATATCTTAAGGAAAAACTAGCTGGGAGACCCTTAAGGAGAGCTCAACCAGGAACACAAGAACCTGTGGATGTGATTGATCTATCCTCCAGCTCACCTATGCAAATGGGTGATGCTACCAAAAAGGGGGAGAAAGTCCTTAAAGCCACAGAACCTGGGAGTTCCTCTAAGAGAATGGACATTGAGGACTCACCATCCTTATTTGCAACTGTGCATTCTCAGCAACCTCCTCTAGTTCACACTGATGTGGACTACACAGACTTCTTCATACAGAGTCTGTTTGAGGATGGCATACCAAGAGCCATGTCACCTTCATCATCCTTAATCACATCATTAGATGGAGGTATGACAACAACTAGAAGGCTCTCATCATCATAAGAGTTCAAGGACAGCAAGAAGTTTTTAATTTTCAGACCTTGAACTACTATGAAGGTCTGGATCTAGTCAACATGCCACTTGTCAACCCAAGCCAATCAAGACAAGCTGACAGACTGGCTAGAAGAGTCCAAGACAGGATCATTGCAGAGTTCAGCCTAAGAAGGAGACTAAGGCAATCAGGCAATGTCATCGGTCAACTGGATGTTGAGGCAGACCCTAAGATTAGCTTCATAGGGAAAACCTTGACTGAAGGCCCAGTGACAGAACCTGAGAGCCCTGTCTCATCATCTCCAGCTACTGCAGAGATCCATATTCCTTCTGAGACACTGCTGGTGAAGGTGCTTCTCAACCTCTCTCTAGCCTGAGCTCAAATGCTGCAATGAGCAATGAAGGCCAAAGCTCTCTCCACTCTGAGTCACAAAGGTCTGTGAGTGACAAAGGGAAAAGAAAAATGACATCTGAGGATATTAAGGAGGAGGAGAGAGAGAGGAAAAGGAGGCTAAGGGGAGAAGGTTCCTCTACTGAGTCTCCAAGACATGGAGTCTGCAATCAGGGCTGCCCCCAGACCAGATACTCAGAATGATGAGTTAAGGGCAGTCAAGATCAACTATCTGCAGACTAGGAACTATGACATAGATAATATCATTTCTCTCCCCTTGGATGAATTGAATGAGCTGGTTGATCTGGAAAGGTCAAGAGAGAAGAAGGAGGTAGAAGATGCAGAACTCCTAGTACAGATCAAAGAAGAAAGAAAAAGAAAAAGACTGTACAGAGGTATGCCTACCCTATCTCCAGTTCAAGAAAGCCCTGAACAAGAGGATGTGGTTCAACAAGAACCTCAGGTAGATAAGGAAGAAGACAGAATCAAGATGATTAACTACCTGAGTGCCACAGGTCTCTATCAGGCAGATGCACTCCTTCCCTTACCTTATGACTATGTTGAGTTTGAGTATTTAAAACAACTTGAGCTTGAGTTAGTCAAGGAAAGAAAGACAACAAAGAGGAAGATGAGGGAAGAAGCTGCAAAGTCAAGAGCCATCATCCAAAAGAGCATGAAGAAGTCTGCTGATAGTTGAGGATGATGAGCTTCTTGAAGCTGTATGGATTCTCCGGAAGGAGACTTGGACCCATGTCTCTATCCACTATGGATGAGCATATCAGGGTAATCAAGTAGAAGATCAAGAGTGGAATGCTCACTTACTTACACTCCACTCCAAGTTAGGCCCCACCTGAAGTGGAGGTTAAGGTTGAACAAATAGACACAACACAACCCGGACCTCCTGCTAATGCTCAGCAAGCTTCATCTTCTGATCCACAGCAGGGTCAACCTCCCTCTCCTTCTGAGCCTGAGAGAGAGGAAGTCCCAACTAAGAGAGACAGTAAAGATCAATTTGGTGCTGCAGGCCAGTCTTATCAGTTAAAATTTGGAAAGAAAAAGAAGAGGATGGCTTCTAAACCAAAGTCTAAGAAGAAGAAGAAGCCTGCATCCTCTTCTGAACCTCAGGATGAATCAGAACAACCTGAGGATGTGCAGCCAGAGGATGCTCAACCAACTCCAACTTTAGTAGCTCCTCTAGCATCAAGAAGACCCATCTTGTCTTGGACATACACCACAAATCCAGAAAGGTGGCATGTTATTAGAGATCAAGGCATTGAAGACATTTATACATGGCAAGATATGTTTCAGTTGCCTCTGCATGATCTCTTTGACATAAGAAGACACTTTGATAGCCTGAAGGATCCTGATCATCTTATGAAGAAAGGAATGGTGATCATCCTAATGAGGACTGTTAATATCTGAAGTTTTCTAAGTGTTTTGGTAGCATCATCCTAGGGGGAGTTTGTAGAGATTAATGAAGAGGCTGATGCAATCTAAACATCTTTAGTCTCTCTTGCATGTTGCACAAGTGCATTGAAGTGGAATGCTTCGGAAGTTTCACATGTGCAACAAAAATACTCTAAGTGTGAAATCTTCCGAAGCCAAGAGCAACATTTTCTGAAGCCAAAGATGAAGTCTTCCGAAGCCTCAAAGACAAAGTCTTCCGAAGCTTCAAGTTCATGAAGACAGATTTCTTCCGAAGACTTTTAAGATATGCTTTATCTGATGTACTATTCCATAAAGCTGGACACCTTTTCGCTGCAACTCTGCAAGTCACCAACTAACATGGTTTTGTGAAAAGGTCCATGCTTTTGGTAACTGTACATTGAGGTCTTGAGTTTGTAACTATCTACTTTATGTACTTTATCCTTTTTGTAATAGATAAGGATGTGAGCTATGGCATGTCATAGTCACTAGTCAAAAGGCAATCTGCCTTTTGACTTTACAATTGATTTTGTGTGTGTATAGTCAATTGTATCCAGCTGGCTTTCAAAGTATAGCCGGCTGTAGGATGTGTATAAGTATATCATGTTCTTGTATCTTTCATACATGCTATGTAACACTTGTAATAGATCATGTGGACCAAAAGAACCAATGAGCCTGATCAGAAAAACCTCTAAGTCCCACAGACATTACAACTGCTGAAGAAGATCACAACAACTGAAGACATCAGCTGATGACAAGGTCTGAAGACAAAGTCTGAAGACAAGAACTGAAGACTACTACTAAAGACAAAGTCTGAAAGTAAAGTACTGAAGACAAAGTCTGAAGGTATTAGCTGAAGACAAAGTCTGAAAGTAAAAGTCTGAAGAACAAAGTCTGAAGAACAAAGTCTGAAGCTATCAGATGTGACTATGCAGGGTGTAAGTTAACTAGAAAGTCAACTTCTAGTGGATGTCAATTCCTAGGCAATTGTTTGATTTCTTGGCAGAGTAAGAAACAAACATCTATTGCTACATCCACTGCTGAAGCAGAGTACATTGCTGCTGCAAGTTGTACATCTCAGGTACTCTGGCTTCAGAACCAATTATTGGATTATGCATTACAGAGACTAAGACTCCATTATTAATGGACAATGCTTCAGCTCTGTGCATTGTCAAGAATCCAGTCCAGTACTCTAGGACCAAACATATAGAGATCAGACACCATTTTATTAGGGATTGTTTTGAAAAAGGTCTGATTGATCCAAAGTTTGTGCCTAGTGCTGATGAGCTTGCAGATATATTTACTAAGCCTTTGGATAGTTCAACTTTCCAAAACATTGTGTTAAGGCTTGGTATGTTGCAGCTAGAATAAGTGATAACTACTGATGATCTCTGTAAACAAGTACTGATGATCATTAGTAAACATGTCACAAATATGTACTAATTCTGTTAAAAGAAACTGATGCAGTTACAACTACTAATGTAGTTATAACTCCTAATGTCAGTAAAAACAGATAAGTACTGCTGTCCTATGAAACAAATGAAATCAGCTAAAAAGTTTGATGAGTAAGTTGAGGACAGTATGAAACAGCTGAAAAGCTAAGAATGATGAAAACTACTGATGAGAATTTCCATTTCAGTCGTTTCCACAAACTGCTGTTTCACTCTAAACAGCTGATGACTAAAACCAAGTCTTCAGTTGTTTTCAAACATCTGATAGTTAAAACCACGTCTTCAGTTGTTTCATAACAACTGATGCCAACACCAACACTTTCAGTCGTTTTCTTTTCAGCCTTTTCTTAACCTATAAATACCTGCACTTATAGACAAACGTTTCATTAGCCGTTTTCAAACCTTTCTCTCTCAACAATGGCGACCATGAAACTCAAACCTCGACACAACTGTGTTGCCTACCTTTCGAATTCGACCTTCTGGAACAAGTTTGACACTGCCATCGATCTTATGGTGGATTCCCCATACAGAACAGCCTTTCTTTTGAATCCTACCATATATCCTGACTCCTTATCCAGTTCTGGACCAACGTCTCTGTCATAACTGGTGAGAATGACAGACAAATCACTCTCCAGTCGTTGGTGAACCAGAAACAGGTGCTCATCACCCCTGACATCATTCGCAAAACCCTAAATTTGCATGATGACACCTATCCTAAAGAATACCCGAAAGGCACCACTGATATGTCTTTTATCCATAACGGGTATGAAGGCGACTTAAGTGCTACAACCATACTTAAAAAGCACTTCCATGATGCTGAACGACTTATCTTTCATATGGTGAATGTCTGCCTTGCATCAAAGTCATCTTCTTGGGATCAGATGTCTTCCCGATGGCAACAGGTATTGTTCTCTATCCTTGAACGCCAAAATCTAAATTTTTCTGAGATAGTGTTCATGGAACTAAAGGATCTGGCTTAGAAACCTGTGGCAAACAGATGGATACTTTATCCTAGGTTTCTGATGGCTATAATTTTGAATCAATTACAATATGATGGCCTTGTTGGTCTTGGAGTCCCTGCTCCAGCTGTTTTAGCTGAGGTATACTCCCGACATAACTCAGACCCTACTCTTAAAGGGGCTGCCCGGATGCTAAAACCCAAGCAGAGGGAACCCACAGCCTCCACTTCCAGATCCAAAGTCCCCACCAAACCCAAATCAAAAAGCCCAAAAAGGCTACTTAGGGAGATGAGTCCCCTGAGGATGCCCTTGTACCACAAACACAGGAAATACATACTGGTTATAAACCCCCAGTTATGTCCAAGACTCAACTGCTGAAGCCGCACAGGTATCCTCTCAACAGGATCCTGTTGCAACCACAATTGGGGATTGTTGATGCATGTATGTCCCTAGATCATGATTTGAAATGTAATGAATCTTGTCTATCTGAGTATGATGTAATTTGTATTGATTAATGAAATGACATAAATTGTTTGTTACTTGTGATGTTTAATATTTCATTATGAGTCGTGATTGAATTGATTGGTTTATGATTGTTTGAATGGTTGCACATTATGTTATATTAATTAAAACATTCAAACTTAACTTAATGAAGTTCTCATGCGAATGAACCATACGCATGAATAACTTCACACGATTGACTCAGTCGCACGACTGAACCAGGAGACTGGATCAGTCGTACGATTGTAACATAAGATTGGCTCGGTCACACGACTGAACACTCAGTCGTACGAATGAATCAACCACATGGTTCAATCGCACGACAGAACCAGACTAATGGCTCAGTCGCACGATTGAATAATACCAACCTATAAATACAACTCAATTCGTGAAAAAAAATGATCTCTCGATCAATTACGATTCCAGACGTACCCTAGCCATCCAGAAACCTTCCAATTCGTTCTCCAAGTTCATAGAACATATTAGATCGATTCCCAATCGATTTCTAACGTTAGTTTCAATTCTTGATTAATTCTTCGTGTGTTCTCACTGATTGGATCGCCAATCAAATAAGATTCCGCACTATTTGATCTGGTTTACATGTTAATCTCTAGGTATTTCGGTCAAATACCAGGTCCTAACAAGTGGTATCAGAGCTTTGACTCTTGATTACGTGTTGATTCAATCAAGATTGCATAAAAGTTTGTGTTTTTGCACTAAAAACGCAATCTTTGGCATCAAAAGTGATCTTGGAAGTTCCCTGCTCATCGAAGTTTGGTTTCTACGGACTTAGCCGATTAGAACTTGTGAAATTTCGAATCTTTACGGCTGATACCCGTCAAACCTAGAAATTTTCGCAAAACAGCAGCTTCAGTCGCACGAGTGACTCATTCGCACGACTGAACTCCATTCGCATTGCTCATACGCATGATTGGACATAGTCGCACCCTCATTCGGCCGACTGAACCGTTCGTTCGCATAGCTCATACGCACCAGATTCATTCGCCCGACTGAACCAATCGCCCAGTTCAGCCGCACGATTGAACCAGTCGCAGAGTTCATACGCACGATTAGATCATTCGCATCCTTCAGTCGCATCAGTGAAAGTTTGTTTGATTAGATTCTAAGTTTATTAGTCATGGAAGATCAGATGTCAGCCTTTACTGCTGGGAAGGACTCAAGGATACAGAACCTGCTGTTGCTTGAGAGTGAGGTGGGTAATCACAATAAACCACCAAAGCTTTTGACTTTAGATGAGTTTCCCCACTGGAAACAACGTTTTGAGATCTACCTTAATGGAGTAGATCCTAATCTGTGGGAAGCCATTGAGATCGGTTATAGTACACCGGTGGGAGCTGATGGAGTTAAGCTAACATTAAGCAGGATGACAGACGCATAAAAAATAAAGTACAATGCAGAGAAAAGAGTTATGCATTGATCACTCAGTCTATCCCCAAAGACATATTCTACCAGTATTCAGAGAACAAGCAGTCCAAGAAACTGTGGGATGAGCTAGAGAAGAGATATGATGGGAATGCGTCATTGAAGGCAATCAAGGCAAAGGAGTTAAAGAAGGAATTCGATAACTTCTCATCGATTGGTAATGAAAGTTTAGACGAAGTCATAGACAGATTCTACCACTTGATGAGCGAATTGCATACAGATGGAGTGGAAACGACTATGGAAGAGAAAGTAAGCAACTTCGCAGACAGATTGCCTGATAAGTGGGCTACATTCGTGTCTAACCTGAGACAGAATGGAATGCTTGTAAAGCTGGATATAAATGACTTCATTCTTAAGTTGCGAGAAGAAGCACTAAGGATGAAGTATAGAGCTCAGAAGTCTTCGTACACACAAAATCCAGCTTTATACAACGCCACGCCTCAAGCTAAGACATCTGGAGCACCACTCCAGACTGCTTTTGTGTCTAGCTCGTCAGGTCCTTCACATGCTTCTCCTTCTGGATCAGACACGTCTGGGTCGTCCTGTACCCATTATATTGGATCAGAAGCAAGTGCTACCAAACTGAAGATCGAGAACCTCGGTAATGTGACCGTGGAAGTAGCTCGAGAGCATATGGATCTGTTAGCAGCAGTGGTTCATTCATATGATGGACTTGTTGCCGGGAAGATTGGAAACTGCCATCTGGCAGATGAGGACTACGAGCAGGTGGATGAAATGGAGCTTGAGAGGATGGATATAATATGGGCCTTAGCTAGCGCTGTCCGAAGGGCGAAGAAGTTTGTTAAGAAGACTGGATAGAACTTGATAGCTACTAAGGATACCACATTTGGCTTTGACAAGAGCAAAGTGACCTGCTTCAACTGTGGAGAGAAGGGGCACTTCAAAAGAGAATGTGTCAAGCCAAAGAAGACAGGTAATGGGAACCCGTTCTCGTCCTTTACTCGCCAAGACAAGCAAGCCTCCAGTTCTACTTCATCAAACAAGGATCCAAAAGCCTTGACTGCTCATGATGATGAAGGACAGGATTGGAGTTTTAGGTTTGTCTCACCAGGAGAATCTAACATTGCCAGTGTTGAGAATATTGATGATGATTTCGCGAGTGAAGGGGATCTAGCAGTTGAGATAGCAATGTCACATAGTGAAGAAACAACTGCAGCCGAGGTCAGTTACAAGCCAAATGAGGAGATTTCCACGTCAGAGACAGAAAAGTCAGAATCACCAGAACCAGAGACATCTGATGCTGCACTGATGGCTAACTCTTCTGAACCAACTCAGGTAAGTACTACTGACCAAATGTTTAATAATCATGCTTGTTCTGATTGCGATACTTTTAGGAATAGCATAGATGGAAAATTGCTAGGTTATTAGATCATAATGATAACTTAGTAAAAGATTTATGACTGTGCACTGAGGCTAATAGAGTACTAAAACAAAAAGAGCACAGTTATAAAGAAAAGATAGACCTATTGACTAAACAACTTAGGGAAACCGAAGTAGTGGCCTTTAACCAAGCAAATGACATTAGGTACTATCTAAACTCCCTAGAAGAAACTAAGAAGCAAAAGGCAGTTCTAGAAGTAGAAGTAATTCATTAAAACAGAAACTGCACAGTTGGACTAGTTCTTCACACATAGTTCAACACTTAGTGAGAGAAAGGAATAACGGGGAGGGATTAGGCTACAAAGTGGTTCCACCACCACCTGAGACCTTGATGAACACTAAGTCTAGACCAGTAAATAATAACCCCATCAAGGATCATGTGGTGACTTCTCCTCTTGTTACTGATCCAGACACCTCATGTTCATCTACTGAATCTGGACAGAAACAAAAGGAGGCCACTTCAAAGGCAAAGGGTAAATTGCCTTGTCTTAATCTGGAAAATGAATTTGAAAAAGTTAACTTAAAGTCAGGGTCAAAAAGAGTCAAATCAGAACCTAAAAGGACTTCAAATGTTACTTTTTCACATGCTTCAAGTCAAAAACCAGTTAACCAAAAAGTGAAACAGGTTAAAACAGTAAATTTTGTTAAATCAGAGAAAACATCAAACATACAAGAGTCAAAAACTAGAGTGATTGATGTTACTAGAGTGTCACGCACTTCTCCACAAAGAAAGTCTACTCATAAAGTTGATAGCAGCTCATGCTACAACTGTGGAGAATGTGGACACATTGCTTCCTATTGTCATTTCTATCTGACACCTAGGAAGAAGATTGATCTTCAGGACTCTAGACCTAGGTCTTCTAAGCGGAGTTCTCTAACTCCACCTAGAAGAGCTAGTGAACCTAAAGTCAAACCTGTAAGCCAGACGACTGTTTATCATAAACAGGCATTGCACAAATCTAGCTTATGGAAAGAAAAGTCCACCTACGTGTCTAATTCTGATGACAAGAAGGAACCTGAGCTACCCTCACCCTCTAAGGGTCAATGGGTGGAGTTTATGATGTGTGATGCCTCTGGGAAACCCAAGACAGTAAAAGCTTGGGTTCCTAACCTAAACTAATTTATTTACTTTGTATGTGCAGGGTGTTCGATACAGTGCTGAGACTAACACGTGGATTATAGACAGGGGAGCATCCAGGCACATGACAGGAAATAGAGCCCTTTTATCAAATGTCAAACAAATAAAAGGAGGGCATGTTCCTTTGCAGGAGACAAAGGAGGCTATATCACAGCTCAGGGAGAAGTGGGAAATCAGAAAGTTAAGTTTGATAAGGTGAACTACGTTCAACAACTTCAGAACAACTTACTTTCTGTTTCCCAATCTGTGATAAAGGATTTAAAGTCATCTTCGACAACAAGAAGTGTTACGTGCTGAAGAAAGAATATATGATCCCAGAGGACCAAGTTCTGATGACTGTTTCAAGATATAAAGACCTTTATGTCTTGGATCTGTCAACAGCTACTACAATGGATGATGAGGTTCAGTGCTTTCTATCTAAAGCTACTGAGAAAGATTCAATCTCCTGGCATAGGAGAATGGGACATATTAGTCAAAGGAAGATGAATCATTTGATTCAGAAGGATTTAGTGAGAGGAGTAAATGTCAAGAACTTCCAACTTCCTGACTTTTATGTAGCTTGCAAGAAAGGCAAACAGACAAAGAAGTCTCATAAGGAAAAGAAAGTTCATTCAATAGAACTTCCTCTTGAGTTTCTTCACATGGATCTGTTTGGTCCAGTTAGTACAAGGAGCATTGCAGGCGACGTGTACTGTTGTGTGGTCACTGATGACTACTCAAGGTTCACTTGGGTAATGTTTCTGAAATCCAAATCAGAAACATGGAGACATTCAAGGAATTAGTAACCACACTGGAATCTCTCTACAAGCTAAAAGTTAGACAAGTACGCTCAGACAACGGGACAGAATTCAAGAATCAAGGGATGGAGGCATACTACAAGGAAAAGGAATTGTGCATCAATTCACTTCTTCTTACACACCTCAGATGAATGGCGTTGCTGAGAGAAAGAACAAGAGTTTGATAGAGACAGCACGGACTATGCTGGCAGACTCGAAACTGCCTATCCAATTCTGGAATGAGGCGGTGGCAAATGCATGTTATACACTGAATCGAGTCCTAATAGTCAAGCGCCACGGAAAGACATTTATGAGCTACTACAAAGACGCAAACCGAATTTGGAGTATCTTGAACCTTTTGGCGCGCCGTGTACACTTCTGAAGAAGACACAAGTAGGCAAATTCAGCGAGAAGGCAGATGTAGGAATTTTTCTAGGATACAACATACCGAACAAGCGAGTTTACAATAACTCAACGGGTCTTGTAGAAGTGTGGTGTAATGTCGACGTTCAGAGATATACCACACCACCTACGGGCAAAGGACCTGCATACTTCTTCGATTATGATGGATTCTTCAAGTCCTTCAACATCCCTCTCTCTCCCTCGGATGATGAGTTAGCTACTAGGATGATGTATGATATTCTAAATACACCATCTAGCACACAGGGAGAATCATCTACTCAGTCAGGAGGGGTAGTCGATAACAGTGACTCCTCCTCTGAAGATGAAACTGAAGCAGATGACCAGAACAGTCAGGAGTAACAGGTTCCAGTTCCTGAAAGTCCCCAAGCATCCATGAGTGATGCACCTTCGACTTCGGAACCTCAAACTCCATCTTCCTCATATGCAGAACAAAATGTTCACAATCTCGGTTCTGAGGTGGCTGTGCCTACTACTCCATGATCACGACTAAACGTCTATCATCCCCTTGACAATGTTATTGGGGATTTCAGATCAGGAGTACAAACCCGAAATCAGCTATACTCAGCTGATTACGCCTCAGTTATGGAGAAAGGTTACATTCATGATGGTGCTTATCGATGTTTTGTTTTGCAGGTTGAGCCAAAATATATCAGTGAAGCACTAAATGATGAGGCGTGGGTGAGTGCCATGCAAGAAGAACTTCTGCAGTTTAAGAAGTTAGGTGTATGGACTCTGGTTGATAGACCTAAAGGTGCTAAAGTCATTGGCACCAAATGGGTACTAAAATGCAAGAAGGATGACCAAGGAGTCATTATCAGGAACAAAGCTCGACTGGTGGTTCAAGGTTTTCGCCAAGTCGAGGGGATTGACTATAATGAGGTGTTTGCACCCGTGGCAAGGATGGAAGCTATTCGTATCTTCCTTGCCTATGCATCGTACATGAAGATTAAAGTCTACCAATTAGATGTGAAGAGTGCATTCCTTCATGGGGAAATCAGGGAAACAGTCTATGTAAGTCACCCGAGGGATTTGAAGACCCTTATCATCGGGATAGAGTTTACAAGCTCGACAAAGCTTTATATGGGCTTCATCAAGCTCCTCGAGCTTGGTATGAGAAACTCTCGACTCATCTTGTGAAACACGATTTTCGCAGGGGAGTCATTGACTGTACACTGTTTATTAAAGAAAAGGATGGCGACCTACTGCTTGTACAGATATATGTTGATGACATAATCTTCGGGTCAAAGAACGAAGAGTTATGCAAAGAGTTTGAAGCAGTGATGAAGAAAGAGTTTGAGATGAGTGCTATGGGGGAGATGAAGTTCTTCTCTCGGGTTACAGGTGGATCAAACACCTAATGGGATCTTTCTACATCAGACCAAGTATGTAGGAGACATTCTCAGTCGCTTTGACATGGAGAATGCTTCTGCTGCTGGGACTCCACTTGCTACGAATCATGATATAGCACCTGATGAGAATGGAGATCTGGTAGATGCCACTATGTACCGAGGAATGATTGGATCCCTCATGTATCTCACTGCCTCAAGACCTGATTATGTATGCTACATGTCTATGTTCTAGATATCAGGCTAAACCAAGGTCAACCATCTGATCGGGGTCAAGAGGATTTTTCGTTATCTGAGGGTACACCCACACTTGGATTGTGGTATCCTCATGATGATGACTTTGAGCTTACCACGTATAGTGACTCGGATTACGGGGGATGCAAGATGAACTACAAGTCTACATCAGCGGGGTGTCAATTCTTTGGGAGAAGATTAGTTACCTGGCAGTGTAAGAAGCAGACATCAGTTGCATTGTCAACCTGTGAAGCCGAATATGTTGCTGCTGCAAGTTGCTGTTCACAAATCATTTGGATTCAACAGCAAATGCGGGATTACGGTTTAAAATTCTCATCTACTCCTATTTTTGTTGATAACTCTGCTGCAATTGCAGTAACTAAAATCCGGTTCAACATCCTAAGACCAAACACATCGGTATTAAATACCACTTCATAAGAGACTGTTTTGAAAAGAACTTAATTGATGTGGTTAAAATTAATACTGATTTTCAACCGCGCTGACCTCTATACTAAAGCCTTTGATAAACCACGTTTTCAATATTTGCTAGAGGTCAACGGCGTTAAAAAGAAAAGTGAGGTAATTCCTGATGATAATAATGTGTAGTCCGAGGTAGTTTAGTTAAAGTTTATTTTATTTTATGTTATCTGTTTTATTTTGTCTGTTATATTTAAATTCATGTTATTTTGCTGTTTATTAAAATCCAAAAATAATAAACCAGAAATGATTTTAGTATTTTAGGGGGAGAATATGTCAGCAAGTTAACATTATAAAAATAAAAAAATAAAATAAAATGAGGGAGAAGGGGTAACTAGCTGAAATAAGGTAGATTGTGTCTGTGATACCGATTCAATACCTTTGGAAAATGATAGTACACAGGAACAAATCAAGAGGGACTTTAAAATTTTAAGTTTTGAAAAGATGCAAAAGTTCAAAGTATAAGTCTGTGTAGTCTAAGCAATATAAAAAGGGAAGATGATAGAAACTGGCAACTCCTAAGGTGACACAAAGAAAGTAGACTTAGAGGCTGCTAGACCCAAATGATATGTTGGTAGATTCAACACAATAGACAATTAGACCTGATTGGTGATCTCAAGATCAAACTAAGTTGTTCAACTGACTGTGGGCTCCATCTTATCACTGGTTAACACAATCAAATATATTCCAATAAGGGGTAATGAGCATTTAAATGCCACAAATGTGTGCGGATGACCATAATTAGAGCAAAGCAAGAAAAAAAATGAAAGACAAATGCAATAAAGCTAATGACTTATGTTGTTGGTGCATATTGTGTAAAAAAAATAAGCTGCTCTAACAAGGAGATAGGTTGTGTGCCTCTCTGCTGTGCGATGGCACTGACCTGAGGATAAGCATAACCTAGATATTCTAGAATTCATCGTTGTTTGCCGCCTCTCTGTTGTGCGATGGCACTGACCTGAGGACAGACTTCTCTTTGAAAGCTCTAAGAATAGTCTCTTCTTGTAATAATACCCGTAGACCCCGCCAAAGCTTCTGAGGAATGTTGATTACCATATATGTGGGATCCACAAATGTTAGTTGAAATAATTAAACCTAAATCAGTCACCAGTCTGCGTCAAAAGTCTGTGTATGGATTTAAGTGGACAAACATACTGACAATCTTAGTGGCTACATTCTCAAGAGTTCAAATCAATGTGAAAATCTAAGAGTTCCAGTATGATTTCCTTAAGTTGCTAACGACTCTGGATGAACACCGAGAATTTAAGCATCAAAAGGTTTTAATAACAAGTCCCAATGATTTGACTTACCTGTATGATTCCAAAATTGAACTTGGTCCAGATATGATCAATCTAAGTTGAAGCTGTCTACTCCCGAACCAAATCCCGTAGATATCAATCTCTGTTTATCTCTCACAAAAAGCCAAAATAAGTTTGTTTATGAAATTAGTTTAAGGTTTAAATTAGTTAGTTGTTAATTTAATTGTAGGCGTGTGTCGGGCTACATCAGGAAAATCAGAAGGAATCAAATCACTAAAAGGGTCATGTCTGAGATGACCATATGTGCTTTGAAAGTTTAAAATAGTCACGTTTGAGGTGACAAAGTGTTTTTTAAAAGGATCACATCTGAGGTGATCAAAATGCTTTCAAAATAAAATGATCATGTCTGAGATGATCAAAGGCTCATAACGTTAATTTCATTAATTTCAAAGGGCTTAAATGTAATTGGTATAAATGGCAGAAAATTAACTAAGTGTGACCCATTCGCACGATTGGACCATGAGAATGGACCAACCATGCGAATGGCTTCCACTAACATGAATGGCTCATCAGAATAGCCCATTCGCCGATTGGAAGAGGTGAATAGTCAGTCGACCGATTGAAACTCATTCGGTCAACTGAACATGCGAATGAAAGGCACGACTGAGCCAGTCGACCGACTGAATCTCAGTCGGTCAAGTGCATGCGACTGGTTGGCTAATCGTACGATTGAGCCTGAGTCACCCGAATGAACTGGGAGACTGAGGCCAGTCGGCCGACTGAGCCCAGCTTCAGTATTTAAAGGGCTCTGTCGATCGCATCTCACTCATCACTCCCAAATCGCCCTTAAATCGCACTCCCTACCTTTACTCTGCCAAAATTTTATTAGCACTAGTTTATCATTGTTTTTGATTCACTAACGTTCGCCATTCATTATACAGGTAGATTGAAGTCTTGTTTCATTGAAATCAGAAGGATTGAACCATAATGTGGTGAAATTCGAACGAAAACTAGAAACAGACAGAACGCGACCTAATAACCTACTTCATATGCAAATGTTAAATTAAGGTTATAGGTTATTATTAGTAAGAATGCGAGTAGATTGAACCGGTAATCCATGTTAAATCACTTGTATTGATCAAGACTCGAACCACAGGCGACTGAACAACTGAGACAGGCGACTGGTCGTCCGGATGAACTTCAATCGCACGATTGAATCTGGCGATTGGGTCATTCGGCCGAATGAACCATACGATTGATCTCAGTCGGCCGACTGAACCATTCGCAGACTCAGTCAGCAGACTGAACCCAATCGCATGTCACATTGACCAGAATGAGTCCAGTCGCATGAAAGAACAGATGACTGACTTCAGTCGCATGATTCATTCGCACGAATGAATCAGAATGACTTTCAACTTTACACTTAGAACAGAATTTTTCATGTCTTATGTACTAATGGTTCTATGTCTTGTGTGTTTCAGGTAAATGGCAGAAAGGTGGTCCATAAATCCAAAGCACAACATCTGTGCTCATTTGGATCACACCACCAGGATGGGGCCGAGTTTACTGACATATAGCCTTTCTGAGACGGTCCCGGATTCATAGGCTATCTCCACGCCTTGCACGCCATATAGATCACTCCATCAGGCATTCTGGAGAATGCCTCGGTGGACCGCTCTCGTGAGCCGTACTGTATTAGGAGCTCTATATTGGGCCATGATATTGAGATCTCTGCTGCCGACATTCAGAGGGTCCTAGAGTTTGGGATGACACTGATCATCCTACTAAACTACATCCGTTGACAGTGAGAGGATGCTTCCTGAGGATAAAGTACGCTGGGGATATCAACTCAGGTGTGCTCAACAAGAGCACCTGAGCCCCCAGTACAAGTACTTAGCACACGTGATCCTCAAGTGTGTTGCATCGAGGAGGGGTGGGTTTGACGACCTCTCAGACCAGATTTAAACGCCTACGTGGCACTGGTTCTGAACCACTCCTTTAGTTTTTCCAGCATGATATTCTCCTACTTAGTGGAGAACTTGGAGGTCAAGGGTAAAGAGGGGTTTTGTATGTACCCCAGATTCTTACAGCTCGTCTTCAACGAGAAGCTGCCACAGTTGCCCAAAGAGAGTCATGACGCAGTGGCCTTAGAGATTATGGATGATACTACTCTGGGCAGGATGAGAGTTTACAGGGGAAAGCAGTAAAGCCCCAAGTGAAGAGACTAATTGGCCACCTGGCCAACGAGAGGTATGTGGCGCCTGGCAGACTCAAATGGCGTCATGATGACAGCGACTCCGATGATGAGAGGTTGCTCCTACCAGATAGGATTCTGATGATGATGACAGCGGCAACGCCGGGATGATATGCCTGCTACACAAAGAGGCACTTAGTCAGATGTTATTCCCCCGGGGTCTGACACTGCCGGAGAGGTTGCTGAGACGGCCGGTTTCCATCAGGGGTTCATTGTTGGTGATCAGGAGAGGAGGAGTCGGATGAGGAGCCCCTCACTAGGACTGTGGGAACAAAGTTGTTCCCACAGAACACGGGCTTAGGGTGGTCGTGAACACCCTCGGGACTCCACTGAGAGAGAGACTGACCCAAGCTATGCTCCGGGTTCAGTGGGCAGAGCTGCAGGGGAGCATCCACTTCCACCGGGACTAGGAGGAAGAGGATGGCTCAACCCCACGGACTGAAAAGAAGAAGCGTCGCCTGACCTTCGTTACCACTGCTACCACTACTTCCACCACCACAGCCACCACCACCACCTCCACTGACATACCACCCATCACCACCATCCCCTACTGCTACCACAGCCACCACCTTACCTACCACCACTGTATCCTTCCCATCCACCACCATACCATTCACACCTACATCACCAGCACCTGCTTACCGACCCATATTCACCACTCTACTACCACCACCACCTCACATTATGCCGGTCCCTCAACCCAGCCATCACATGTATATGGATCTACTCTACCTCATATCGGGGTAGAGGAGCAGCTGTCGGCGCTTAACCGTATGGTGATGCGCCTGCTAGCTGCAGATGAAGAGAAAGCGGTGCAGATTCTCCAGTTGACCGATCTGACTGCTGCCCAGTCTCAGCGGTTGGCAGAGCAGGCTCGGGAGATAGTCAGCAGACCCAGCTAATCGATGCTAGGAGAGTCGAGATGTCACAACTCCAGGACCAGCAGGCCCAATCAGCCAACGTATAGAGGAGTTAGAGACGACCAACAAGACGATTATGCTGAGGTTAAAGGGGTCAAAGGCCTTTGAAGATAAAGAAGGGTGATGGGGATGATGGAGATGGTCATGATGAAAATGATGTGACGATGAGGAAGATGATGAGGATGAAGAAGAGACAGAGGAAGAAAGGACAGAAGGAAAGAAGAGAGATGATGACGAAGCAGAAGGAGGGGATGCGGCTGCATCGGCCTCTGCTTCTGGTCAAGAGCGAAGATCGAAGAATCGACAGGATCAGCCATCTACCACTTCTGCTCCTCCGAGCGACGAGCCCAGGATTCAAGACAAAAGTACAGATTAGATGTCTTATGTATTTATTTATTTTGTGATTGAATCATGGAATGAAAACAAGTGTGTTGAATGTTTATATATTAAGTTGATATAATTCTGGTTGATTACTTACTAATGGTTTGTGTGTTGAATGTTTATATATTAAGTTGATATATTCGTTTGATCACTTACTATGGTTTATGTGTTGAATGTTTAAATCAAACAGATCCAAACTTTCAAAGGGATGAGTTTGACATTGCTCCCCTTCAACAGGTCAAGACTCAACTAACCATGACTTTTGATCTGCAGGGGATTATAAGAAGGTCTGTGAGTTATACCCCTGAAGAAGGGGAAATAATTCATGACCTATCTAACGAGCAACTGGCAGAGATGTTCAGACTCAATCCTGATGAAATTGTCAAGGATGCTCCAACAGCTGATTCAACCAGTGATGAAGAACTTAATGACGTTGATGAAGTTGAGGTTGAAGATATTACTGCAGAAGAGTACCTCTCTACCGCTGACAATGAGGGTAATGTGGTCCCCAATCTGGTGAGTCCCTAGTCAGTGATATGTTTAGGTACTAGACAAGATGGAGCAGGAAACAGGAAAGACGAAGGAACAGCCCAAGCCTCAAATGATGACGTAGACACTCGAAAGGCTGAGTGGGCTGCCTGTTTTGAAGAAGTTAGAGCCCAGCGTGCTGCACCAAGAAAGATGCCTACATCAAGCTCTACAGAGTCAAGAAACACCATAAGGTTGTCAGCCGATTATTACATGGGCTTATTTTGATGACCTTAACGCGTATGCAGTTAAGAGGGAACAGGGCATAGAGTACTTCAGATTTCAACATGATCTGAAGACTCTACCTGGTTTTGAGCTCAACCAGCTGGCTAAGCTAAAGCTGTTGTATGCTGACCCACGAAAAATGTCAGGCTGGTTCGAGGCTGCCGTGAAGAAGGAGTACCACACCAGATGGGTTAACTTCAGACCACAACAGCCTATGAGGTATATAAGAAGGTCTGAGGTTGATGCCAATACTGGCAAGCCTAAGATTGTGTTGAAGTGGAGTCCTCCGCGCGCTATGTCGAGAATCCCTCTCAGGGAAATGCCACAGGACTTCACTCCACATCAAATGGTGGTACTATGATTGGAGAACTGCTGAAGCTGTCATAGTTCTGAATAAAGAGGGCCAAATGGATACTATCAGGGTATTCGACCCGATGTGGCTAACCAACTTGTCTGCTAATGATGTCTATACATTATACAAGTGGCCACTGTACTATGACACACAAGACATTGTACAAGCCCTCCAAGTCCAAAACATTATACGACTTTGTTTTGCGTTTGAGATTCACGCAGGAGTCACTAAGGAGGAGAAGTACAAGAAGTATAAGGAGGTTATGTAGAAGACAAGAGATTAGATAGATCTAGGTCCAAGGGGGAGTTTGTTGATGCATGTATGTCCCTAGATCATGATTTGAAATGTAATGAATCTTGTCTGTCTGAGTATGATGTAATTGTATTGATTAATGAAATGACATAAATTGTTTGTTACTTGTGATGTTTAATATTTCATTAATGAGTCGTGACTGAATTGATTGGGTTTATGATTGTTTGAATGGTTGCACATTATGTTATATTAATTAAAACATTCAAACTTAACTTAATGAAGTTCTCATGCGAATGAACCATACGCATGAATAACTTCACACGATTGACTCAGTCGCACGACTAAACCAGGAGACTGGATCAGTCGTACGATTGTAACATAAGATTGGCTCAGTCGCACGACTGAACACTCAGTCGTATGAATGAATCAACCGCATGGTTCAATCGCACGACTGAACCAGACTAATGGCTCAGTCGCACGATTGAATAATACCAACCTATAAATACAACTCAATTCGTGAAAAAAAATGATCTCTCGATCAATACGATTCCAGACGTACCCTAGCCGTCCAGAAACCTTCCAATTCGTTCTCCAAGTTCATAGAACACATTAGATCGATTCCTAATCGATTTCTAACATTAGTTTCAATTCTTGATTGATTCTTCGTGTGTTCTCACTGATTGGATCGCCAATCAAATAGGATTCCGCACTATTTGATCTGGTTTACACGTTAATCTCTAGGTATTTCGGTCAAATACCAGGTCCTAACAGGATTCCACATTTCTGGAACCTCTCTCAATGAGAGGGTTACCATTGAAGAGCACCTCTCTCCCCGGGTGCATTCTGCTTCAGACCAATCTCCACATGCAACCGCCCCTCAAAGCCCAACATTGATCGTTGCTAAAGTGCTGAGTCAGTTGCATTCCTCACCCCCTCCCCAGAAACCACTTATCACTGGGAATACCTCAACTATTGAGGGGGAGGACCAAAATACTTCTGATAACCCACAACACAGGGGTTACAATGTTCACTCTCCAAGTGTAGAAACGGAGAATAGAACATCTGGTAAGGCTGCCACTTCTACTGATTCAGCAAATGATCAGGATGCAGTTGGTAACATCCATAAGACCTTACCAGAGGCAACTGCCAATGAAGGACACAGTCCTGAGACAGGAAGTCCCCAGTACCAAGAAAAAGGGGCACATGCTTCTACTGATCTACACTCAGAGCATGTACATCTTGATTCCATCAGGAGGTCAGGTGATTCAGCACAAACTGATGATGACCTTGGCTTTTTCTATAATGTATTAGCCCATAATACCATCCTTGAGACTGAGGTGAGCAGACTCAAAGAGTTGTTAGCCAATATGTCTCAGGATCAAAGTCCATCTACCTCACAAACCCCACAGATGGCACCTTCCATTGAAGGTTCCCCAAACACTGAGCCTACACACGTAACTGAGCCACCGGCCACTACTTTTGGCACCACCTCTCAGGGACAGAACCCCTCTGAGCAGATGGTTGCTATCTCTCAAAACTCCTTACCTCTCATCACTCCCATCATCACTGACATAGTGCATACAGCCATTGATGAGAGGATATCCTCAAATCTACAAACCCTCATTGATGATGCTGTTCACAAATCTCTTTTTGTCTTTCAAGCCCCTGATCCCAATGCAACCAAAAAGGGGGAGACTTCCAAGTCTAAGGCTGTGAAAGAAATGAAAAGAAAAAGAGTTGATGATGAGAAAGAAGCTGCAAAAGAACTGATCTCTGAACAGTTGATCACATATAAAAGAAAGAAAAGTGCTGAGTCAAAAGCTGATGAAGATAAATCCTTAGAAGATCTTGTCAAAGATGCTGATGAAGCTCATAGCAGATCCATGGATAAAATTATAGATCAGCTCTTTTGATAAGGTCATGACACAGCCACACTAGACACTGAGATCAGAAGGCTGGAAATAGAAGAGATTCAAGCTAGATGGGCCGGTTATAGTGTGTTGGAAAGGGAAAGATTGGAGATAATGATCAGATTCATTGCCAAATACCTTGGAAGATCATTGATAGAGATAAAGGCCTGGTCCAGAGACAGTATCCTGGAGATAACCAAGAAGATCTGCTCTGCTGGAGGCTATAATAAGGGGTTGATAATTGAAGCACTGGATGAAACAGGTGCAGGGAAGAGAACTAAAATGGCAAAGCTCTCCAAAGCCAAACTCACCACCAAAATGCTAAGTCAGTCTTCTCACATTCCCACTCAAACACAAGCCTATCTCTAAAATCTCCCAAATCTATCCCTAAACCAAAGCCACCCACAACTCAACCCACAAAACCAATCCCTTTACCCCAAAAACCCCTCAAACCTTACCCAGTGATGCACCCAGAAGGAGGAGAAGGGTGTTGAGGGTAGAAGAAGATGAAGAAGAGGATGATGATGATGATATTCTGCCAATCTCTGCTATTCTCAAACTCAAATCACCTGAGCACAGAAGTCAACAAGTGATTACTCCTGACTTGCAAATGCAGATGGTGAAGGTAAAGATTGAAGAAGCAGAACAGCAGAAACAGCATGATGAGAAGTTTCTCAAGATGGTTGATAAGGATTTCCCTCAGTCCTCATCCATTCAAGAAATGAAGAAACAGGCTCTGAGGCTGTACACTCTTAGACATACTTTTCAACATCAAAAAGAAAGAGTGCGGATCTGGCCAGACCCCAGGGTAACTTCTAGAATTCATAAAAAGAATATACCAAGTAGATATCATGGCCAAGTGAAGAAGACCTTGAATGCTGCAATTACATTGGCCATGGTAGTCTCACCCTGGGAAATCATTGAAGAATTCAAGAGAGCTCACAAATCCAAGACAACCCCTCAATCTATTCTTGAAAACAAAATGATCAAGAAAGGGTTGTTATACAAAAGACTTGAAGATCTTCTGAAGAGTGAACTCCAGTTGTTGCTTGAGGGCTCTCACCCTGATGAATTTGCTTACAGAGTGATAACAACTGGGGAGTTGAAAAATGGAAAGACAGTGAGATACTTGTCTGAGTATTATGGCCCAGAGTTCTTCTTCGAGGGAGAAGCAGAAGAACTCACCAAGGAGGAACAAGTTGTTCTCCTTGAGGCCTATGCTAGTGAGTCTTATAGACTCATTCATGGGAATTAGGTTTCATGGTTGGGATAAGACTCTGTGTTCAGTTTCCCCAAAATAGAGTTCCCTTCCACACTTAGCCAATCAAAAGATTAGAAACCTTTTCCCGGCCTGTGCTTAACTGATTACCTCTGAAGCTGATCAAGAGGGTGTTTATGCCAAGAATAAGTGGGATCATCAATAAGTTTAGAGGTTTTGGCTGCATTGGTTCAGGGGGGTTTGTTGGACCAAAAGAACCAATGAGCCTGATCAGAAAAACCTCTAAGTCCCACAGACATTACAACTGCTGAAGAAGATCACAACAGTTGAAGACATCAGCTAATCACAAGGTTTGAAGACAAAGTCTGAAGACAAGAACTGAAGACTACTACTGAAGACAAAGTCTGAAAGTAAAGTGCTGAAGATAAAGTCTGAAGCTATTAGCTGAAGACAAAGTCTGAAAGTAAAAGTCTGAAGAACAAAGACTGAAGACCAAAGTGATCAGTAGTTGTCACAACAGCTGAAGTTATCAACTTCAGTAGTTGTGATGGTTTCCTTTCAGTACTTGTAATTTAGTTTCAGTAGTTTTATGTTTCTTGTACTTAGCATTCTCTGAGATGTAATCAGTAGTTGAGAACGTTCTCAGTAGTTTGCATAGTTTCAGTAGTTTGAATAATTCTGTTAGATGTCACTATCAAGTGACATCAGTAGACATCACATATCCTATATAAGGAATGTTGACCTAACTGTAAAGTGTGACATTGAGCCACCACGAAAGCATATGAATGAAATATCTCTCTTGCAGAATTCTCTTTTCTATAACCATTTACTGTTACATTGAATATCAATTGTGTTCTTGTGAATTGTTTAATTCGTTGTTCGAATTTCCGCTGCTATACTCTCTAATTAATCAAACTCAGATCACTAATCCTAACAGAACATAGACAAAGCAATATATAGCATTCTTGAAAACCATATACTTGTGTTCTTTGTGTTCTGTCTCTTACATTACTTGTGTTCTTAGTGTCTTATCTTGGTTAATCCAGTTTACTGTTTGATTAAAGCTTGGTTAATCTCTCTTTGTGTTGTTGTGTTGTAACTCACACCCTTCAACGATCCTGCAATTTGCTTCGGAAGAAAATGGTCCTTGAAAACATATAAGTGTCTGAGACAAGCATTTAAGCTTCGGAAGATATTTTAGAAATTTCTTCCGAAGGTAAAGTTTCTTAGACAGTATTTGTTTTGAAGGCATGGTTTCTTTCGAAGATAAAACCATATCTTCCAAAGGATCAAGAATTTTAAAAAATCTAAGGAAAGTCTTCAAAAAGATTTTCATCCAAAGAAAACAAGAGCTTATGAAAGTGATGAACTAGACAACTTAGGACACACATATTTTAAGAAATAATAAGAATTAGTTTTAAGAAAAACCTACTCAAAGTTGATCATCCCAATAGCTGATATTAGATATTTAAATCTCTGTTCATCAAAAGCCTTTGTAAACTGATCAGCATATTGTTCATTTGTGTGAACTTTTACTAGTTTAATTAATCCCTTTTCATAATTATCTCTTATTAAATGATACCTGATATTGATGTGTTTGGTCCTTGAGTGCTGCATAGGATTCTCTATGATTGAGATAGCACTGTTTTTGTCTATGTGAATGGGAGTGTCCTTGAAGTTTAACCCACAGTCCAATATTTGATTTTGAATCTAAAGCACTTGAGCACAGCAACTTGCAGCAACAATGTATTCAGCTTCAACAGTTGATGTAGAGACATATGATTGTTTCTTGCATTGCCATGAGACAACCCTTCCACCAAGAAACTAACATCCCCCAGATGTAGACTTTGCAGTCATGTTTCAACCACCATAATCACTATCTGTATAAGCATAAAGATTGAATTCAGGATTTTTAGGATACCATAAACCAAGTGGTGAAGCACCTTGGAGGTATCTTAGAATTCTCTTGACAGTGATGAGGTGAGACATCTTAGGTTTGGCTTGATATCTTGCACAAATACATGTAGCAAACATGATATCAGGCCTGGTAGCTGTAAGATACATAAGAGACCCAATCATAGCCCTGTAAAGGTGTTCATCCACACACTCCCCCTCAAGATTAGGTCCAAGGGAGTGGTTTCTTGCTATGGGTGTCTTAGCAATCTTACAATCAGTCATGTTGAACCTCTTGAGTATGTCCTGAACATACTTTACTAACTAATGAAGATGCCATCTTCAACTTGCTTCACTTGAATTACCAGAAAGAAATTGAGTTCCCCCATGGCACTCATTTCAAATTTGTCCTTCATCAACTTCTCAAAGTCTCTGCAGAGCTTTGGATTTGTTGAATCAAAAATAATGTCGTCCACATATGCTTGAACTAGCAATATGTCATTTCCCTATCCTTTGATGAAGAGAGTTCCATCTATAGTACCTCTCTTGTATACATGCTTGTAAAGATACTGAGATAGTGTTGCATACCACTTCCTAGGTGTCTGATGTAGCCCATAAAGAGCTTTGTCAAGCTTGCAGATATAATAAGGATGATCAGGATCTACAAAGCTAGGTGGTTGTTTGACATACACCTCTTCATCAATCACCCCATAAAGAAAAGCACACTTCACATCAAGTTGAAAGACCTTGAAGTTCATGGATGTAGCAAATGCCAAGAATATCCTAACAGCTTCCAGTCTTGCTACAGGAGCAAACTTTCTAGCTTAAAGGTTCCAAACTTTCTGCCTTTTGAATTGAAGTAGCTCCTATTGCATAGCTTCAACCGAACTTCCATCCTTTAGAGCCTCATCAACTTTCTTTGGCTCTATCTGGGATAAGAAACAAGAGTGAAGACAAACATTTGCTTCATGGGTTTGTCCTCTTGTTCTTACCCTGGTGACAACATCTCCAATGATGTTTGTGGTAGGGTGAGACTTGTGGACCTTAGCTGAGGGATCACAACAAGTTGTTGAGAAAGATCTAAATTAGAGAAATTTAGATCTGGCATAGATGTTTCACCCATCACATCAACACACTTATCAAGAGAAACTTGATCCAATGAGTGTGTGACATCATTGATGTTGTCATCTATGGAGTGGTTATCAGCATCAAGAAACTCCTGATCACTTTAACCACCTCCATTGTTTTCTTCTACATGTGAGGTATCTCTATCTAGTTGTGGAGCCTCTGAGCTGGAATTTGAAGGCATCCCAAATGTATCAGCTGAGTTTGTCATTGTAGTGTTGATAGAAACATCATTTGCAGAAGTAGTTCCAACTGGAGCTGAAGATGTGTTACTTGAAGGTCTTCTCAGCTCAAATCTTGGATCAGGATCACCTGTATTTAAATTTTCTGCAGATCCTGAAACAGTCTCACAAGATTTGTTAAAATAGTTGGTCACTAAATCAAGATTAAATAGCCAATCAAGACTAGAACCAGCTACACAGGGTGTGTGTTCATTGAAAGTCACATTGGCTTGCAAGTCAACAATTCTAGTTCTAAGATTGTATACTCTATAAGCCTTGGCTTGGGAAAAGTATCCAATAAAGTGTCCATCATCTAATTTCTCAACAAATTTGGCAATTTGATCTTTGGTACTCAAGATGGTGCAAGGACATCCAAATGACCTGAGAAAACCAATGAAAGGTTTCCTCTTGTGCCAAAGTTCATAAGGAGTCTTGCCATGAGTCTTAACCACTAAAACTATGTCATGCACATAGCAGGTAGTGTTGACTGCGTGTGCCCAAAAGGTGATGGGCAACTTAAAGTTAGACAACATGGTTCTTGCAGCTTCAATCAGTGAAATGTTTCTCCTTTCAGCAACACCATTTTCCTGAGGAGTCCTGGGAGCACTATATTGTCTTGAAATACCTTTTTCATCACAAAATGTATCAAGGATTTGGTTCTTGAATTCAGATCCCTGATCACATCTTATGATTTTGACCTTGTGAATAGATTGATTCACAATCTTTAAGATGAAACTTTTTAGAATCTCAGGAGTCTCATCTTTAGTTCTAAGGAAGAAGACCCAAGTGAATCTTGTAAAGTCATCTGTGATCACCAAACAATAAAAGGGTCCTCCCTAGACTCATTACACTGGTAGGGCCAAAGAGATCCATATGTAACAAGTGTAGAGGTTGTAGTGATGGAGTTTCTTTCCTTAGGCTTGTGAGATACCTTATGTTGCTTCCTTTCAGGCATGCAACACAATGGTCATCACTTGTAAACTCTTTCTTGGCATTCCAGTTACCAAATCATTCTTAATAAGTTTATTCATGTTCTTAAAGTGTACATGGCACATTCTTTTATGCCATAGGAAAGACTCGTCACTATTGGCTTTAGACAGAAAGCATGAAACTTCTCCAGAGGGAGATGTTTCTTGCAAGTCCATCTTGTACATGTTCCCTTTCATGCGGGCTCTAAGCAGAATATGCTCAAGAGGAATAATCACCCCGAGCTTGAGAACAATGCACTCATGCTCAGTAAAGAGCATGTTATGACTCTGATCACAAAATTGGGATACACTTAGAAGATTGTACCCAAGCTCCTTGACAAAATTTACCTTTTCAATGCTGAGCTTACCATTTGTGACCTTTCCCCTTCCAGATATGTAACCACCTTCATCTCCACCAAAAGTAACTGGTCCTCCATCAATCCTTTCAATGTTCTGGAGTAGTGACCTATTGCCTGTCATGTGCCTAGAACAACCACTATCAATGATCCAGACATTTTTGTTTGTCTTGAGATGTCCCTGCATAAAGAAAATGATTAGTTACATTTGGAAACCCAAGCCTTATTTGTCTTGGGCTCACTAAGAGAAACAGAAGGTAATACAACAGTAACAGATCCTATGGTTGTGCTAGGAAGATCTTGAGCTGTTGTTGATGGAGAATTTTCAGTCACTTGGTCTTTCTTAGACTTCCACACCATCATTGGAAGCTTAAACTTGACCTTCAATACTTCGGAAGCTTTTGAGACTTCAAAACTTCGGAAGATTCTGCTGACACTGCAACAGACTTCAGTGCTTCGGAAGTATTCCTTTCTTTCGAGACCAACTTTTCTTCCGAAGGTAATTTTCCATTTGCTTTCTTCTTAGATTTGGAGCTTCTGAAGGAAACAGATTTTCCTTCCGAAGATTGAATCTTCTTGGAACTCTTGGAAGTCTTTGTCTTGGTCACATGAAGAGTACCTTTAGGATTGTATGGACAATCCTTAGCAAGATGTGCATCACTTTCACACATGACACACTCTATTTTCTTTTTCCCAAGAACCTTCTACAGGGAATAAGACTGACTTTGGTCACATCCCTTCTCCACCCTCATCTTTGCAGATGCTGAGATAGTCCTTTTGTGCGTTGAGTGTAGTTCTCCCTTGGTGTCTCTAGGAAGGTGATGAAAGGGCCCTTTGGTGCGTTGTCAGGGTAGCATATGAGATGATGTTGGGGTTCTATGCTATCCCTTTCAACCATATGCAGGGCTGAACCATTTGATTGTTGGAGTTGCCAGATGAACCCTGCATGTTCATCTCCATCTGGTAGCCACTGAAAATCCCATATGACTCGGTTAGAGTGAGAGTTTTGAGATTCTCATTCCTCTTGATCAGCACACAGTAGTGTGTGAACTGCCTAGGAAGTGAGGACATGAACTTCCTTACAATGTCCCTGTTCTTAAGAGGAATTCCTCCATCCATAAGGGCATCCACAATCTCAACATACCTGAAGTATTGCTGAGTCATGGTTTCACCTGTTTTGAAGGTGAAGTTTTCAAACTGCTGTTTCAGGAGATCCTTTTTATTCTCCTTAGCTTTAGAGGAACCTCATACATTAGTTTCAATGCATCCCACAGCGGTTTAGCTGTTTTGCATTTCTTGAAACCTCTGTATACAGGGTTTGGAAGAGCAGTCTGAAGGGTTGTCATGGCTTTTCTATCAATCTCTACTCTCTTCCTGTCTTTATCAGAGTAGTTTCCCATAGCGTTGGGGAACATACCAGCACCAATAGCAGAAAGGGTGCTTGGTATGTAAGGTCCATTCTCAACAGACTCCCACATTCTTGAGTTAGAGACCTAATGAAACCTTCCATGCTCAGGCACCAGGTATCAAATTTATCAAGAGTAATCAGTGGGAACTTGTTCATGGTTCTAGTTTCTATATCAGTCTTGGAAATGGCTGGCATTTGAAAACTTAAGTATTTGTGCGTGTGAGGGATCTTTAGATGGTGAGATTTAATATCAAGAACCTGGCTTTGATACCAAATGCAGGACCGGTGAAGGGGGTCACTTACAACACAACAACACAAAGAGGAGAGTAACTAAACTTAATCAAATAGTGAACTGGATAAACCACAAGAAAAGACACTAAGAACACAAGTAATTAAGAGACAGAACACAGGAGCAAGATACACAAGTTTATAGTTTTCAAGATTGCAGTATGTTACTTTCTCAATGTTCTATTACAAGTGTTACAAAGCATAAAGGAAAGTTACAAGAACATGAGATACTTATACTACATCCTACAGCCGGCCATACTACGAAAGCCAGCTGGATACAAATGACTAGACACAAAAAAAATCAATTGTAAAGTCAAAAGGCAGATTGCCTTTTGACTAGTGACTATGACATGCCATAGCTCACATCCTTATCTATTACAAAAAGGATAAAGTACAAGAAGTAGAAAGTTTCAGACTCGAGACCTCAATACACAGTTACCAAAAGCATGGACCTTTTCACCAACTCTTGTAAGTTGGTGACTTTACAGAGGTGCAGCGGAAAAGGGTCCAACTTTATGGAAAAGTACATCAGATAAAGCATCTAGTTAAAAGTCTTCAGAAGAAATCTGTCTTTAAGAGTTGAGCTTCAGAACACTTTGTCTCTGAAGCTTTGGAAGACTTCATCTTTGGCTTCGTAAGATATTGGTCTTGGCTTCGGAAGATTTCACACTTATTTTTGTTGCATGTGTGAAACTTCCGAAGCATTCTTTTTCAGTACTTGTGCAGCATGCAGAAAGACTTTGGTTGCTTCAGCCTCTATACATATTCTCTACACATATAATATGAACTTGAGGAAGTTGTTGAGTAGGCACAATTGCAAATGAGGATGGTGAGTCCTCAATGTCCATACTCTTTGAAGAACTCTCACGTTCTGTGGCAGTGATGACTTTCTCCCCCTTTTTGGTTGCATCACCCACTTGCATAGGTGAGCTAGGAGTTTGATCAATCACCTCCATAGGTTCTTGTGTTCCTGGTTGAGCTCCTCTTAAAGGTCTCCCAACTAGTTGTTCCTTAAGATATGAAATCTCAAGTTGCTAATCATCAACTCTGTTTTGCAAGGTAGTCACTTGAGATTCAAGGTGACTAACCTTGGAGACTAAATAGGTGGATGTTGTAGACATTTGTTGCACCTTTAGTCTTAAGTTCCCCTAATCGTCATCAGAAGAATCATTGGAGGATGAGATGATTGGACCAGAGTCCTCACTCTCACCACCAGCTTCAGGTTCTTGGCTGCTGGATTTCCTCTGCTCACTGGCAATCTCAGTTGAGATGTCAGTGGGCTAAATTGCTATGGTTGAGGTCTTAATGATGTAATGACTTTCAAAAGTAAGAGCCTCTTCCATATGGACATCCTAAATAGAGCAACCTGATTATGTTGCTTGTGTAACTGCATGGTAAAGTTCGGGTCATTTCTGTGAAGAGGGTTGGCCATTGTGAGGTAGCTTAAGGATGACTAAAGAAAGAAGAAAGAAATTTTAGAGGGAAATTTGGGATTTTAGGTCAAGTGGAAGAAGCAGATGATAGCTTAAGGATGGTGCTTATCGATATTTTGTGTCTCAATTTGAGCCAAAATAAGTAAGTGAAGCCTTAAACGATGAGGCATGGGTTAGTGTTATGCAAGAAGAACTCCTACAGTTCAAGAAGTTAGGAGTATGGACCCTTGTGGATAGACCGAAAGGTGCTAAGGTGATAGGCACTAAATGGGTACTGAAGTTTAAGAAAGATGACCAAGGAGTCATAATCAGAAACAAGGCTTGGCTTGTGGTTCAAGGGTTTAGACAATTCGAAGGCATTAACTACAATGAAGTGTTTGCACCTGTGGCTCGGATGGAAGCAATTCGTATCGTTCTAGCCTATGCATCCTACATGAAGATTAAAGTTTATCAACTAGATGTAAAAAGTGCATTCCTTCATGGTGAAATCCGTGAGTCAGTCTACATCAGTCATCCCGAAGGATTTGAGGATCCTTATCATCGAGATAGAGTTTATAAACTGGACAAGGCTCTCTACGGGCTCCATCAAGCCCCTAGAGTTTGGTATGAGAAACTCTCAACTCATCTAGTGAAACATAGTTTTCGCAGAGGGGTCACTGATTACACGTTATTCATCAAAGAAAAGGATGGTGATTTACCGCTGGTACAGATATATGTGGATGACATAATCTTCGGTTCCAAAAATGAGGAATTATGTAAAGAATTCGAATCTGTAATGAAAGCAGAGTTTGAGATGAGTGTCACGGGGGAGATGAAGTTTTTTCTTGGATTACAGGTGGATCAGACACCAAAAGGAATCTTCCTGCATCAATCCAAATATGTAGGTGATATCCTCTGTCGGTTTGACATGGAGAATGCTTTAGCTGCTGGAACTCCACTTGCCACAAACCATGACTTGGCACCCAACAAAAATGGTGATCTGGTTGATGCTACCATGTACAGAGGAATGATCGGATCCCTAACGTACCTCACGGTCTCTCGTCTAGATATTATGTACGCCATGTGTCTTTGTTCCATATATCATGCAAAGCCCAAAGTAAATCATCTCCTAGATGTTAAACGGACTTTTCGTTATCAGAAGGGTACTCCAACACTCGGGTTGTGGTATCCTCATGATGATGACTTTGAGCTTACAACGTATAGTGACTCGGACTATGGTGGTTGTAAGATGAATTACAAGTCAACATCTGCGGGATATCAGTTCTTTGGTAGACGGTTAGTTACCTGGCAATGTAAGAAGCAGACATTAGTTGCTATGTCAACTTCTGAAGCTGAATATGTTGCTGCTGCAAGTTGCCGTTCACAAATCATTTGGATTCAACAGCAATGTGCGACTACGGTTTGCAATTTTCTACCACCTCTATTATTTTGATAATTCAGTTGCAATTGTTATCACCAAAAATCCGGTCCAACACCATAAAACAAAACACATCGGTATTAAATATCACTTCATATGTGACTGTTTTGAAAAGCAATTAATCGATGTTGTTAAAATCAATATGGATTTTCAATGCACCAACCTCTACACAAAAGCATTTGACAAACTAGGTTTTTATATCTTTTAGAGGTTAATGGCGTGAAAAAGAAAAGTGATGTGATTCTAGAAAAAGAAAGTTCTTAGTCCGACAATTTTTTCTTAGTTTTTATTTATTTATTTTTATCATATTTTCCTGTCTATTAAAATCCAAAAACACAAAAAGATTTTCGGTTTTAGAATTTTAGGGGTAGAATAATTTAGTTTAGTAGTTAATTTTGCTATAGTATCTATTTACTTAAAGAACAAGGGAGGAGGGTAGCTTAGCTAAAGAAATGAAATCAAATCTGTGATTCTGATTCAAAGTTTATGGAAAATGATAGTACACAGAGAACAAATATTTGGGACTTCGAAAGGACGTAAATGATCAAGATGCAAAATTCAAAGTATAATTCTGAGAAGTCTAAGCAAAATAAAAGGAAATATGATAGTAAAACTAGCCTGCTACTGAGGTAACATAGAGAAAGTAGACCTAGAGGTTGCTAGTCCATTATATGATGTGTCGGTAGATTCAACACAATAGATGTGTAGACCTCATTGGTGATTTAAATTCAAACTAAGTTGTTCAACTTGCTGTGGGTTCCCATCTTATCCCTGGTTAACACAATTAACGCATTTCCAATAAGGGGTGACGAGCAAAATATACGCCACAAATGTGTGAGGGTGACCATAAATTGATTAAAGCACATGAAAAAAATTGCTAAATACATTCAAGCTAATGACTAATGTTGTTGGTGAGTTATGTGCAAAAGAAAAATAAATGCTCTAACAAGAAGATAGGTTGTGTGCCTCTCTGTTGTGCGGTGGCACTGTCATGAAGATAAGCATAATCTAAATATTCTAGAATTCATTGTTCGTTGCGGCTCTCTACTGTGCGATGGCACTGACCTGAGGCTTGGCATCTCTTTGAAAGCTCTAAGAATAGTTTCTTGTTGTCAAATACCCGTAGATCACTCAAAAATCTCCTGAGGAATGTTGATTACCATATAAGTGTGGGATTCACAAATGCTTGTTGAAATAATTAAACCTAACTCATCACCGATGTGAGTCAAAAATCTGTGTATGGATTTAAGTGAACAAATATACTGACAATCATCGTGGCTGCAACTCTTGACAGTCAAAATCATTGTGTGCATCTTATAGCTCTAGTATGATTTCTTGAAAGTGTTATTGACTCAGTCAAACAAGAATCTATCATCAAAATGTTTTTTAAAATGTCCCAAGTGATTCTGATATACCTGTATGATTCCATAATGAATCGTTCCAAAAATGATCAAATCAACTTGAAGTTGTGTTGTCCAGGAAGAAAAATCTGTTGGACGTTTTTCTAAAAGATTTCAATCCATCTCAAATCAAAAACACAAAAATATGTTTTGTTTTAATTTCAAGTTGTTTTTTCTGTTTTTCTAGACTTTTGTTACATAAAAGTCGAACTATACAACTAGATGAAATCTATGAAGCATTCACTAAAAGTGGTCACGTCTGAGGTGACTTATCGGTTTTAAACAAGAAAGATCACGTCTGAGGTGATCAAACAGTTTTGAATTAAAAGGATCATGTCTGAGGTGTTCAAACGGTTTTAAATTAAAGGATTATGTCTGAGATGATCGGTGTTCATGATGTTAGATATCAAAAGGTAAAAGTTTAAGTGTTTGTAAGTATGAGCCAATCGCACGATTGGACCATAAGTATGAGCCAATCGCACAATTGGACCATAAGTATGAGCTAGTCGCATGATTGGACCATAAGTATGAGCCAGTCGCATGATTGGACCATAAGTATAAGCCAGTCACACGATTGGACCATAAGTTTGGGGCAACCATACGATTGGATCACCAAAATGAACCAATCGTATGATTGGATGATGAAATCTAAGCCAGTCGCACGAATGAATCAAGCGTATGGGTCCAGTGCCCGACTGAACATTAAGATAGTATAAATAGAGGGGTTAGTCGGTCGCATTCCTTACCACCCTTCAAAGCTCTCAAAAACCTCTCATACGCAAACACTCTGCCCAAATTTCTATTATTGTGATTACCCGCTGATTGTGATCCTAACTGATTTCTCATTCATCTACAGGTATTGTGAGACTGAAATCGAGCCAATGAATGATCTTAATAAACCCTAAATGACCTAATCGGTTAAAATCAAAAAATGAGAATAACTCTTCAAAATAGACCACTTAAATAGACATAATCATTGATTTAAAGGTCATTAAGTGGTATTTAGAGTCCCTACAAAACTAATGAGTCTACACATGAGTCTAATATAAATTTTTGACCTAGATTTAAAGTTGGAGTGTCGAACATAGCAAGATGCGAATAGACACTCCGTATGAACCTCAGTCGCACGATTGAGCCAGACGCACGATTCAATTGCACGAATGAATCAATCGGTGACTCGGTCGCACGACTGACTCAACCGCATGGCTTAACATACAACTAAGTTCAGTCGCGGACTCAATCGCATGACTGAACTTAGCCGCAGGCTTAATCGCACGATTAAACTCATTCGTATGGTTCAATCGTATAATTGAACCAGTATGATCAAAAATAGTTAAGTTTCAACTGTCATCTCCTATACCCAACTCTAATGTATATGTTTCTTGTGTTACAGCAACATGGTTGATAGATGGATGATGAGTACCAAGCACAATATATGTGCTCATCATGATGCTACCTCCAGGAACGTAGCTGAGTTCGCTGGGATTATAGCCTTTCTACGTAGGTCGAGGATCTACAAGGCTATCTCTATTCCCTGCACACCCTACCGATCTGTACAGTAGGCCTTCTGGGAAGGTGCTTCGGTTGAAAGGTCCTTTGAGCCCCATAGTATTTGGAGCTCGATCTTCGGATAGGAGTTTAGGATTACTACAGACGATCTAAGGAGAGTCCTGGATCTGGGTGAGGATGGTGCCCACCCAAACAAGCTACACCCTCTGACTGTTCAAGGTTGCTTTTTACGAATGAAGTACACTGGGGACATCAATGCAGGTGTGCTCTCAAGAGCAACTTGTGCCCCCAGTTCAAGTACTTAGACCTTTTTTTCAAGTGCATAGCGTCAAGGAGGAGGATTCGATGAGATGTCAAATCAAATCCAGAACGCATATGTTGCTCTGGTGCTGAACCACCAGTTTAGTTTCTCCCATATGTTATTCTCCTACATGACAGAGAACATCGAGGCAAAGGGCAAGGAAAGCTTCTGTTTCTATAGATGATTATTGATGAGAAGCTTCCTCTACTACTGAAAGAGAAGGATGATCCTGTTGTTCTGGAGGTTATGGATGACACTACATTGGGTAGGATGAAAGTCTACCAGGGGAAGTAGGTGAAGCCCCTAGTCAGGAGATTGTTCGGGCACCTGGCCAGAGAAGACTATGTGGCGCCCTCTCGCAAGAAGTGGCATCACGATGATAGTGACTCCGATGTTAAGCCCATCATGGCACCCACCAATGAAGAAGACGACGATGATGACAACCATGATGAGGGTCAAGGTGGTGATGCACCTGGTGGAACAGAGAAGGATGCCTTTCACCAGGACTTTATGATAGATGAAGACAAAGAGTCAGATGATGATCCACTCATGAGGATAGTTGGGAGCAGGGTTGTGGCCACTGTGAAGGGTATAGAGACGGTCGGTGGATGCCCAGCTGGTACTGTAGGTGATGATACCGATGTCATTGACCCTACTTATATACCTGACCAGCCCATCGACCTAAAGGGAGCTTCTATTGCAAAGGGCTCCAGGAAGAAGAGGATGGCCCATCCTTATGGCAAAACGGGTAAGAGGCCAAGATTCACATTGATCACTTCTTCTACCACAACCACTACCACCACTGCCACAGTCACCACCACTACCACACCTGCTACCACCACTACCAACTCCCACCACCACTACCACACCTACTACCACCACCTGTTGGGTTTGTTGAACCATATCATATTAGTTTAACCTTTTAAACTAAAAAACGCAGCGGAATATAACCTTAATATAATAATTTGTAATCTGAAATTTCAGGTTCATATAATGTCAACAACAAACCCAAGAACATAAAGATCATTTATATGTGTGAGCTAGCTATCAAGAAGAATAAACAACCAAAAACAAAAGATACAAACTACCTTTTGTAGAGTTGTAGAAAACAAGTATGGATGTTTAAAAGGGAGCTTCTTGAATGGCCAAAACACCAAAGAGAGGTGTCCTCAAGCTAGTACACCCACAAGCCTCAAGCAAAACACTTAGTTGCTAGGTATTTCAACACCAAAACGTCAAGAGAGCTGCTGAAAAAAGCCTTTTTCAGCTGAATTTTCTTCAAAATGGAGAAGAGAGGAGAGCTTCTTGGGGTGCTTGCATGTAAGATAGAGAGTGAAAGATAGAGTGTGTTGGCGTTTCAAGAAAACTACAAACTAAAACAAGTGGCCATAGACCCCTCTAAGGGGCGGCCGAAACTTGAATTAATTTGGGGTTTTCCCCCCAAAACATTCACTAATGTTTTTATTAATCATACATATAAGTTATCTACTTAACCTCTTAATTCTTAATTATATAACTTATACACACTATAAATATTATTTGATGTTATTTAACCAACTTAAATAACATTACAAATAATGTCCATAAACAAAGTATCCTATAAGTTGTTTCATCTCATATACAATTTATTTAGAAACCCATTTTCTAAATTGTGTATTATTCAATTGTATGATCATATCATCAATCAAATATTTATATATTAGTGTTTGCAAGCTTGTTATTGGGTATGACTCGACTTGGATCAATACGTACTAACCACATCAATATTCTATGTGTCTTGGGCATAAAGAATCCAACAATCCACACTTGCACAAGACTCATAGAAGATTGATGCAAGAAGTAAACGCCGCCTAACAACGGTTTACTACCCTTAATACGCATGACTTATAGCCATTCAATAACATCATCCCATTCAAGTATCCTACTTGAAATGATTTAGGTGAATTAATCATTTATCCTTTTGTTACAGATGTCATGTTAAATCCAAGGACACAGAATGATCATTCCTTGATGATTAACTTAATCAGGCCTTAGACATCTTGCTCTCAACGAATAAGAGGAACAAATTCCATCTTGATTACATACGTTTCTCACAAACACCTCGTGTCACGCCTGAACATAGCCTTACGTACTGTCCATTATTTCAGGGCGGTGAAGAACTAGCTCAAGGTATTACACTTGGTGAATATCAAAACCCAATATGTATCTCAGGTCTGAGGATACCAAATGATATTCGCCTTTACTCAAATTTACATTGATCAATCTAGAAGATTCCATGTAGTAAAATTTGAGATGCAGGTCAGTCCAATATTTGTATCCCATAAATATATATGAACTTTGGCAGCAACCAATTGCTCTATATTCATTCCTTATGAATATCCACCAATCCAAATTCATAATAATCTTACCCTCATACTTGTTCCCACAAGTATGAATGACTACGGACATTTAGAGTAAACAATTTACCCATTTATTAAACATGCTAAATTGTAACATTTATTGAAATATTATAACCAAATAATTTTATTCAAGTAGAAAGGGAGTTCCAAATATCCAAATACGAAATTACAGATCAAATCCAATCACTAGAATATCGAAGTCCCATGGCACAGGTATGACCTTCATGCTTTGCCTTTTCTAGGAGCTTCATAAGAGGATCTGTAATATTTTGATCTATGTGAAACTTTACGAATACATATCTTTCCTTTCTCAACTTCATCTCGTATGTAGTTGAATCTCCGCTCAATGTGCCTAGGTTTTTGATGAGCACGAGGTTCCTTGATTTGAGCAATCGCACCCTCGTTATCATAAAAGATCTCTAGGGGTTCCTGAATGGAAGGGATACGCCTAGATCGACAATGAATTTCTTCATCCATGCAGCTTCTTGAGCTGCCAATGAGGCGGCGACGTATTCAGATTTTGTAGTTGATAAAGCCACAACATCCTGTTTAGAGCTCTTCCAAGAGACAGCTCCTCCATTCAGAATGAAAATGTATCCCGATTATGATCGTGAATCATCACCATCGGTTTGGAAACTCGCATCCGTGTAACCTTTTACAACGAGTTCCTCATCACCAGGTCCATAGATAAGAAACATATCTTTAGTCCTTCTTAGGTATTTAAGTATGTTCTTAACAGCCATCCAATGAGCTTCCAGGATTTTGCTGGTATCGGCTTGTCATGCTTAAGGCGCATGAAACGTCCGGCCGAGCGCATATCATTGCATACATGATGGATCCAATAGCAGATGCGTATGGGATTGCCTTCATTTTATCTTGCTCATCCTTTGAGCTTGGACATTGAGTCGTACTCAATATCGTTCCACTTTGAATAGGTACTGTACCTTTCTTAGAGTTTTCCATCTTGAACATTTTCAAGATCTTATCAATGTATGCACTTTGATTTAAACCAATCAACCGCCTTGATCTATCCCTATATATCTTTATTCCCAGAATATAGGCGGCCTCACCAGATCCTTGATGGAAAAACAACTTCCAAGCCAGGTTTTTACACCTTCCAAGGTTGGAACATCATTCCAAATAGTAGTATGTCATCAACATACAATACTAGGAAAGTGATAATGCGCCCACTAGCTTTCTTATATACACAAGCTTCATCAGCGTTCTTGATGAATCCAAATTTAATTACTTCTTCATCAAAACGGTGATTCTAACTTCTCGATGCTTGTTTCAATCCATAGATTGATTTCTTTAACTTGCATACTTTGTTAGGATGTTTTGGATCGATAAAACCTTCAGGCTGAACCATATAGACATCTTCCTCAAGATATCCATTTAGAAAATCCGTTTTGACATCCATTTGCCAAATCTCATAATCATAATGAGCAGCTATGGCAAATAATATCCTAATAGATTTTAGCATCGCAACAGGTGAGAAAGTTTCATCATAGTCAACCCCTTGAGTTTGAGTGAAACCCTTTGCTACAAGTCTAGCTTTATAAGTATCCAAGTTTCCATGCATATATGTTTTCTTCTTGAAAACCCACTTACTTCCAATTACTTTGGAGTTAAGAGGTGCATAACCAAGTCCCATACTTGATTGTCATACATGGATTGCATCTCAACGTTCATGGCCTCAAGCCATTTGTCATAGTCCGAATTGGACAACGCGTCATGGTATGTGATTGGTTCATCGGAATCTATCACATAGCATCCATCAATGAAAAATCCATATCTTTCAGGTGGATTACTAGTTCTACCAGATCTACGAACGTATTCTATGTATTGATCAACTATTTGATCACTTTCAACATCCTCATGTTGAGTGCTAGTGTCAACCAAACGTGTATCGGGTTGCGGTTCTTGATCCTCTTCAAGATCCACAGTTATACTACCAGTTCCTTCCATAAGGAACTTGGTTTCCAAGAACTCACCCTTTTTGGCAACAAACTCCTTTTGTTGTATTGGATCATAGAAATAATATCCCATAGAATCTCTTGGATATTCAATAAAGATACACTTAGTGGAACGGCTTTCTAACTTGTTCGAGGTGGGAGTCTTCACATAAGCCACACACCTCCACACCCTCAAATATGAAAATGATGGAACCCTTCCATGCCATATTTCATAAGGTGTCCTTTCCACTTTCTTGGTTGGGGCCATATTCAAAATACGGGCCGTAGAGAGCAGAGCAAAACCCCAAAATGACAGAGGTAATGAGCTTCTAGCCATCATAGATCGAACCATATCCAATAGAGTTCGATTGCTCCGCTCGGACACGCCATTATGTTGTGGTGTTCCCGGTGGAGATAGTTGTGAGACAATCCCACAACTTTTAAGATGGTCCCTAAAAGCATTATTCAGGTATTCACCTCCTCTATCAGTGCGGAGAATTTTAAATGACTTATTGAGTTGATTTTGTACTTCAATTTGAAAAAATCTTGAACATTTCAAAAGCTTCATCTTTGCGTCTTAACAAGTACACATACCCATATCGACTATAGTCGTCAGTAAAGGTAATGAAGTATCTTTCATTGTACCTTGTCATAGGTTTAAAAGGACCACATACATCCGAATGTATGACACCTAATAAATCTTTTGCCCTTTCGGCTTTGCCACTAAAAGGTGCCTTGATCATTTTACCTTGTAAACAAGACTCACATACATCAAATGAATCATATTCACTTGTTTTTAAAAGACCATTCTTTTGTAGTGTTTTATTCTTTTCTTGTTTATATGACCAGACGGCAATGCCAAGGTAACTGTCATTCAAATCCGATTTGAGTTTCTTGGTACTAGTTTGGTACAATAAGTTATCATTCAATGTATTTTCACGAACCAATTCATAGATACCATTGATGGGAGTAGCTTTAAAGTAAAACATGTCATTCAAAGTAACTTGGATTTCATTTCCAATAAATGATAATACATATCCAAAATGTTTTAATAGGGCCACGGAAATAATGTTCCTAGTCAAACTAGGAGCATACAAAACATTATACAAAATTACTTCCAAACCATTTGGAAGTTTCAAGATGTAGTCACCACGGGCTTCAACTTGAACTTTAGCCCCATTGCCCATGTAAAGGCTAGCATCCCCTTTGTTGAAGTTGCTACTTCTTTTGAACCCCTACAACAAATTGCAAATGTGAGTTCCACATCCGGTATCTAATACCCATGTGTTAGAGGATATTAAGTTTAAATTAATATGGATCATGTATATGGTACCTGAGGTCTGTCCGGCATCCCTCTTTGCTTTCAACTCTTGGAGATGGACAGGACAATTTCTTGCCCAATGTCCAATCTCCCCACACTTGAAGCATGGGTCATTAGAAGCAACATTTTGCCTCTTCTCCTGTGCTTTGGGTGGCACTCTTGCCACCCCTTTCCCTTTTCCCGTTACAGGTCCCTTACCCTTGGCAACTTTTGCCTTGGGTGCGGGATGAGGCCTTTTCTTGGTCCCACCTTCATTAATGGTGAGAACGGGTACAACTTTTTTACCCATGGCCGCCTCGGCCGTTTTGAGCATAGAGTGAAGCTCACCAATGCTTTTGTCCAAGCATTCATGTTGTAGTTCAACACGAACATCTCGAACCTTTTGGTAAGGCCATTGAGGATCAAATCCATGGCCCATTCCTTTCAGACGGGACAGTTTAGCCTTTCAAGGCGATCAATGTGACTTTTCATCTTAAGTACATAAGATGAAAATGATTGGTTGTCGTCCATACGACATGCATGAAGCGCTCGAACCATTTCGAACCGCTCAACCCTCGCTTGCTGTTGGAACATTTCCTTCAGTTGGGTTATCATGTCATAAGCTCCGTGATGTTCATACTCCTTCTGGAGATCCGGAGTCATGCTTGCCAACATGAGGCAAGACACTTGGACAGAGTCCTCAGTGTACTTTATCCAATCGTTATAGGCCTCCTCATCATCCTCAGTAGGTTGATCGGGGACAGGGTCGTCTAAAAATATGATCATTTCTCTTGCTTGAGAACGATTCTAAGTTTCGATACCAATCGATGAAATTGTTATGATTTAGACGTTCCTTTTGGAGAATCGCTCGTAAAGATTGGGCGGACGTGGATGAATTATCATGATTATCATAATTATTGGTGGCCATCTACAAAATTTAACAAAGATTAATTTTAGTATTTTCGATATTGTTATTTTAATAATTAATACCTTTTAAGGTCATTTTCATATTAAAATCTAGAACCCAACATTACATTTAAATAGTGTTTAGGTGACCTTTATCCCACGATTTAAATTAATAAGGTGGTCAATGATTGACGATTGCAACCATTTGCAACTTCTAGAGGTATGGGATCGACTTGAAACATCATATGTAAAGTCGGCATGTTAATCCCATCAACACCATTTGGAAACCATATCGTAGGTGATCCATTTGACATGGTTTGCAAATCAAGACACCCTACTTACACACACGTGTGAGTTTGCCAAAATAAGCGGTTAGGTGACCTTTATCCCTCAAGTCACAAGTTCCCTCAAAATGGTTAGGTGACCTTTATCCCACTAAGAGTTCCCGAGTGATTCAAGTGTTGTGTAAAAGGATGGTGTTGATCTTGTTTAAAAAAAAGGTTAGAGATTTCATAATTCTAGTTTAGAAAACTCTATGTATCCATATTTGCATGCTTTCAAATACAAGATACCCTATGGTACATTGATTAAAGCCCTTTTAATCTTTGAAACCATTAAACAATTTTAATAACCATTTATTACCTTTTAATGATTAATACCCATTTAGTTAGTTTGTTATGATCATTGAAAGGATTGTTAAGCAAACATCATATATAAGCAATCAACCACAATACCATAACCAAAATAACCATGAATCAACCAAATGATAGTGCATAACCATAGCATCTAAAGTGGCCACACTTGTTTGCCATCATAAGTGTGAACCATAGGACATTCCTAAGGGACAAAACACAACACAAAAGGCTTCCAAGAACCTCCCACTTGAAACCGCATCCAAATGCTCCATGTTTCTTGTGTCTTTCCTTTGTGCTTCTAACGTGTACATCTTCATATTACAAGATATCATATCCTAATACAAGATTTCTAGTAAAATGAAAAGTACCTAATCTATTTATTACATCCCAAATAACAAATAAATTACACTTTAAACAAAGCACAAATAAATGATTATACAACCCAATTGAATGAATAGAAACAACCATTTCAAACATCCAAATAACATAAGGTCAAGGGCTAGGTTATGCACCATAATGAACAATGAACATATCATCCAAAACAACAATGAATCCCCACTAAAACCCACGAAATTTCAGCCAACACAAACTGAAATTTCAGGTTTTATCTAGTCCAAACAAACAAACAATACATCATACATGTCTTTCAAAGTTTAATCACAAGTGTAACACCTGAATATTTATTATTTGAAGCCGGTGAGGAAAGAAAAGAAAATAAAGTCCAAAAGTCGAGGGACCAACTCGCCAACGAAAGAAAGTCGGGTGAGGGGAAGTATATAAGGGAGAGGGCAGCCCTTACCCTCTCCCCCACACTCACAAATCAGCCAAAGAAAGGGGAGAAGAGAGAAAGAAGAGAAAAAGAGGAAAAGTGTCGGTTCGGGTCGCCAAAATCGTCGTGAAGCAAGCCAAATCGAAGCCCTTAACGTTGTGCTCGTTTGTGTGAGTTCTAGAACCCCTCTTTTACTTGTTTTCAAACGATTTTGGGGCTGGAAAACATCTGAAATCGGGTTTTTGAGTGTGTATATGTTGACCCATTTGTGTATGTGTATGTGTATGTATGATGCGTTTGTGGCTTGATTGTGAGCTTGTGTGTGCTTGAATGGTGTTATGGTATGCATTCCTAAGGTTTAGGAGGGTCGATTTAGGCTTAAAATGGGTTTAGATGAGTTTGGAGGCCGAAAACCCTCGGCTGCAGTCGGGATGAACTGCATTCTGCATCAGTTAGGGCTAGGCGACCGACTGGAGGCCGAATGGAGGCCATACGGCCGATTAGGGTGCGATTGGGGTCCATTCGCACGATTGAAAGGCCAGTCGCATGGAGGTCATGCGACTGAAGGTCCAGTCGCATAAGTGCTCATCCGTATTAATCCCATTCGCATGAGGTCCATCCGCATTGTCCATTTGCACGAGTGGATGTTTATTCGCCTAAATGTTCATCCGCTTGAGTTTAATCGCATGATGTTCAGTCGCATGGAGGCCATGCGACTGAAGGGTGTCCATACACCTGAATAGGGCTGTTGTACCCGAGGAAGGTATAGATTGACTTCTGACTTTCGAGGGAAAGTGCAGATGTAAGTTCTGACGTAAAGGTTTCCCGTAAGAGCATGTAAGATAGAAGATATGGCCTTAGCAGCATGTAGGGCATAGAGATGATGATGTTGCATGTTATGTATGTATGATGTTGCCCTGTATGATGTGATGTGAATGCATGTTAATGTTCCTTAGTATGATGTATAATATCTTTCCTATGGCTTACTTATTATGAGGAATGAATGAAGTATTATGTAACGTAAAGTGAAAGATAATGAAAGAGGAACATGATGATGAATGCATGCATTAATGACAAATGAAACGTCTTGCACGCATCGGATAACGGGTCCTTCTTGTGATTGACCCTTAATGTAGAACCTCTACCGCTCACCCCTAGTACTGTGGCATACGTTTAGCTATTCATTTATTGACTTCGGCCCAGTAGCTAAGACTGATGGTTACTCCTAGTACCGTGGCATACGTTTAGCTGTTCATTTATTGACTTCGGCCCGATAGCTACGACTAACCGGGGTGTAGCACATGGTATTGGTACGGATGATGTCCGATGTGCAAGTAAAGTCATAAAGAATGAATGAACGAATGAATGAATGAAGAAGATAATAATGATATTATCTATGTGTACGTACGATGTGTGATCATGTAAAAGTAACGAATGGTTTTATATGAAAGTAAAGTATGCCTTGTAATAAAACTAGAACTCACTCAGCAACGCTGACTTTTTATATGTTTCCAGTTGGCAGGTAATGTTTGCTGAGGATGGCACACCGTGAAGCTACTCAGCTCTTTTGGGATGGCATTCTTTTGATTAATGTTTTGCATTGTAATGCGAACAAGCTATTTTGTAATGAATGTTGTATTAACTTGCAAAAGCATTTACATGGAAATGAAAGATTGTTTTAGTTTTCCGCTGCGATTTATGAAATACAAATGCAATTATACGTTTTATGTGCGATGAGAACCCAGCTGTAAGCGTCCTGGGAACGGGGCCTTACAAGTTGGTATCAGAGCCAAAGTTTAAGTGAAATGGGTAAATTTTCAAAATAAACCTAATCTTAAACTGAGAATGGGACGAAAAGGGAATGGGATGCCAATCTGAGTAGCTACGTGCCATCAGGTATTTTCGTAAAGTTAACCGGTTTTATGTGCGCATGGTATGTGGTTATGTGTTGTATGTAGATTTAAATACTGATGTAGTCAGGACAGGTAATACTTGGGGTATGAAGAGTAAAGTAAGTGTCTAATCACAACTGGTCATTGTAATTAGGGACTTACTATACTTGACATAAACTGATTTGTTTCCTTAAATGATCGTGTTGGTGTTTGAATCTTTCAGTGTGCGTGTGATGGCAGGAGGTAGATCTTCGAAAGCTTCTAGGGGTGGAGGTCACGGTGCTGACCGCGACCCAAGAGAGGGAGACCTAGAGTTGAGAGGGTGGTTCATGAAGAACCAGAGACCCCCCATCAGGAGGGTGGCGACGAAAGCGCCAATCTGAGAGCCTCAGTAAAGGAGGCTGTTGTAGAAGAAGTCCATCAGGTCATGCAGACAATCTTACCATCTGTGGTGACTGAAGTTATTAAGGTTGTACGAGAAGGGGAAAGAAAAGAAAGAAACAGATTCTCTGGAGCACGGGAACATCCAGAGCCTGAAACGGTCTTGTCTGATGATGAAGAGGAAGAAGAAGAGCCTGTGCCAGAGGCAGTGCGAGGATGTAGCTATTCATTTATTGACTTCGGCCCAGTAGCTAAGGCTGATGGTTACTCCTAGTACCGTGGCATACGTTTAGCTGTTCATTTATTGACTTCGGCCTGGTAGCTACGACTAACCGGGGTGTAGCACATGGTATTGGTACGGATGATGTCCGATGCGCAAGTAAAGTCATAAAGAACGAATGAATGAATGAAGAAGATAATAATGATATTATCTATGTGTACGTACGATGTGTGATCATGTAAAAGTAACGAATGGTTTTATATGAAAGTAAAGTATGCCTTGTAATAAAACTAGAACTCACTCAGCAACGCTGACTTTTTATATGTTTTCCAGTTGGTAGGTAATGTTTGCTGAGGATGGCACACCGTGAAGCTACTCAGCTCTTTTGGGATGGCATTCTTTTGATTAATGTTTTTGCATTGTCATGCGAACAAGCTATTTTGTAATGAATGTTGTATTAACTTGCAAAAGCATTTACATGGAAATGAAAGATTGTTTTAGTTTTCCGTTGCGATTTATGAAATACAAATGCAATTATACGTTTTATGTGCGATGAGAACCCAGTTGTAAGCGTCCCGGGAACGGGGCCTTACAACAAGCATGTGTGATATAACTTTGAAAGTTTGGGGATTCATAACACATGAATATAGCAGCCCCTAAAGGGGTTTTAAAGTCCCACAAAATGAAATTTTAAAGACAATGGAAACTAGTCATCCACATATTCGGCTCTAGATGCCAATGTTGGGTTGTTGAACCATATCATATTAGTTTAACATTTTAAACTAAAAAACGCAACAGAATATAACCTTAATATACTCATTTGTAATCTGAAATTTCGGGTTCATATAATGTCAACAACAAACCCAAGAACATAAGGATCATTTATATGTGTGTGAGCTAGCTATCAAGAAGAATAAACAACCAAAAATAAAAGATACAAACTACCTTTTGTAGAGCTGTAGAAAACAAGTATGGATGATTAAAAGGGAGCTTTTTGAATGGCCAAAACACCAAAGAGAGGTGTCCTCAAGCTAGTATACCCACAAGCCTCAAGCAAGACACTTAGTTGCTAGGTATTTCAACACCAAAACGTCAAGAGAGCTGCTGAAAAAACCCTTTTTCAGCTGAATGTTCTTCAAAATGGAGAAGAGAGGAGAGCTTCTTGGGATGCTTGCATGTAAGAGAGAGAGTGAAAGATAGAGTGTGTTGGTGTTTCAAGAAAACTACAAACTAAAACAAGTGGCCATAGACCCCTCTAAGGGGCGGCCAAAACTTGAATTAATTTCGGGTTTTCCCCCCAAAACATTCACTAATGTTTTTATTAATCATACATATAAGTTATCTAATTAACCTCTTAATTATATAACTTATACACACTATAAATATTATTTGATGTTATTTAACCAACTTAAATAACATTACAAATAATGTCCATAAACAAAGTATCCTTATAAGTTGTTTCATCTCATATGCAATTTATTTAGAAACACGTTTTCTAAATTGGTGTATTTATTCAATTGCATGATCATATCATCAATCAAATATTTATATATTAGTGTTTGCAAGCTTGTTATTGGGTATGACCTGACTTGGATCAATACGTACTAACCACATCAATATTCTATGTGTCTTGGACATAAAGAATCCAACAATCACCACAACTCCTACCATCACCACCTCAGCTACTACTGCCACCGCCACTCCACCACATTCCACTCCCATTCCACCTCCCATCTTCACCACATCCACCACTGCCACATCCACCACTGCCACAACCACTCACCAAGTTGATCCCTCCACCCAATCCACATTCACACCTGGACCTACTCTACCCATGGTCAGGTTAAAGGAACAACTTGCTAACCTCAACCGCATTGTGCTAAGGCTGATTGCCACTAATGATCTAAGGGCTATGCAACTAAACCAGCTGATGGAAGTGAATGCAGCTCAGGCAAAGCAGATTGTACAGCTCAGCGAGAGAATGCCCAGTATGAGAGGGCTTTAGGCCGAGCTCACCATGCGCTTAAGAGTCAAAATGAGCTGGTGTTGGCATCGGTGAAGAGGATAGAGGATCTTGAGAAGAAGAATAAGAAGATATTTTTAAAGCAAAAGGGATCCAAGAGTGATCCGTTAAAGATCAAAGATGGTGATGATGTTGATGATGTTAATGATGTTGATGATGATGATAAGCTCACAAAAGATGAATCTGATGAGAAGAAGATGATGATGAAAGAGGATCGAGTGGAAAAGATAAAGAGGATGATGATGATCAAGAAGGTGATGATGTTGCATTAGCCTCCACTCAAGCTCAGGAGAGGCGGACAAAGCAAAACCAAGATCAAGGAGCCTCGTCCTCAGCTCCTCAAGCTGAAGAGACGACAGGTCAAGGAAAAAGTAATGATTAGATGTCTTTGCATTTTAAACTTTTGTACTTGAATTATGTATTACATTAATGTAATTTATGATTATCGATGCTTTTTTATGTTTCAATGTCTTGATTAATGACTTATGTGTGATGTGTTAAATGTTTAATCAAACAGATGAAACTCAACAGCAAGATGAGTATGATGTCATCCCCCTTCAGCAAATCAAGACTCAACTCATGATGATTCTTGATTTGCAAGGGATAGTCAGAAGGTTAGTGAGCTATACTCCTGAAGAAGGAGAAATCATTCATAATCTGACTGATGACCAGCTAGCTGAGATGTTCTGACTCAATCCTAATGAAATCATCAAAGATGCTCCAGAAGTTGATGTCCTAAATGACAAGGAGCTATAGGATGTAGATGAGATTGAAATCGAGGATGTTACAGTTAAGCATTATCCAGAGTACACTGACCACGAAGGCAATATTATCCCCAAATGGGTGAAATTTTTGGTAGTGCTACTTTTGAGAAGCTGGAGGAGATAGAAAAAGAGAAAAGAAAAGATGAAAGCCAAGCCAAGCTTTGGACGCTAATGTTGATCTAAAGATAGCTGAATGGGCCGCTTATTTTTGCTGAAATGAAAGCCCAGCGCGCACCTCCAAAGAAGAATGCCTACACCAAACTCTACAGAGTAAAGAGATATCAGAAAGTTTCAGGAAAGATTATCACCTGGGCATATTTTGAAGACTTGGAAGTCTATGCAGTTAAAAGTGAGAAGGGGATTAAGTACTTCAGATATCCGTATGATTTGAAGACTCTTCCTAGTTTTGAGCTCAACCACCTGGCATGCTTAGATCTTTTGTATGCCAACCCGAGAAAGACACCGGGATGGTTTGAGGTTGTGTTGAAGAAAGAATACCACACCAGGTGGGTAAACTTCAGACCTCAACAACCTAAGAGGTTCATTCATAAGTTTGAAGTTGATCCTATATCTGGGAGACCGAAGGTGGTGCTGAAGTGGAGTCCCCCGCGCACAATGTCAAAGATTCCCTTACAGGAAATGCCTCAGGACTTCACTCCACACTTCAAATGGTGGTATTATGATTGGTGGATGGGAGAAGCAGTCATAGTTTTGAACAGAAAAGGAAAAATAGAGACTATCAGGGTATTCGACCGATGTCGCTTACTAACTTGTCTACTGAAGATGTCTATACATTATACAAGTGGCCACTATTCTATGACACGCAAGACATTGTACAAGCTCTGCAGTTCCAACACGTTATAAGGCTCTGCTTTGCATTTGAAATACACGCAAGAGTCATAAGAGAGGAGAAGTACAAGAAATTCCAAGAACATGTGAAGAATGTTAGATGATAGGATAAACTAGGTCCAAGGGGGAGTTTGTAGATACATGATGTTCCTAGTTTATGTGCTCAAATGTAAAAGTCTTTCATGTCTTACACATGTGTAATGTAATGGTTGAATGAAATATAATATGTGGCTGATGTTATTAATGTTTAAATTATTTCATAATATTATTGTGTTAAGTATAATTCATATGTATGAACTTATTATATAGTTTTGAAGTTATTGTACATAGTTCTTAGTCAATAATGATTGAGAAATGTGTTCAACCTAGTTGGGTGAGTATTCATGCTAATGGACCATACTTATGGACCATACGCATGAATACATCATGCTTATGGACCAGTCGCACGACTGAACCAGGAGACTGGATTAGTCGTATGATTGAGACAAAAGATTGACTCAGTCGCACGACTGAACCTTTAGTCATGCATATGACTAAATCGCATGATTCAGTCGCACAACTGAACCATGCTAATGGTTTAGTCGTACAAATGGAAACTACAACCCTATAAATACCACTTAATTTGTGGAAAAACATAACTATTGAAAAGACTTCATAATTTATCAAAACACTTGTGAATATTCACAAACCCTAGCCGTCCAGAACGTCCAAGACAGCCAATCCAACTTCAAAGTTCGTTCTTGATCGATTCCTACTCATTCTTAACGTTTAGTTCATTCCTATATCTATCGGGTTAACGTTCTCACTGATTGGATCGCCAGTCAAATAGGATTCTGCACTATTTGATCAGGTCTCACGCAGAATCTGTTAGTATTCTGTATGTACACGGTCCTGACAAAAGAGTTCAATAATAGTTTAGGGCAAGCAACAGATGAAACAAATTATCAAATATTGTCTTCTCTAGTAGACAAGTAACACCAATAAGTATGTCAACTCTTAATCTGAATATAATAGAAAATAGGAAAAAGGTTGCAACTAGAGAGCTTCCAAAGCTTGAACAAGCTAGGGAGAAATAGAAAGACAACAAGCCAAGTCAAATAAAGTTACTTAGAAATCCTCCTATCTGTCAACTCTACATCAGCAACCTCTGATACCAGTTAGTTCATCTCTTCAATCCTTACAAAGAAGATGAAATATTTAAAGAAAGTCATGGTTGATTTGAAAGTAGAGGAGAAGATACTTAGGGGAACTAGGCTTTTGGCTACTGGGTGTGTTATTTAGATAAAGAAATTTGTTGTCAAGAGGGCAAATAGACAGATCATTTATTATAACCATGAGAAAGAAGTACTTTATTTTCCCCTTGATATTCTAGAGTAGATTGTTGAGTACCTTAGCATTTTTAGATGTAATGATAAATCCAAAATTCTGATGCATAAAGTACTAACGTTATTTTAAGTCTAATGCCAATGAAAAGGTGCCTAAAACCCTATTATCAACATATGATCTGATAGGGGAGTAAGAATATGATCAGAAAAAGGACACCTACTTTTTAACCAGATCAGCAGCTGGAAGGGTGGTCTATTCAAAGAACCTTTAGGACTGCTTCAAGCAGTTTAAGATAGCTAACTTGACCAAGCTAATACTAAGGAAACTAAGCAATGATTCAAAGGAAAGGTAAGTGAAAAAGGTGTTAATGAGGATCTAAAACTCCTATTTGGAAAGATCAAGGCAATCTTCAAAACAAAAAAAATATGAAAGTAGAGTTTGAAGCTGTTGAAGTCATTCATCTGCCGAACCTAGCAACCAATCAAAATTATCTACTCGTACTTCCTCACCTGCTCAAACCACTAAGCATGGTTCTCCTTAAGTCCACAAGCTATTGAAACATCTAAATCCCTTACTTAAAGCCAATATGAAGATTCAATATATGAAGTGATCATCACTAATGTTGCTGACAGAATTAGACATGGGTTGTGTTGGAGCATATATAGTCATATATAGTGTGTCCGTCGCTTGTCGAATAGTCTAGGCTTAATGTTATACACCTGATATGTTGTAAAAACATGAAACTGGGTCATTCGCAGGAGCATATGCGAATGAGACTCAGTCGTACGACTGAGCCAAGCTAATGGACCAGCCGTGCGACTGAGAGATGCGATTTATCATTCGTAAGACTGAACCATAAGTATGGTCCAGTCATACGATTGAACCATACGCATGGTCCAGTCGTACGATTGAACCATACTTATGGTTCAGTCGCAGGAATGGGCCCATTCGCATCTGATATAGGCCGAGGCCTATATATACCAGTTTCAATATGTAGAGAGATTAAGGATTGAGAGGAAGTCTGCCCGAAGCCTAGGGCTGCCGGATGAGAGGGGAGATCATGCTCGATCTTCCCCTTGCCAAGAGTCTTGATTCTTATGTTGTAACGAGCTTGTAATCGTTAGGTTTTTATCAATGAAACCAATATTTGATAGTTCGTGTTATTGATTTGACTTTTGGTTTTGGTTGTTCATCCTTCCGTCAAGAACATGCTCGGATTTTTATCGATCCAACCGACCTAACAATTGGTATCAGAGCCAGTTACTGCTAGAATGATCTAACAATCATTCTAGCAACCGAGCTCTTGATTTCTGGATCAAAGTTCAAATCTTGACGTTAACCCAATTCGTGTTCTTCGTGTTTTGCTCAGACCTTGTTACGTGTGTTGCTTCTATGTTGAAATTGAATTCGAAACCACGTTCCTATCACCCTTTCGAATCTGATGATGTCTACTTTGTTTCGGTTCATGTTGAATTCGTCAGATTAGGGTTTTTGGGCAGCCCTGGCGGCTGCAGATCTGAAAATCTGCGTGCAGACCCATTCATGCGACTAGGCAATGCGATTGGAGCATTCGTACGACTGGACCATGCGAATGGACCATCCGTGCGACTGGACCAGTCGTATGTTCAGTCGTGCGAATGGACCAATCGTGTGTTCAATCGCACGAATGAGCCATCCCGTATTGACTCATCCGCATTTGTTCCAGACCAAAAAAAAGAGTCTGGAACAGCTTCTTGCATAGATTTGAAGATGAGCAAAGCATATTCACCCTGAGTTTATTTTGTCAAATAAGTTCGATGTGTACCCCATTATTCGTCGGATTTCCAGAATAGGTGAATGTAATTGGAACACGAAAGAGAGAAGAGAAGATGTCAGCAGTTGGTGCTAATTTTGTGGGGTAGTCAGGAGCATCTGACTACTTATGGGCCAATCAAGTTATATTTATCCACACAGAAAGGATTCTGCTTCTTAGGGGGAATCCTTGTATATAGAAAGTGAAGACGCAATCAGAAAGTGATGATGTGAACCGGTTTCCGATGATGAATCTTTGTGCATGCTGATTTGGTTGATATTGTCAGCCGTGGATTGGAACCTTCAACCTTTTGCCCAATACACCGTGTCAAGACGCAATGAGAGCACAATGTCTATGTATTGGGATATGCTGATTGTGAGGGGAATTTCTGCAAGTGGTGATGTTAATCAAGTTAGCCTGTGTGAAGATTGAAGCAATGGAAAACTGTTCGTGTCATTATCTGGAAAAATCAGTCATATGGGGAATCTTCCTGCTATGATAGTGTTGTACAAAGTAAACAAAAGCTATTGTGCTTAAATTCATTTTCAGGGATATGATAGTAACCTGACGGATCGGCAACGTTGGCTAATATGGTTTTCGTTTGATTCTATTGGCAACCAGAGCAAAGATTGACTGAAGATTGTAAGAGGTTTTATCTACTATTCGCAAGCAATGTACAAGGGGGAATTTGTTGGAGCATATATAGTCATATATAGTGTGTCTGTCGCTTGTCGAATAGTCTAGGCTTAATGTTATACACCTGATATGTTGTATACACATGAAACTGGATCATTCATAGGAGCATATGCGAATGAGACTCAGTCGTACGACTGAGCCATGCTAATGGACCAGCCGTGTGACTGAGAGATGCGATTGGGACATTCGTAAGACTGAACCATAAGTATGGTCCAGTCGTACGATTGAACCATACGCATGGTCCAGTCGTACGATTGAACCATACTTATGGTTCAGTCGCACGAATGGGCCCAGTAGCATCTAATATAGGCCGAGGCCTATATATACCAGTTTCAATGTGTAGAGAGATTAAGGATTGAGAGGAAGTCTGCCCGGAGCCTAGGGCTGCCGGATGAGAGGGAAGATCATGCTCGATCTTCCCCTTGCCAAGAGTCTTGATTCTTATGTTGTAACGAGCTTGTAATCGTTAGGTTTTTATCAATGAAACCAATATTTGATAGTTCATGTTATTGATTTGACTTTTGGTTTTGGTTGTTCATCCTTCCGTCAAGAACATGGTCGGATGTTTATCGATCCAACCGACCTAACAGGTTGGAACATCCAAAAGAAGAAGAAAATTATCAGAAACTGAGAAAGAATAAAACTTAAAAAATGATAATACAATCATTAGTGGGACTATGATTTTATAACTAATAGATTATCCATTGAAAGAAAGAAAAAGACAAAATCTTCCTTTTTATCTGAACTGGATGTTCTAACGCTCAACCATGAAAATTAGAAGAATATGCATAAATTGGTCTTAAAAAATAAAGACATGCCATACAATTATAAATCTAGGGCTACTATTCTAGAGATCAAGTTCGAAAACATGGCTGGGAAAAGGGAAGAAGAAGAATCTCTACATCCACTAAATGTTTATGACCCAATCATCAACTAAAACTATAATTCCTCAACCAACACCTTTCGTGTAACTTATGTTGATGCTAGAAACGTTAAATTAAAGAGTTTGCCTTGTTCAAACTTTCTAGGCACAAGATGAAGGACTTGGTGAATCTATCTCTAGACAACCCCTCAAGAGATAGAAGAGGATATATGTACGAACTTCTGTTGATCAGAATACTTGAACGGTAAATACAGAGTTTTGATAGCATCATCATAGGAGGAATTTGTTAAATTATAAAGGATGAATATCAAACTCAAGATTTTAGCATTGGCCATCAGTTGCCAAAATAGGCCAATTGCTGAACTCATGATTTCAGCTTTGGCTGTCAGCTATCGAATCAGGCCAAGTGTTGAATCCACTACCAAAGTGTATATTTTGAATGACTGCTGATTAGCATGTGCCAAATAAACTACTGATCTACATATGTTGAATGTCTGTTAATCAGCATATACAGGATCAACTACCGGTTAGTGTGAACTCCATGATATGTTGTTTGACTACTACATAGAACAAGTTTGTTTGTGCCGATGACTGATATGTTTCACCTTTTGGTGATAACATAGTACAGAAGATGCCAACTCCTATACATGGGTTACCTTCTACTGTAGCATCTAAACATAAAATAATTATTCTTATTAGTTAGTATAAAATTCCTCGTACTTGTATAGGAAAGGCAAGCTTTCCAAGCCATTGATTGTATCTGTCAGATGGTAAACTTTATACAAAACAGATTAATCAAGTGAATACTTTGAAAGAACTCATTATGCATTTATCTTTTCAGAGTATTTGTGTGTGATAATAAGTAACTTATTTAGACTACGCATCAGTGAGTAACTAATCTAAAAAGAAGTTGTCGTTTGTATTAAACAGCTCAATCCAACAAAGATTTTCAAGTAGGATTTGAACCTACGCCCGACTTGTTAATTACAAGCCAACCGCTCTACCACTAAGCTTGAAATAAAAAAAAGGTTTTCTGGTGATTAAGGTAAGGTCTTGGGTTGAAAAGTATGTATAAAGGCCTAACTCTCAAAGTAGTGATGTTCCCCCAAGGATTCGATATCATAATAGAGTAGTATGTTTGAAACTCTTTCTCTTAAGGTGCGGAGCAAACTAGGAGCAGCAATTTGTTTTGTTGAAGAAGTTCTTCTTCTAAATAGATAGCGAGAATCTATTCTTGGTGGTAGGTGGTTCTTAACAAGTTTTCTCTTATTATGTTTCTTGTAAAGTTGTAAAAGCTTTTTATCAAATTGATCAATTAGTCTTTAGGTTGTTCATAATTCTGGTCTTCAAACGTGGTTTTAAGTTTTTAAAAGTCATGTGGCTTTTTATCTTTCTTATTAGAAATATTCTAATAGACTTATAGAATCTAACGATTCTTTCTGACTTAATCAGATCATGTGTCCTGTGATTTCTTTATTTCTTTTATGGTGGTACAGGAAGTTTGTGTATGTCTTATTGCATCTCTTAGTCTTAAAGTTCATGTGGCTTTATGTTTTATCGGTATATAATCATATAATTTTGTGTTAATGAGATTATGATGTATAATTGTTCTCTTTTGTGAAGTTTACTGTAAGTTTTGATGTGACTTGTGGCATATTTTATTGAAAATGTATTGGGATAACTAAGTTAGAAGAAAGCTACTATCACTAAAGTATACCTGGCAAGATGGACGGGTCGGGTTGGGTCGGGTGTCAAGTCAGAATGAGTTCGGGTCAGGATGGGTTTAGGTCAGAATGTACTAATTTAAAAATAGGGTTAGAATGGATTCGGGTCATGATAGGTTTGGGTTAGGATGGGTCGGGTCAAAATGGATTTAGACTAAAAAAACCACATTGATTAACAATCTCATACATAGATCAAGCCCAAGACAATATAACTAAGTATTACTCTAATACCTTAAGGTAGGGTTGTTCAAACCGCTCAAAGTTTGCTCGAAATTCGCTCGAAAAATGCTCGTTTGAATTTTTGCTTGAAAAATGCTTGTTCGAATTTTTGTTCGAAAAATGCTTGTTCGAATTTTGCTCGGTTGTAAACGAGCCGATCGACTTGGATCAATTTATAACCGAGCCAAGCACGAGCAAAGGTCCGCTCGCTTCGGTTTGATTTGGTTCGGATCGAATTAATATGTACATATAGTTTATACGTAATATCTAGTAGATTTGACCCATTTTATACAAATATATAATTATATTTATGCATAACTGATCAATCAACCTAATAAAAAATTCTACATTAAATATAAAAGTGAAATCCTAAGCCGTTAAGAGATATTTTGTTCGATCATCTCCCGCACTCATCGTCATCGTTATCTACAATATGTTCTTTGCCTTATCAGATGCAGTCTTAACTTCATCGTCAACCACAATGTATTGTTATTCATGAGAATATTATGCAATAAATGTGGCTGGTTTTTAAATCATTAAACCTTATTTGATATTGTATAAATCGTATGACACACAAATTAGTTGGGTTGTATAAATTGTTCGTCGCTCGTTCGAAAATTTACCGCTCGAAAAATGCTCGTTCGATTTTCAACTCAGTTGTAAACGAGCCGATCGGCTCGATTCGGTTTGAAACGAGCCAAGCACGAGCAAAGCTCCATTCGGCTCGACTCGGCTCGTGAACAGCCTTACCTTAAGGTACAAGTAGACAAACACATTTAAAATCAAACTTTAAGCAAATAGTTATAAAATAAAAATAAAAAACGATAAACTGCATGGTGATAATAGACGTGGGTTGTGCAGTTATATTGTGGTCTTTTACCCCTGTCATGCAGCTCTAGTTTATGACTCCCAGTTGCTGACCCGTTCATCTTATATGACCCGTAAACGATCTTGACCAGTTCATAAATCCAATATGTTTATCGTTATCATGTATATGTAAGACTATGTGTGGATTTTGGAGAAAAGATAAGGTGGAGAAAAATGTATTATGAGAAAATCTAATTAACCCATCCTGACCCAATCCTAGTTTTTATAACCTATCTTGACCCGTTTATAACTTTTCCTTGTTTTAAAGTGACCCAACTTGATCATCTTAAAAATATAGTTTAACACAATCTACCAATTACTTCATTATTATAACACAAATCAACCCAAATAATACCCACTTGGGTCCAAATTGTCAGATCTAGTTAAAAGGTTTTTGTGATAGCTTTGGTTAAGTCTTTGGAGATGTTGCATAATCGCTAGTTGTGTTTTACTAGTTGATTTCACGTGAGTTCAGTAGAAATTGCAAACTATTTAAGGTTTCTTTATCACACCAGGCTTTCCGGTGGCTGCCATATTACAGTTGCATTTCACATGATATAAATTTTGTTTGCTGGCTTTTTGTTCAACCAAAAATTCCAAAGTGTTTTTTATGGTTGTGTTATCTTATGCAATGCTTAGTTCTTAAATTGCGTGTCTTGTTTTAGAGTCAAAACTTTGTTAAACATGTTTTTTTTAATCACTAGGGTTTATGGTTATAAACAGCGAAAAGAAATTTGTGAAATTATTTTTTTTATTTGTGTTAAAACTCGATTAAATTTGTTTAATATGTTTGCCTATGAATTGAGGGGGTGTTGAAAGATTACAAATGTTAAATTCAATTACAAACACATTATATTTTAGGATTTCATTTTGTATTGTTTTGTGTTTTATGTTTTGCATATTACCCTTGATTATTGGGCTGAGTATGCTGGACATGGAATGGGTATGATGGAGCATTTTATATCGGTTGAGTTATACTAGACTTGCACAAAAAACCGGGTATGGACCCGATCCAGACCCGGGTCCGGGTACAACCCGGTACCGGGTGTATCCGGTTCGTACCTGGAATAAACCGATGGTTTCAACCCGGTTTGGGGTTTTTTTGAATTTCTAAAACCCGACTCTACTCGGACCCAACCCGACCCGTTCTAAACCGAAGTGAACCCGGTATTGGACCCGATATTGAACCCGGTATTGGACATAAAAAAATTAGAAAAAATAAACTAAACCCGCTATTGGACCCGGTTCCGGACCCGACCCGACCCTACCCGGGTATGGTGGGTAGGGTTTTCCTGCAAGTGAACCCGACCCGGGTTCGTACCCGGGTTCACCAATACCCGGGTACAAAAAACCCGACCGGACCGAACCCGGTTTGAACCCGGTTCCGGGTCCGGCCAAAACCCGATTTATACATGACGACTAGGGAGTAGCCTATAAAAACTGAGAGTCCATGGTTTATCACTTTTTGAGATTACACTATAGTTATGTGCATGTCACACCTTAAAACAATTATGTATCTTTGTGATCATCTTTGATTATCTTCGGTCTCTCACATTAATCTTCATATCTGTCTAACTTTGTTTCATCTCATGTTTTTATTAGTCATCTTTTTGTTTTGAGATCATAGAGTCTATATCATGTAAATATTTTGTCATACTAATGAGGTTAGAGTGTGATTTTTTGTTCTTGTGTCTAACGGTTGTCAGTTTTCAAGTGTAGATATCTACCATTGCAAGTTTACTATAGTTCAATCTATGTTTGTTGTTATGTTTTTTAAGATAATGTATAATCGGACTAGGCTAACAAAATTTTTGAGGAGTATGATTAAATCTTGAAATCTTAAAGATATTATCCATTAAGAATATGTAACCGTATGTCTCTTTATTCTTGTAAAAGACAATAAAATCATATGGAACTCTTTTCCCTTTTTATTTTGATCGAGAACTGGAGCATTTCCTTTCTGATCTTTTTTTTGTGTTTTATTTTCCTTTTATCTCAAGTCTCCCAACAAAATATTTAAATGGGCAAACAATTGCAGAAACCCAACATTAAATATCAAGCCCAACTAAATATATTTGGAGAATTGGAGCCCGCTATTAATTACAAAGCCCAAAAAATGGTAGAATTAAATTGAGTCTGCTACCTTGTTTAATCTCCAACATGAATTTTTAATCAACAAGCTGATCCAATATATTAATATACACGTTGATAACACTAATATTATCAACACTATCACTTTCTGGCATGTCGGTCTACTCAAGTATGTTGTTCTTGTGACTCACACATAGGGACCAAAAGTGAAAACATATCTAACCACAGGGACCTTTCATGTAATTAACTCTAATTATAATATATTCATATTCAAGAACAACTTTTAATTTCTCTAAAGATCTTTTTTCCTTTTTCTTGTGTCACCTTTCTCCTGGATATCATAAGTAACTGAGTATTAAATAGCTTCCATGATTAGCATGTGGCCATTGTTGGAAAACACAAACGGTAACTCTCACAATTTTGCCATGCACATCTAAGCTGATGTTACACCATCATCTTTCGTGTTTCTGCCTACAATGTTTTTTCTAGGAGTCGATGGAAAGTGTGTGATGTAGGTACACAATGTCATTCTTGGCGAAGGTTATGGGATAACACCTTTTCTATATGGGACTAATTGTTGCTCAAAACGAGTGAAATAATGTCTGCATATCAATTTATTAGTATCACTCTACTTTAGGAATCTAACATGTTTTCCATATTGACAATCACCACAATGAGGGCATAGTAAAAATATGAGTGAAAACATTTCTGAGTTTAATGTTGGCTAAGTTATATTCTTAAATGTGGTTACATAAATGTAAATAGTTTTATGCAACCTTTGTATTTTTCTAGCAATGTTGGATGAAATCACGAAAACTAATAGGTGATTGTGCATGTATGTTATAGGTATGCGATTGTCTTTAAGTTGTTGTTTGTACACGACTATCAACATCATGGAAAACAAAGACCTAGTAGATTAAATCGTAAATCAAAGCGATTAAATCATGAAATTTCCCCTGCAACCTACCCATTATCTACATATGTGTTTGCTAAATTACATTTTCATTTCACTATATTATTTATGTTTTGATGTTTAAGTTGTTTAAGAGCTGCTTTACCTTCACATCATAATTGTCATATTGTAGTCGCCTACTTGATGTTTAATTATATTAAGGATTTGTACTTTGTTGTTAAACAAAAAAGAAGTTTGTTTAGAATGTATTTGAATATGATAATGACATTATGACGTTGAAATAAAGTATAAAACTAATTAAAAAATAAGTTTTCTGTAGGGCTGGCAAAACAAATCTTATCGTATTTAATAGGTTAGAGATGACGCACGTAGCTCACGTATCAAACATACAAAAGATTTGCTTAACTACCTATATATTATGTCTATATTTTTTTGATAAACTCGCTTTTACTCCATGTGGTTCGGTTGGTCCAAATAACGGTTTTCATCCAAACGTTTTAAAATCTTGGTTTTGCTCCCTATGATTTGCAATTCGTTTCAATCAACTCCAATCCACTAACATCGGTAGTTTTTTTTTCTGTTAACTCCATGGACATTTTAGTCAACTTATTAATAAGAACTAGTATGTCATTTATTCATTTAAAGGACTAGTTAAATAATTTTATTAAAACACTAACTCCAATCCCCACCACCATCGACACCCCTAATTGAAGTCGCAACCGGCCACTATCATCGATGCCGCCACCGGCCACCGTCATCAACGTTGTCACCGGCCTCCAGCACCGACACAGCCAACTGCCCCCATCACAACCCCTCTTCCATCTCTATCCCACCCTACACCAAAACCCACCCCACCACCTCCTGCCACTAACACCCACCTGACCATCTCCACCATCACACCACCACCCATCTCCACCTTCGCCACTACCATAACGCGAGCAACACTAAACCACCACATTACAAAACCACCACCGTCATAAACACTAGAACCCAACATCGCGGACCCTAGTAACACCGCCACCACTGTAATGCCGCCACCACCTCAATACCTTCTCAGCTCTAAACACATGGACCTAAATCCTAGAAATAACCATTAACACACCTATTAGACCTTCTCCCCTCTTCGCACTGAAACCAAATCCTAAAACCCAAATCACAAAATCACAAATCAAAAAATCAACCCTTATCACAGCACGACTCTAGGGTTTTGGGTGACCAAGAACCCCTAAAAACCTTCTAATATGTGACGGGTTAATGGTGGAAGTGGAGGCTGGTGGTGGTGAATGTACTGGTGGAGGCAGAGGTCGACGGTGGTGGTTGGTGGAGCTCGACGGTGGTGTTTGTGTTGGTGGGGGTGGAGGTCAACGGTGGTAGTTGTGTTGGTGTAGGTGGAGATGAACGATGGTGGCTATGTGGTGGAGGTGGAGGTGGAGATCGATGGTGGTAATTGCGATGGCAGTGGTCGACTCTCTATCTTGATAGAGTCCAATAGAGGTGGCAAAATGAGTGGGTTGGATTGGGTTGGTTGTTAGGTTAGGATGAATTTAGGTCTAGATGGGTTTGGGTTAAGATAGGTCTTTAGAAAATAGGTCAGGATGAGTTTGGGTTTGGGTCAGGATGGGTTCGGGTCAAAATGGACAAATGCTTATACGAGCTCAAAAAGATACATATACGACTTCATCTATAATGGGTGGTACCTTCAATAAAGCGACGATGATGGTGCGATAATGAAGCGTATACCCGACTATAGGTGTGGTGGTGACGAGCGATGAAACTCAACGGAGGTGGAAACTGATGCGGAGCCCGGCTGTAGGTGCGATAATGGTGCTGTGGTGGTGCACGATGAAACTTGACAGAGGTGGGAAGGTGTAGATGCGGTGGACCAATGGATATGCGGTGGACCGATGGTGGTGCGGTGGACCGGTGGTGGTGCGGTGGACCGGTGGTGGTTCGATGGTGGTATGGTGGTGGTTCGGTGGTGTTGCGGTAGTGGTGTGCGATGAAACTCGACGAAGATGACCAATTTGAGTGAAAGAAACCTTGACTTATTGTGACTTGAAGCTCTAATTTTGAAAACCATGTTGACCTATGTTAATTTTTTTTCAAGAAAGTTTTTAACCCATCTTGACCCCCTTGTATTTTTTATTCAATCCATTCTAATTCATCTCTATTTTTAAAACACTCATTATGACCTAAAATCACATTCTTGGACTTCTTTTGCCACCTCTAAAGTCCAATGATGGTGGTTGTGGTGGTGGTGGTGATTGTGGTGATGATGATTTTCATCTGGAAGTGAAAGAAAGGTGAAATATTGTTATTTAGTTTTAATATATTACATAAATAGTCCCTTATCTTATAAAGTATGTTAATAAGTTATCTAGTTAGTCTTATAAGTAAAATACAAAAATGCGCTTGTTTTAACAAAATTAATTAACGATGTTAGTGAGTTAGAGTTAACCGAGAATAATTACAAACCACAATGAGCAAAATCGTGATTTAAAACCTTTGGATGAAAAATATTAGTTGAACCAAATCATGGAGTAAAAGCGAAATTTACTCTATTTTTATATGCTTTTATGAAACAAGAATTTGATATAATAAAACTTATGGGTTGTTTGATTGCGTTGACTGAGTAAGTTTTGACTGAGTCTGCATCTGACTGAAACTTGGCTGTTTGATTTATTATCTGACTGACTCTGCTGAATGATAAAAATAACCTTATTACACATATACATCTACATACACATACACATATACATACATATATACATACACATCTACATATACAATGTACACATCTACATATACAATATACACATCTACATACACATCTACATACACATACATCTACATACTCATCTACATACACATATACATCTACATACACATCTACATACACATCTACATACATATATACATCTACATACACATATACATACACATATACATCTACATACACATCTACATACATATATACATACACATCTATATGCATATACATCTACATACACATCTATATGCATATACATCTATATTCATAAAGAAATGATGATTACCGCAGGGTGATGCTCGGGAGATCGCTCGGGAGGTGCTCGGTTAGGGCTCGCGCAGGTCAGGAGGGGCTCAGTTAGGGCTTGCACAGGTCGGGAGGGGCTCGATCTATGCAGGGGAAGTCGGTCGCGCAGGGGAAGTCACGCAGGGGAGGGAGAAGTGGTTGATCAAGAATGCAGGAGGAGGGGGAGGTGGTCGATCGGTCGAGCAGGGGGAGGGGGCGGTGGTCGATCGAGAGCGCAGGGGGAGGGGGAGGTGGTCGATCGAGAGCGCAAGGGGAGGGGGAGGTGGTCGATCGGTCGAGCAGGGGGAAAGGTCGGTGGTCGATCGAGAGCGCAAGGAGAGGGGGAGGTGCTCGATCAAAAGTGCAGGGGGAGGAGGAGGTAGATTTGGGTGTTGGTGGTGTGCAAATGGGGGTTGCTTTTGGGTCAGCAATTGATTTTTTCAAGTTTGGATCAAAAGATATAATCCGGTTAGCTGGCACCACGTGAGTATCAAACGAGTTGACTCACTGATCAAGTCAGACGGGTCAACTCGATCAGACATAAACAAACAGCCTCTTAGCTTCTTGATTTTAATTATTTTTTAAAATGTGAAAAAATAAAAATATATTTATAATTAAACAATTTTAATCATATTATAAACAAATTAGCAATTACCAACCCTAGTTTTCTGATGATTAATACACATGAAACCTATAACTCACGTATGATCATCTATTTGATGTCTTCACCCTGTTTTTATAATGACCAAAGCTTAAACTAAACAATTTATTGTAGAAATCAAAAACAAAAATATCAACAAATTAACCGTAACCAAGCATAGTCTCACTCAACTGTAAGTTGCTAACACTAAATCATAAAGCCTTTAAAAATTATCATCAAACGCAGCTCTAAGTTTAGAACAACAATTGTTTCATGACACTTCACAAGTCCAAACATAAACATGTAGAAGAGAAAACATAAAAGTACAAGAATGCCACATGAACACAAACACACAAGAAAACTTTCATCAGAATCCAAACACAACAAACATCATAGTCTAGTACTCATCTCCTTCATCCCCTCATCCTCGGCACCCTCAGCACCAACCTCCTCGTAATCCTTCTCCAAGGCTGCAAGATCTTCACGAGCTTCGGAGAATTCACCTTCCTCCATACCCTCACCCACATACCAGTGCACAAAAGCACGCTTAGCATACATAAGGTCAAACTTGTGGTCAATGCGAGAGAACACCTCAGCCACACTGGTCGAGTTAGAGATCATACAAACAGCACGCTGCACCTTAGCCAGGTCACCTCCTGGCACCACAGTCGGTGGCTGATAGTTAATACCACACTTGAAACCAGTAGGACACCAATCGACAAACTGAATAGTCCTCTTGGTCTTGATGGTTGCAACAGCAGCATTCACATCCTTGGGGACAACATCACCACGGTACATCAGGCAGCAAGCCATGTACTTACCGTGGCGTGGGTCACACTTGGCCATCATGGATGATGGCTCGAAAGCACTGTTGGTGATTTCAGCAACTGATAGTTGTTCATGATAAGCCTTCTCGGCTGAAATCACAGGGGCGTATGATGAAAGCATGAAGTGGATTCTTGGGTAGGGAACCAAGTTGGTTTGGAATTCAGTCACATCCACATTCAAGGCGCCATCAAACCTCAAAGATGCAGTCAAGGATGAAATAACCTGAATCAAATACATAACATAAGTGTCATTATTTCATGATACAACTAAACCACTCAAAACAACAAATCTAGACAGAGGATTCGTTACCTGAGAGACAAGACGATTGAGGTTGGTGTAGGTGGGGCGCTCGATGTCAAGAGATCGCCTGCAGATATCATAAATAGCTTCATTGTCAAGAAGAATGGCAACATCAGTGTGCTCCAAGAGAGAGTGCGTTGACAGGACACTGTTGTATGGCTCAACGACAGATGTTGAGACTTGTGGTGAGGGGTAGACAGTGAACCCAAGCTTGGATTTCTTTCCATAATCGACAGAAAGTCGTTCCAGAAGCAGGGAACCCAGCCCAGAGCCAGTACCACCACCAACAGCATTGAACACAAGGAAACCCTGAAGACCAGTGCAGTTGTCAGCAAGCTTTCTGATTCGGTCCAAGCACAGGTCAACAATTTCCTTTCCAACTGAAACAGAATTACAATAAGCTCAACACAATCGTTCAAAACATAGATATTCAAGTGATTATGTTTGGTGATAGATTAATCAATACTTGTGTAATGGCCACGAGCGAAATTGTTGGCAGCATCCTCTTTGCCACTGATCAGTTGTTCGGGATGGAACAACTGGCGGTAGGTACCGGTTCGCACTTCATCGATCACAGTCGGCTCAAGATCAACAAACACAGCACGGGGAACGTGCTTCCCTGCACCAGTTTCGCTGAAGAAGGTGTTGAAGGCATCATCACCTCCTCCAATTGTCTTGTCACTGGGCATCTGGCCATCAGGCTGCAACGAACATCACATAAACACAATCAACATTACAATTCATATAAAATAACAATTCAAATCAATCAGTAACGACATTTTATCAGTTAACAAAAACATGTGTAGATCAGGCCAATAAGTGTCCTTTTCCTTCATAAAATCTTATAGATCTAACAAAGAACAAAAGAATAATTCGATAAAAGCAACTGATCGATCAAATTCCAGATTAATCAATCGAGATCTAAAACAAATGCAAATTTGTTGACAGATCGACTCAAAACTGCAACCAATCTGAACGCAAGAGCGCAAAATTACAACTTTAAAACACAAAAACTCAGATCCGCGAGTATGGAGTAGAAAAACTGCAAATCCGATGAAAAAAGCACCATATTAACACAGATCTACTGTGAAACCAACAGATCTACAACTAACAACAGCGCAAACAATCAAATCTAGCAAACCTCTACAAATTGTAAGTTGTAGATTACTGGATAAAAACAAACCTGAATGCCATGTTCAAGGCAGTAGAGTTCCCAGCATGCATTTCCGACTTGAATTCCAGCTTGACCGATGTGAATCGAGATGCACTCTCTCATTTTCGGTGATGAATTGAGTTCACGAGAGCAAAGTTGAAGATGAGGATGTGGTTGTGAAGAATCAAAAGGCGTTTATGAAGACGCCTTGAGATGCAGCAGGATGAGTTTCGGAAGCATAGGGTTTGGTTATTTATAGATGGAAGGAGTGAGTGGGAGGTTACTATGGTCAGATTAACTTGACTGTGGTTTAGCGTTTTGAGTTTGAATTATTTGCCGCTGTTTCTAGGCTTATTAATTTAGATTTTTTTTTTTTGTTTAGAAAACAATTTTTTCTACTCCTATTTTTACATTATATCATGTTTGGGTTGAACTTATCATTTAACAGACAAAGCTTTTATCAATTGAATTATTTTCATAATAGGTTTGTATCGTATCTATTACAATAATTAAATAAATAAAATATTAAATAAAATATTAATAAAATTTATTAATTATAAATTCATATTTTGAAATATGATATTACTAAAATGACTTATTAGTAAGGACTATAAGAATTAATAAAATAATAATATTATTCTCTTTGAACTATTTTTAAATCCTTTTTTATCTAAAAAATTAAAAAATTCGTTTTAAATCAAAACATTTAAAAATGTAATTTTGTAAAAATTTCTTAATATAACTTGAATTTAATTTTTTGTTCATAAAATAATTAATTTCTAAAAACATTGATCTTAAATATTTTGTATTTTCATAAAAATATATATTTTCAAAAATTACTTATGTTATACAAAAGATTGTTTATTTAGAAATTACATTTATAAAAAGAATTCATTTTTAATTTACTAAAAATATTTTAATCTTAAAAAAATTAAATTATAATTAGTAATTAATGTAGATATTTAATATGATAGAGAAACGAGAAAATTATACTTAAAAGGTTTAATATTATAACAAGTGTACTAGATATAAGTAATAATTATTTTATTAATTATTAGAATAGATAGATTGTCTATAATTTGACTAGTACACAAACTCGTGTATTACACGAGTTAAATGAAAATAATAAATTAATAATTTTTTTAATATTTAAAAATCATAAAATATTTTAATATAAAATATATTTTTAAAAGTTTTGCATTAAAAATTATTATTTTTAAACACTAAAATTTTTTCAAAAATACTTTTTAAAAGTTCTTCCTATTAAAAAATTCATATTTCATAAATTCTTGTTTATAAGAAGTTATGTTTTTCGTAAAAAAATAAAGCATGTTTTTAGTTTATCAAAAAATTGTTTATAATTTAGAAAGTATATTAATAATAATTAGTATTTAATGTATCATTAAATTGTTAACTCGTATTCTACTAACAACGCATGTTCAAATTCTAAATAGAGCCTAAGACATTGTAAAAATATGCCATGTGACTTTTAGATATTTTATTTTATTAGTATACATCATCGTAATTTCTGGCTTGTTTTATAACAGAATTAAATATATTTAATGAAAAGTATATTGAGTAATTGTTTATATTTTAAAAAGTTATTAAAAGTAGGATACTATATTTCATCATTTTTCCTTTTTGGTAATTAAAACAATATAAAAAAAGTTATAGATATGAGATATATATAGTTAAACACGTCGTCTTCGTGTTTTATACTTTTGTTAATCGAGTAATCTTTATTTTATTAAACACGATAAAATCTGGTTTGTCAGCATGTGATGGACGTAGTCCATATTAAGTTTTATTAACTTTTTTTAAGAAAAGAAAACTCACAAAGTAGTTAAATAGCAATCAAGTTACCAACTCTTTGTGTGTGTTATATTTGATCCTTTTCCTAAAAGTTGAGGATTAAAATCTATCCTCAATATATAAAAAATTAGATGGTTTATAACAATCAACTTAATAATATCAAGAAATATAGATTTATAAAAAATCACGCAAAAAGAAAATTATGGTTCCATAATTCCATTATTGATTGGCATGAAGTTGATTTCGTAACTACCAATTAGGAACAAAAGTTTGTTTCGTAAACTTAAAGTATATGATTACAGCATAATTAGTCCATACGGTTGTTTACAAAAAAAGTCCATACAGATTAGCATCTCTTATCTTTTCACCTCATTTTTATTTACAAGGACCCACATGATTTTTATGTTTTTTTGTTCTTTTTTATGTATTTTTAGACTATTCACACTACCTTCTCATCTTGTTTTTATATTTAAATATTACTAATTATCAATTTATTATTTTTATATTTAAATATTAGTAACTATCAACTTATGTATATATTAATTATTGTACAATTATACATTTTTCTTCTTTTAACTTTGTGTTTTAAGTATAATACTTTTACATATTTCATAATATAACCCTTATAATTTTTCATTTTCAAATTTAGTCCCAATACTTTCATCTCTTACAAATGTTTCAATTTACAGTCCAAATTTTGTAACGTGTACGCGTGGTTAAACGTTGTTACCCTTATTTCTTTCATTTTAACATCCCTATCGTAACGTGCAGGTCATGGATTGACTTAGTTATTTTTTCTTATTTTATGTTTCCCGTGTGTGATTTAACGTTTGTACTTCTACGTTTTGTTTATTTCATTTTTTTTATTTCTTTTCATACGAGTTTTTCTGCTATTGATGATCGCTGACGGTGGTGTGACATTTGTGGTATTTGACATGATTTTGCGCATTCCGCTACAATGCATGAGGCTTAATACTAGTTACACTAAGAGTATTATTTTTTTCTTTTCTTTTGATTAAATAATAAACTTTTTTTTTAATTTATCAATATATTTTATTTTTCCTCCACTCATGACTACTTTAAAAAAGATTAAAAAAATTATGAGTGTTGTATTGTGTTTTCCCAAATATGATAATGAATAGTAATATTTTCTCACTATTTCACTCACAACCAATTACATTCATCCCTCGTAATGACTCGAACTTCATTTATTGGTACCACAAATATGAGAATAGTTCTCAAAACGGATAAAAATATCATATTATTTAAAAATAATAATGAACACCATTGTAATTACTGCTCAAACCCATTAAGAAAACATGAGAGACCCATGTGGATGACTTTTTGGAAGTACCATGCCTCATGTTGGTTGTGATAATTCTAGAACTTTAAAATGACCTATAACATCATCTAGCTTTTAAGATTATAGAGCAGCTAAAAGAAATGTCTCAACAAAAAGCTCTTCATGACAGTCTGAGACTATGAAATCACTCATAGGATGTTGCAAAAAGCTCTTCATGACAGTCCGAGACTATGAAATCACTCATAGGATGTTGCATGCTAAAAGTGTCATTGTCAACACTCAGTGTTTTGAAATAAGGAATTATATCAACTAACGAGAGAGGCTGGACTTACCATTAAGTATTAAGTTAGTTGTGCATAGTATCCTCAACTCACTGCCTAAAGCATCTGACTAGTTCATCGTGAACTATATAAATTATTGTGAAAAGGGCATCCCATATAACCGTCATTATCCATCATTAAGTTACTATTAAGTATTAAGGTAGTTGGAACCTGTTTTCAAGGACCGTCACCCCTGAACCTCCACAAGAATGTAACATAATCTTAAAAGGAAAAGTATAACAAAAAATAATTATAAAAAAAGAAAAACCAAAATAAAACAGGAAGGTTAACAAAATAGTTAAAAAATAAATGATGGAAAAATAAAATAAAAAAAGTAAAAAAGAAGAAATAAAGTACCGGTATAAAGCTAGGAGGTTAGGGCTTGTGTCAAACCTTATGGGGAACACAACACACACCTTACCATGGGGGATAACATTCATTTTCATGTCTTCGCATAAATATTTTATACACAAATATAAGCAAGTAAAAGCAAAAGAAAAAAAATGACCCGATCAAACCACACCAACCAAAATAATCAAAATCATCCAAAAAGGTAAAAGTACTCTTCACCTATGTTAAAATATAATAGTATATGAATATATTTTGTTGGTTATTTACGAAGACACACACATAAAAACCGGAGGTAGCAAAGATGAGGATGTTGAGATGAATGTATAGACAAACCTATATTGAACCAACAAGATTAGGGAAGGGAGGTCAATATGGTTCGAGCATATGCGAATGAGGTAGATTAAAACTTTCATGTCTTTGGAACAACCCGTATGCTTTTGCCCATTATTTGTAGATAAACCCTTTTGAAGTTTTAGGTAATTTTTGACGTTTTTTCGAGGATGAATTCTTTTGTTGCTACTATAGAAAAACCGTGGAGGGGAGGAGAAGCATATATAGACTGAGATTGACATGGATGAGTACATTAGGCATAAATTAGTGGACTTGTACATCTTTGAAGACATGATTAGTGATATGGTCACTTGATGATAGGGTAAAAGCAAGAGATCTTTATAGGACCGAGGATGTAGTTAGTAATAGATGTAAGTGTTTAGCGTGTTTTTAAGTGAACCTTTAGTCTTAGGTGATGTTAGATGTCACACTTCAACCTTAACTTTATACAACCCAATTTTTCATATAAATTAGATTATTGTTTTATTTACCCTTTATAATTTTTTTGTATTTTTATTATTCATATTAGAACCTCATAATTAATATCCAACCTTTATGACTTTATTTAGTATTATTATTATTATATAATTTTTTTAATAAATTAAGCTATTAACTTTTAAATTAACATGTTAATGTAAAATGAATGAAAATAAACATAAATAAACCCTCATAATTTCATTATTAACAGAAATGATCCTTACAAGAAGATAACAAAAATAACTTTTAGTTAATGAAAAACCCGAAAGGTCATAGTCTTCCCAACTTTAAGGAATTTCATCCCAAAATTACAGATAAGATTAAACAAACAAGTGCGGATATTTCTTATTCATATCATCCTCACATTCCCAAGTAAACTCAGATCTGCGTTTATTCTTCCAACGAACTTTGACGATTGGAGTGGTAGTGGTTCTAGTCTTCTTCATGGTGCGATCCATGATCTCAACGGGCTTCTCGACAAAATTTAAGAAATCGTCGATCTGGATGTCATCTGAAGGGACATGCAGACTTTTGTCAGCCAAACATTTCATCAATTTTGAGACATGAAAAACAGGATGAAACCCACTAAGATCAAAAGGTAGTTCTAGCTTATAAGCCACTTTCCCGACCCTTTTTAGAATCTTTAAAGGTACTACAAACCATGGAGTTAATTTACTCTTCTTCCCAAAACGAACAACTCCCTTCCATGATGAGACTTTCAGAAGAACCATATCCCCAACTTGGAATTCTAATGGCTTGTATCTTTTATCCGCATAACTCTTTTGTCAACTTCTAGCCACTTCAAGATTTTTATTAATCGTGGAAACTTCATCGGTCGTTTCTTGTATGAGTTCAGGGCCAGTGATGAAATTTTCACCGATGTCCGTCCAACAAATCAGGAAACGACAATTGTGACCGTAAAGTGCTTCGAAAGGTGCCATCTTAATGCTCGAGTGGTAACTATTATTATAAGAGAATTCCGCTAGAGGTAAATGCATATCCCAGTCACCATCAAAGTCAAGAACACAAAGGCATAGCAAATCCTCCAGAGTCTAAATGGTTTGCTCAGTTTGACCATCCGTTTGAGGATGCTAAGCTGTGCTTAAATCCAGTTAAGTACCCAAGAATGCTTTCATAGGCGATCAAAAGTGTGAAGTGAAACGAGCATCTCGATCGAATATGATGTGCAAAGGCATGCCGTGATGGCTCACAATCTCATCAATGTATATATAAGCCAACCTTAATGTTTTGTAAGTGTCATGTGTGGGTATGAAATGCGTCGATTTGGTCAGACCGTCAATGACCGCCCATATACTACCATGACCGCATGAAGTGACAGGTAATTTGGTTATGAAATCCATGGATATATGTTTCCATTTCCACATAGGAATTTCAGGTTGCTTAAGCAATCCACCGGGATGTTGGTGTTCTGCCTAACCTTTGCACACGCAAGACATTTGGCTACGTAAGTTGTGATGTATTTCTTCATCACAGGCCACCAGTATTGTCCATGCAGATCCATATACATCTTATCGAACCCATGGTGAATGGAGTAACAAGTTTGATGAGCTTCGTTCATGATAAAGGTATGAAGATTATCATGGTTTGGAACCCATATTCGATTTAAGAAATACAACAATCCATTAGGTTTTGTTTCCAGTTGAGCTCAAATATTCTTCACCCATTTTCCTTTTGTTTGAATAGCTTGTTGAGCTTCCATGATGCAAATCTTAATATCATTCTCAATCCTCAAATTTTGAAGCAACACTGTATTCTCATTGATATCCAAACAAATCTTTGTGTCAAACTCCCCCAAAGTATCAAACCACTATCGTCAACCATGAATTTATTAAAGCGAGACCATCTTGTTATGAACCTTACGACTTAATGCATCAGCTACGACATTCGCCTTTCCAGGATGGTAACGGATTTCACAGTCATAGTCACTAATCAACTCGACCCAATGACGTTGTCTCATATTGGGATCCTTTCGATTGAAAGTATGTTGAAGGCTTTTGTAATCAATGTAGACTATGCATTATGTTCTATAAAGATAATGCCTCCAAATTTTCAAGGCAAAACCCACAACACCAAGTTCAAAATCGTGGTTGTGTAATTCACCTCATGGACCTTCAATTGTCTCGATACATATGCTATGACCTTTCCTCGCTACATAAGGATTCAACCAAGGTCTTGCCTAGATGCATCTCAATATACAGTGAAGTCATCATTTCCATCGGGAAGTGTTAGGATAGGAGCATTACACAGCTTATGTTTTAACGTTTCGAAGGCTTCTTCTTGCTTAGCACCCCACTCGAATGGTTTATTATTTTGAGTTATGGATGTAAGCGGTTTCGCAATTCTTAAGAAATTGGAAATGAAGCGCCGGCAGTATCCTGCTAATCCAATAAAGAAATAACTTCGTTGGGATTTTGAGGACACACCATTTTTTATAGCTTCCACCTTTGCAGGATCAACGTGAATTCCTTGACTATTCACCACATGACCTAGATTTTTGACTTCCTCAAGACAGAATTCATATTTCGAAAACTTTGCGTACAGTTGCTCTTTCTGTACAACTCAAGAACTTGTCGCAAGTGCAATTCATGATCGGTTTTAGACTTTGAATAAATAAGTATATCGTCCTTGAACACAATCACAATTTTTTCATGTAGGGCTTGTATACTCAGTTCATAATATTCATAAAGATAGCAGGAGCATTTGTTAACACATAGGGCATAACCATAAACTCATAGTACTCATATCTTGTGCGAAACATAGTTTTTAGAATATCATTATCATGGACTCGTAATTGATGATAACCATAACGTAGATCGATTTTTGAGAATTGAGTAGCTACTAGAAGTTTATCGAAAAGATCATCTATACGAGGAAGAGGGTAATGGTTCTTGATAGTCAATTAGTTGAGTTCCCGGTAATCGATGCACATACTAAACGTTCAATCTTTCTTTTTCACGAATAACACGGGTTCACCCCATAGTGAAGAACATGGATGGATAAAGCCCTTATCAGACAGTTCTTGAAGTTGACTAGCTAACTCTTGCATTTTCAATGGTGCAAGTCGATAAGGTGACTTAGCCACAAGGTATGTTAGGGTTCAACAATGTAATAAGCTGAAGCTTACCAAATGATAATCACAATCGACTGAAGATCTCATTGTTCAAGTTCAGAGACCAAATTGATTATCAGAAGAAAACAAATACAAGACAAAGTCAACATCAAGACAACAAGAAAAGTCAAAATTAGGTAATGATGTAATATTAGTATAAATAGACCCACTAGTGCATTTATGCAAGTGTGGCTTTTGTGTGTGTGTTTCTCATGGTGTAAATCACCACCCAAGGAGAAATCCTCTCCTTTGGATGGGTTTAATTTCATCAACCATCTATGATTCTCATTGTAACTTGTTTATCAACATCAATGAAATCATAACATTATTATTATTCATCTCTTTGTTCTTTGATTCACACACGTCCACCCATTTTAATTTTGATTTCTAGATCTGAACGAGATGAATCCTAAGATCCAAGCTCAATGAATCTGAAATATTGATTCAGAAAGGTTCGCTCCCGGAATCAAGTCAATCTTAAACTCGACTTCACGCACTGAGGTAGACCACTAAGGTTATCGGAAATACTTCCAGAAAATCTTATACAATCGGAACATACTTAAGATCTTTCCCTTTGACTTTCATGTTGACTACATAGGACAAGAAGGCCATGTAATTCTTACTTATGCATTTATAAGCATGAGTACATGACATAAGTTGAGTCCCTTGGAGGATTTTTCACCGAAGCCTTTAAAGGTATCCCCCTAAGATAAAGGAATTCGAATGCATTTCTCGAAACATATAATTTCCGCGTGGTGTTTGGCTAACCAATCCATGCCGATGATGATGTCAAAACTTCCAAGTTTCATGGGAATAAGGTCAATACGAAAATCATGCTCGTTAAGACTCAAGATACAATCACCAATAATGACGTCAACGGTGATGGGTTCTATATCGACGACTTCAATCGTGAATGGCTTTTCTAACTTCGTATGCGACTTAGAAAGTATGGGTTCAAATTCTAAGGAGACAAAACTCTTATCGGCTCCCGAATCAAACAAGACGTAAGCGTAGGAATTATTAACAAGAAACATACTTGTTTAGTTTTAAGATGCTTATTGATATGGGTAAAGCAATAGAAACTTAGATTATACAAGTTAAGATTTGATCTAACATACCATTCACCACATCTTTATTTGCTTGTGCTTGATTTGCATTGATCTTAAAAGCACGACCTCGAGCTTGTGGAATGTTACCCGCAAGACGAGGGCATTGTGGGCGAAAATGGCTGGTTTCGCCACAATTATAATAAGCTCGGTTGGCAACTAGAGTACCATTGTTTTGTGCACAATGACATGTAGCAACCAGATGACCATATTTCCTACATAGTGAGCAAATACGACATGGATTATTCCCCGCATGATGATACTTGCAAATGTTACACAACGGCTGAGGGCCAGCGTAGGACCTAACAGTAGGAACTTGTGTAGCAGACGTAGGTTGCCTCTAGGGTACTTTGGGTGTTGACACAACAAAATTTCAGGCTGGAGTAAACTTACGCTTCTTGTTGTTGTACGAATGTTCATTCTTGACCTCCTTGGTTGTTTCAGGAACCACCTTTTCAGCCTTTTAGCACCCTTAACAGTCAAGGTGCCCACTCTAATAAGATTCTCCGTGAGTTGAATGGTGATAGTGATTGCTTCTTCCAGTATTGTGGGCTTACTTCCCACCATAGCAGTGGTACCCCCTTAATGAACTTCTCAATATTGCAAGGGACGACATCAACAATGTGAGGCAAGAGGATACTAAGCTCATGGTGCCTGGTTGAGTAAGCCAAATGATTCCCACCATCTTGCTTAAGGTTCCAGATTTCCTCCTTAAGTTTTTGTAACTCACTCCTCGGGCAAAACTTTTGAATTCCAATGTTCTTAAATTCATCCCATGATAGTGCCATGCATCATCAACACCTCAATTCCTCTTCTCATTGTTCCACCACATGAGTGCCCTTTGTTGGAGGACACTTATGGCATAATGGACTTTGAGTGCCTCGGGACACTCACTATTGATTAATGTATTCTCCATGCTCTCAAACCACTAAAAAAGACCAGTGGCTCCTTCCTTTCCACTAAAACTGGTGGGTTTACAGGAATTGAAGTGCTTGAGCGTGCAAGTTTGGTTGTTCCTTCCTTGATTTATGTTATTCTCACCTTGCCCATTGTTTGCATTTGTGTTTTTACTATCATTTTCCATTAGAGAGCTATTTAGTTCAACGACCATAGTCGGGAGGACGCGAGCTATGACATCCGGTAATTTTCCATTACCAAACTCCGTTAGTTTCGTTAAGTCTTGCATACACATGTCGTGAGCACACACTAGTTGTCGTTGAACGTTGGTGACTTAATAATAATAATCTATGATAAACAATAATAATCTAATAATAATGTTGATTATTAGTTGTGATTATGTGGTTCATGATTTTACAGAATTTTAAATGTTTGTTTTATAAATTTTACGTGATAACATGACAACGTGTAATATATATTTCGTGTGTTGTGTGACTTATTGTAAATATCTAGGATTATTATTATTGGTTAATAACTTTGTTTTGGTAGTTAAAAACTATTTAAAAAGTATTAGAAAATTTAGTTTTTATAAAATATAATTAAAGGGGTTATTTTGTAAATACCTTTTTAATCAAATATCAACAAAATTAACCCAACCCTAGCCCCCAACCCAATTTCGGCCGCAACCCTTCTCACCATCATGATTTTGATCAAGAAAAAACAAGAACAAATTGATTTTGAGTGATTCCAAGTGTTACAAGGTGTTTTATAAGTCCAATTCTGATTCTACATGTTTAAAGGTTAGTTTTGATTAGTTTATCACGTTGATTGTTCTGATGAACCCTAATCCGAAAATTGATGTTGATTATATGAAATTGATGATTGTATGATGACTATATTATGTTAGTTAGGTTGTATGAATTCTAATTATGTTGATTGTGCAAGAAATCTAAGGTTTGATCTGTTAGGATCTCAGCCTCTAGGTTTAATCTATTGAACAGATATAGCAGCGGAATAGCTTAGAATTAGACAAATTCAAGCAAGAACATTCGATATAAAGCGATAAGGAATTTTGTTATAGAGAGAAATATCAGACAAAGGAATATTGCATTAAGATTGTCGGCCTCAATGGCACGATTACAGTGAGTCATCCTTCCTTATAAAGGAAAGAGTGACGTAGGCTGATGTCACTTGAAAGTGACATGTAACCGTTTTATAACTACTGATGTTTAACAACTACTGAAGATGTCAACAACTGACATCTTCTTACAAATGTTCCTAAGTGTTAAACATCTTATTTAAAACTACTGAAAAACATAAAACTACTGATACTACAACACTGAAGAACAACCTCTTCAGTTGTTTACAAGTACTGAAAAGGAAACAAAACTACAGAACAGTAAACAAACTACTGAAAGGAAAAGAAAACTACTGATGAAGAAAAACCATCACAACAACTGAAGAAGCCCTCTCAGCTGTTGTCATCAGCTGTTAACATCAGCTGATGTCTTCAGTACTTGAATCATCAGACTTTGTCTTTCAGCTGTTGATCTTCAGTCTTTGTCTTCAGTACTTGTTGAAGTCTTCAGACTGATCTTCAGCTGTTGTCTCAGTCTTTGTCTTCAGTACTTCAGAAACTTCAGCAGTTGTATTCTTCAGACTTTGTAGAACAGCTGATCAGGTCTTCTTCAGCTGTTGCAATGTCCTGTGGGACTTAGAGGTTTCTCTGATCAGTCATTGGTTCTTTTGGTCCAACAAACTACCCCTGAACCAATGCAGCCAAAACCTCTAAGTTATTGACGAGTCCCACTTATTTTGGCAGATAGATTGGTCTTTTTATCCTCTTGATCAGATGAGAAGTGACCCTTTTCAGCACCGGCCGGTGGAAGAAGTCTCTGATGATCTGTTTTGCATGATATGGTTGGGAGCTCTGTATTGGGGACTTGGACACTGAGCTGTTACCCCAACCATGAGATCTACTTCCCGTGTATCAGCCTATAGGATTCCCTGGTGTAAGCCCTTAGAAACATGATCTGCTCATCCATTGTCAGCACCTCGGGCACACCATCAAACAAACCTTCTCGGCCATACACTTCAGAGATGTACTTAGCCTGTTTTCCATTCTTGAGCTCAACCGTGGTTATTTGTCTGTAAGCAAACTCATCTGGATGAGTCCCTTCTAAGAGCAGGTTGAGCTCATCTTGTTTGAAGTTTTCAAGTCTTTTGTAAACCAATCCCTTCTTTATGATTTTATTCTCCAACATCTTTTGGGGTGGTTGTTTGGCTTCATAAGCTTTCTTGAACTCTTCTACAATTTCCCAAGGGGACACTACAAGAACCACAGTGATGTCTTCGTCGACAACCCTCTTCACTTGGCCCTTGTATTTTGAAGGAATTTCTTTCTTGACAATCCGGTGTGCCACCCTAGTCAGGCCATATCCTTACTTTTTCCCTTTGGTATTGAAAGGTATTAGCAAGGGTGTACAATCTTAAGACTTCTTTCTTCATGCTAATCATTGAAGAGGATGTGGCATATGCTTTGTCAATGCTTTTCAGCATTTCCTCATCATGTCTTTGCATCTGTTCCTCTTCAATCTTTATCATCACATCATGCATTTGAGAAGCAGGAGTGATGGACATTTGATTAGCCTTAGGCAAGTGATAACTGCAGAGAGTGGCAGTCTGTCTTCATCCTCCTCTTCATCTTCATCAGCCCTCAGTACCTTTCTTTTCTTTTGTCTAGGTACATCACTGGCAGTGGGTTTTGGGGGTAAAGGATTTGGTTTTGTGGGTTGGATGGTTGGTTTAGAGGGTAAAGGGTGTGTTTTAGTGGGTTGTGGAGGTAGTGATTTTGAGGATAGAGGCTTTTCAGACTGTTTTAGCATTTTGGCTGTAAGGGAGGCTTTAGTAAATTTTGTCAGTTCTTTTCGGTTCCCACCCCAGCTTCATTCAATGCCTCAATCACTAAACCTTTGGAGTATGCTTCAGACGAACAAATCTTGGTGGTTATGCCAAGATGTTGTCCCTGGTCCAGGCCCTTATTTCTATCAGAGATCTTCCCAAGTATTTGGCTAAAATCTAATCATTATCTCCAGCCTTCTCTTTCTAAGGCATCATAACTAGCCCATCTTGAGTTGATCTCCTCTGTCTCCAACCTTCTGATCTCGGAGTCTAGTTGTTGGATGTCAAAACCCTGCCTATATAACTGTTCAATGATTTTCCATTGAACGGTTATGGTTGGCATCAGCTTCTTTCACCATATCATTCAGCTCCTTCTCCTTCTCAGACTCTCCTTTCCTCTTTTGATATGTGACATGAAAGTCTTTTTGACTTTCATTCACTTCAGCTCTCTTCTCACTCTCCTTCTCCTTCTCATTTACCTTCTCTGATTCTTTCTCCTTCTCCCCATCTGTCCTCTTCCTTTTTCCTTTAACTGACTGACTCTCCCCTTTTTTGGTTGCATTGGGTGCAAGGGTTTGAGCAGTAGAAAGTGATTTGGTCACCAACTCCTCCACCAGGGGTTGTATTATTGTAGGAAGCCTCTCATCAATGGCTTTGATCACTATATCTGTGATCATGGGAGTGATGAGGTAGGGATTTTTGAAGGTTAGCAACTGATTGATCAGGATGGTTCTGTTCCTGAGAATCAATGCCAAAAGCAGAGGCTGGTGGCTTGGAAGTATGTATTGGCTCAGTGTTTAGGGGACCTTCAGAAGAAGGTGCCATCTGTGGGTGTATTGTGGTGGCAGATGGACTTTCATCCTGAGACATCTTGGCCAGCAGCTCTTTGAGTCTGCTAACCTCATCCTCTAGGATGGTGTTTTGAGCAACTACATCATAGAAGAGCTCAGGTCATCATCAGTTGATACTGAATCACCTGACCTCCTGACAGAGTCAGGATGAACATGCCTTGAGTGTAGATCAATTATAGCATGTGCCCCTTGTTCTTGGTTCTGGGGACTTCCAGCCTCAGGACTATGTCCTTCATCAGCTGTTGCCGTGGTGAGGTCTTAGAGATGTTACCAACTGCACCCTGGTCATTTGCTGAGTCAGAGGCAGTGGCAGCCTCACCAGAAGTTCGCACCTCCTTGTCTACACTAGAAGATGGAACATGATAACCCCTGTGCTGTGGGTTGACAGAAGCATTGTGATCCTCCCCCTCAGATGTTGAGGTTATCCCAGTAGTGATTGGTGTCTGGGTGGGGGGTGAGGAATTCAACTGCGTCAGCACTTTTGCAACAATTATTGTAGGGCTTTGAGGGGCGGTTGCATCAGGAGAGGGTGGTGGAAGCAGTGTGCACCCGGGCGAGTGGTGCTTTTCAATGGTAATCCCCTCAAGTGAGGAGGATCCCAGCAGTGTGGCTTCCCTTTGAGTGGTTGCATTAGGTTCCTTTTGAGAGGAACCTGAGCGGCTTCGGTTGGTGGAGTCATAGTCTCTACTAGGGGGTTATTTCCAGTAGAGATAACCTGCTTTGGTGCATGCGGATCCTCAGGGGACTCAACTCCCTGAGTAGCCTTCTTAGGCTTCTTCTTTGTGGGTTTGGAGGGGACTCTGGATGTAAGTGGAGGCTGTGGGTTCCAGCTGCGTGGGTTTTCGCAGCTTGGCAGCCTTTTTAAGAGTTTGGTCAGTGTTGTGTCGGGAGTATACCTCCGGCAATACAGCCAAAGCAGGACTCCCAGACCAACTAGTCCCTCAGCAGAAAGCTGATTCTCTATTATGGCCATTATAAACCGAGGATATAGTATCCAACGGTTAGAAAGTGGTTTTGTGCCATATCCTTGATTTCAAGAAAAATTATTTCAGAAAAGTTTAGTGGTTCTTGTTCAAGGATAGAGAACAGTACCTGTTGCCATCTGGAAGACAGTTGATCCCAAGAAGAAGTCTTCGAGGCCAGGCAAACATTTACCATATGAAATATCAATCGTTCAGCATCTGAAAATGTTTCTTCAGGTGTCAAGCACTAAGATCGCCTTGATATCCATGTTGTCCAATGAAAGATCAAGTTGGCGCTTAGGATATCCAACAGGGTAGGCAGCATCATCTAATAGTAATATCTGGCGGATGGTAGCAGTAGAAATGACCACCTTATGAGAGTTGATGGACGAATGGATAGATTCTCCATTAACAGTTGCATTCGTCCAAATGGATGTAGCGAATCGGCATAATGATTGGATTTAGGAGGAAGGCCGTTTTCAGTGGTGATTGGACCATAAGATCTATAGCAATATCGAATTTGGTCCAGAAGGGCGATTTAGTGAGGTACGCGACACAGTTGTGTCGAGGCTTGAGTTGCATGGTCGCCATTAATGAAGGTGAAAGGTTTTTAGAGCTTTTGAAATTTTAGGTCGTGAAAGAATGAAAAACTCTGAAAGAGGGATCAGATATATAGGGTACGGGTTATGAAACGACTGAAGGTTTTGGTGTTAGTCATCAGTATTTGAAACAACTGATGACGTTGTATTAACTTTCAGAGGTTTGAAACGACTGATGGTATTGGTGTGGTCAGCAGTTATAAAACAACTGAAGACATGGTGTTTACAATCAGACGTTGAAACAACTGAAGTCTCTGATTTAGGCATCAGTAGTTTTAAAAACTACTGAAGACAAGTTGGACTTCAGATGTTGAAACAACTGAGGACTTGGTATTAGTCATCAGTAGTTGTGAAACTACTGAAGACCCTGGTTGTGCCATCAGTTGTTGTAAACAACTGAAGACTTGGTGTTAGTCATCAGTAGTTGTGAAACTACTGAAGACATGGTATTGCTCCAGTTGTGATGAAGAAACAGCAGTTTGTAAACTACTGAAGAGAGAGTACTCATCAGTAGTTGTCGTCAATACATAGCCTTTCAGCTGTTTCATACTGTCCTCAACACTTACTCATCAGCCTTTTTTGCTGTTTTCAGTTGTTTCATAGGACATCAGTACTTATCTGTTTCTACTGATTTCAGTAGTTGTAACTACATCAGTAGTTTAGAACAGATAAAGTACAGTACTTAAAGCATTTAGCCTTCAGTAGTTATAAAAACTACTGAGGGTAAAATAACTCATCAGTACTTATATGTGACATGGTTACCAATGATCATCAGTAATTACTGAGATCATCAGTATTGTCACTTATTCTAGCTGCAGCATACCAAGCCTTAACACCAGTTGTGGAAAGTTGAACTATCCAAAGCTTAGTAAAAATGTCTGCAAGCTCATCAGCACTAGGCACAAACATAGGATTAATTAGACCCTTTTCAAAACAATCTCTTATAAAATGATGTCTAATTTCTATATGTTTGGTCCTAGAGTGCTGGACTGGATTTTTGACAATGCAAAGAGCTGAAGCACTATCCATTAATAATGGAGTCTTAGTCTCTGTAATGCCATAATCCAAAAGTTGATTCTGAAGCCAGAGTACTTGGGATGTACAACTTGCAGCAGCAATGTACTCGGCTTCAGCAGTAGATGTAGCAACAGATGTTTGTTTCTTACTCTGCCAAGAAATCAAACAGTTGCCTAGGAATTGACATCCACCAGAAGTTGATTTCCTGGTCAACTTACACCCTGCATAGTCACTATCAGAGAAGCAACTAATTTGCAAGAATGTCCAGTGGAATACCATAAGCCTAGAGATTGTGTACCTTGCAGATATCTAAAGATCCTCTTGACTGCAATCAGATGAGACTCCTTAGGTGCAGCCTGAAATCTAGCACAAACACATGTAGCAAACATAATATCTGGTCTAGAAGCTGTTAAATACTCAAGGAACCAATCATACATCTGTAAAGAGTTTCATCAACATCTTTACCTTTCTGATCAACATCCAATTGTGTGGTGTTGCACATGGAGTAGAACAGGGTTTACAGTTTTGTAAATCAAACTTATTCAAAAGATCTTTTGTGTATTTAGACTGATGAATAAAAATTCCATCAGCTTTTTGTTTGATTTGCAAACCTAGAAAGAACTGTAATTCTCCCATTGCACTCATTTCAAATTTCTGTTGCATTAAGTTTTGGAATTCCTTACACAATTGGGATCAGAGGATGCAAATATAATATCATCAACATAAATTTGAACAAGTAGCTTATGCTGATCCCCTTCTTAATAAATAAGTTTTATCTATGGAGCCTCTAGTGAAATTATTCTGTAGAAGAAAGTTTGATAAGGTCTCATACCAGGCTCTAGGTGCTTGTTTCAACCCATAAAGAGCTTTATCAAGCTTATATACCCATTCTGGGTGCTTATTATCCTCAAAGCCTGGTGGTTGACACACATAAACTTCTTCTTTTATGTTACCATATAGAAAAGCACTTTTGACATCCATTTGAAAACTTTAAGATTGTGGAGTGCAGCATAGGCTAAAAACAATCTAATTGCTTCCAGTCTGGTACAGGGGCAAAGGTTTCATCATAATCAATACCTTCTTCTTGTGCAAACCCCTGCACAACCAGTCTGGCCTTGTTCTTAACAATTAGCCCATTTTCATCAGTTTTATTCCTAAACACCCATTTAGTGCCTATTGCACACTTACCTGGGGGTAAAGGAACAAGCTCCCACACTTGCTGTTTTTTGAACTGAAGAAGCTCAAGCTGCATGGCTTCAACCCAACCATTGTCTCTCAAAGCTACATGATAGTTCTTTGGCTCTAGCTGACTGATGAAGAGAGCATAGAAGCAGAAATTGGACAACTGGCTTCTGGTTGAAACACCAGCATTGATATCACCAAGGATTTGAGACATTGGGTGATTTTTCAGCTCTTGGTAAACAATCAAATCTGTGCAAGTGTTTGTAGGACCTTCAGCAGTAGCAGATGTTGATGCAGATTCTTGAAACCATGAAGATGGTGGCAACTCAAATGAAGTTGAGGATGCAGAAATCTCATCAGCATTTGTTGTGGATGGTGCTGCTGGAGCTACAGGAGCATCAGGTTTAGAGGACTCAGGCAGTTGGTCACTAAACCTGAAGAGGTGATTACTACTATCATCATCATCTTCAGCAGTAACACCAGGTGGTGAACTGTTGACAGGAGCAACAGCAGGAGATTGATAAGGAACATATTGCAGTATGTCCAAATCAAAAGCTCCACAGGGCTTTGTGGAATCTTGTCCTTTGGAGATTCATTGAACTTGACATGTAGAGTCTCTTCAACCATCTTTGTTCTGCAGTTGAAGACTCTGTATGCCTTGCAAGTTGATGAATAACCAACAAAGTACCCTGCATCCACATTAGGATCAAATTTCTGGAGCTGATCCTTTGTGTTGAGAATGAAACAGGGACACCCAAATGCTCTAAAGAATGAAATGAGAGGGGCCAAATGATGTAGAACTTCATATGGAGTCTTCATCAACCTCTGATTTATTAGCACTCTATTCTGCACATAGCATGCTGTGTTGACAGCTTCAGCCCAAAAGGTCAATGGCAGTCCAGAATCAGCCAACATAGACCTTGCAGCTTCAATGAGGGTCCTGTTCTTTCTCTCCACAACTCCATTCTGTTCAGGAGTTCTTGGAATACTAAACTGCCTCTTTATTCCCTTGGAAAGGTAGAACTCATCAAGTGTATTGTTCCTGAATTCTGTTCCATTGTCACTTCTAATACACTTGACTGAGAGGGAATACTGCTTCTCAGCATACAACACAAAGTTTATGATCTTCTGTGCAGCTTCATCCTTTGAATGTAGAAAGAAAGTCCATACAAATCTGGAGTAATCATCCACAATTACCAGACAGTATTTCTTCTTTGCCATGCTCATCACTCTCACAGGACCAAAGAGATCCATGTGAAGAAGTTGTAAGCAGGCAGTGGACTTTGGTTCTTCAATAGGTGGGGATGAAACCTTGTGCTGTTTTCCTTTCAACAAGCAGTGCAGTTGTTGTCACACTTGAACTCCTTCATAGGCATTCCCCTTACTAAACTATGGTGTATCAGCTGATTCATGTTCTTGAAGTTAACATGTCCCAGCCTTCTATGCCATAGATTAGATTCTTGAGGAGAGGCCTTGGAAAATAGGCAAGGATGGCCTTTGAGATCTATTTTCTTGGAAAGATCTAAGGCATACACTCTTCCTGTCCTGTTGGCCTTCAGGAGAGTGTGAGCATCTAATACCTTGTCAATCAAACTCAGAACTTTGGATGACAGAATCCTGCAGTTTTGGCTTGTGAAAAGGGCAACATGGCCTTTGTCACACAATTGACTGACACTCAAGAGGTTATACTTGAGATTTTCCACATGGTTGACATCATCAAACTTATTTCCCCATTGGAAACAAAGCCCTTCCCGATGATGTAACCTCTTGCATCATTGCCAAAGGAAACAAAACCCTTCCTTCCTGAGAGTAGTCATTAAGAAGTGAGTTGTTCCCAGTCATATGCATAGATCCCCCACTGTCTACATACCAGATGCTACTTTGGCATGTTGAAGAGACCTGCATTAATAAACAATCAGTTAGTTTTGGAGACCCAACCTTTTTGGTTTTGGGCCTGGTTCATCAATAGATGGTAAACTAACAGGTTTATTGGACCCAACAGCTTGAGGTGAAGGAGATGGTGTAGAAGAGGAATCCTTTGGCTTGGATCTCCTTTTCTGGGGTTTCAACACAGGCCATCAAGTTGGTTAACTCTTCCCAACAGATGTTGAACCATCATTACCAGCTGTGTCTGATTCTGGGAAAGAGCTTTCAGCTCTTCAGACACATTGGTATTGGTGTTTGATGATGAGTTCTTGTGTTGCACCATCTTCTTTTGAGCAACCTCAGCTGTTGCCTGTTGCACTCCTTCCCTTTTAGATTTCTTTTTGGACATAGGAGTAACAGGATTTGATGCTGCTGGTACAAACTTGGACTCAAACTCAGTTTTCATTTTAGCCAAGTTTTCTTTAATTTTCTCCTTTTGTTTGAGTTTGGATCCCTTTTTGTACCAACAATCATCTGTGAGATGATTGAATAGACCACATATTTCACATGGTTTCTTCTTCATCTTCTGTTGATCATCAACTGAAGAGATGAAACTACTGAAGACTTGCTCTTCAGCAGTTTAGAAGCACTTTTTGCCTTCTTGTCAACTCCCTTAGTAGGCTTCAAATCCTTCCTACTGACAGTTTTCTTCTCTTTAGTGCTGTCAGTTATTGGATTTGAACTCCAGATGTTATCCCCTGCTCTCCAGTACCCTCAGTACTTCTAGGGATAACACTTGGGTTGATCAACTCATTGATCATGTGAGTGTCAGCAGTTGAACCATCAATATCAGCTGATAGGTTCACAGAGGGATTACTACTGACTTCAACTACTGATGGTGCTTATCAAGTAGTGAATCACATGATGAGGTGGATTGGTCATTACTTTCTCCATCAGATTCTACTCCTGCTCTTGAAGCAAAATCTGTAGGAGGAGCAGTGTGATTATAACCAATTCCAAACTTCACATTGGAAGCTGTTTGCTTACTAAGAAGCATTTCAAAGCCCTTGCAAGATTGTACCCATCGATCACACTCTACTTGGGTGACAGCAAGAGTATCTTGAGGTCTTTGTACTTCTCTAAGAGTACATCCTCCCTAGCCTTATCATCAGAGATTTGGCATTTTAATTTATAAATCTCATCAGTTTTCTCTTTCAGCACAGACTCAAACTCAACTTTATTTTTGGAAATGATTTGTTCTAGCTCTACATTTTTATTGATTAAAGCCACATTTGCTTCTCTAATAGAGGCAAATGCTGCTATGCAAGTTTCAGAACATAATTTGGCCTTAGCCTCAGAGGATACCTGTGATACCTGTGTTGAAGAGGTACTTGAGGATGATCCATCAGAGGATTCCAAAGTCATGAGAGCTAGATTTCCAAAGGATGCTCACCACCATGTTGACTAGCACCTGAGAACAGTTGTTCATTACCAGACACATCATCTGGTAAGCTGCTCCAGTCAACAACTCCTGGTGTGAAGAAGCTGTGTTGTTGAAGTTGATTAGGTTGATGAGATTGGGATGGTTGAGGCTCAGGGAGTGCATGTGGTTGCTGAGCAGTGGGTGCTTGAACCTGGCCTGGTTGTGGCATGTAATAGCAGGGGTATGGATATGGCATTGGCCCCTGTGGAACAATATGCAGGAGATTGTGGTTGATGATGATAACCAGAATTGACAGGTTGTTGCCCTCTGTTTTGTTGACTATTGCCAGGGTAAGTCACAAAAGGTGCAGGAGAGTTAGATCCAGATGATCTACATTCTCTTTGCAAAGTGTCCAAGCCTGTGGCATTTATGGCACTTCAACTTACTCTTGTCAAAACCAACTTTGGTTTTGCCAGAGAGTCCTGGGAATTTCCTTCCAGTTCTTTTGTAGAACTTCTGAGATCTGATATTTATCAAGGCCATTTGGCTCAAAATATCCATCTCTTCTAAGTCATCATCAGCAATCCCCTTGAGATCATCCATGATGAAACATAGATTGTCACTATTACTACCAGCAGAATAACTATCAACACTCACAAAGGCAGGCTCAGAAGTGTTTGTAGAGAAATCAATATGCTCATCATACTGGCTTTCAGATGACGCATATTCTGACTCTTGATGTCCAATCAGGGCAGTGTTCCCTTGGACAAAATCCTCAGTAAGCTTGCCAGATGAAGCCAATTTCCTTTTCTGCTCTATCTCTCTCTCGAATGTAAGCAGTTTCCCATGAAGTTGGGTGAGAGATAGGCGATCAACATCAGCATTTGAGCGTAGAACAATGGTATATGTGTTCCATCTCTCAGGCAGTGATCTTAGGAATCTATGGTTCATCTGACTCCTGGTATATTCATGTTTAACCATTTTCAATTCAGAGATTAAACATGAAAACCGCTCAAATTGTTGAGTCAGAGTCTCACCCTTTCTATGAGAGAAAGTCTCATATTGTTGGGCGAGGATTTCCCTGTTGTTTGCTAAAACCTCATCAGTACCACCAAATTGTTCTTTGATGGCTTTCCAGAGGTCATGAGCAGACTCACAATGCAGAAGCCCAGAGTAAATCTCATTAGGAATGCCATAGCCAAAATTCCATGGGCTTTTGCATCGATTTCAAACAACTTCTATCCTCATCGAGTATTGCTCCTTCTTCTTTGGAACCAACTGGTTTGTTTCCGGATCATTCACCATTGGCTTATGTGGTCCATGTACCACAGATGTCCAACAACCTGAGCTATTGACAGACAGGTGATGGAGCAATCTTCTCTGCCAAATGTTATACTCATTCCTCACCAAGATCGGAGGCTTGGTAGAGGATCCAGTATTGAAAGGATCATTCGAAGAAGTAGTCATTGTGGAATTCAGACAGATTCAAGTAAAATCACAATAAATTTAGCTCAGAACCACACAGAACCTCAATAAAACGGCCAGAAGCGATACACTCTCAATCTCTAACAGATCCTTGCGAATTTGCTAATTCGATCAAACTTAGAGCGATTGAACAGTTTCAATGATCAATTGTTAGATCGATCAATGATTAACCTGCTCTGATACCATTTGTTAGGATCTCAGCCTCTAGGTTTAATCTATTGAACAGATATAGCAGCGGAATAGCTCAGAATTAGACAAATTCAAGCAAGAACATTCGATATAAAGCGATAAAGAATTTTGTTATAGAGAGAGAATATCAGACAAAAGGAATATTGCATTAAGATTGTCGGCCTCAATGGCACGATTACAGGTGAGTCATCCTTCCTTATAAAGGAAAGAGTGACGTAGGCTGATGTCACTTGAAAGTGACATGTAACCGTTTTATAACTACTGATGTTTAACAACTACTGAAGATGTCAACAACTGACATCTTCTTACAAATGTTCCTAAGTGTTAAACATCTTATTTACAACTACTGAAAAACATAAAACTACTGATACTACAACAACTGAAGAACAACCTCTTCAGTTGTTTACAAGTACTGAAAAGGAAACAAAACTACAGAACAGTAAACAAACTACTGAAAGGAAAAGAAAACTACTGATGAAGAAAAACCATCACAACAACTGAAGAAGCCCTCTTCAGCTGTTGTCATCAGCTGTTAACATCAGCTGATGTCTTCAGTACTTGAATCATCAGACTTTGTCTTTCAGCTGTTGATCTTCAGTCTTTGTCTTCAGTACTTGTTGAAGTCTTCAGACTTTAGATCTTCAGCTGTTGTCTCAGTCTTTGTCTTCAGTACTTCAGAAATACTTCAGCAGTTGTATTCTTCAGACTTTGTAGAACAGCTGATCAGGTCTTCTTCAGCTGTTGCAATGTCCTGTGGGACTTAGAGGTTTCTCTGATCAGGCTCATTGGTTCTTTTGGTCCAACATGATCATCTAGTTCATACATTGCTATAAGAGAAAACTTTTTGTTCTTGGAATTCATGATTTGATGATGCTAAGATGTTAGATGTGATGCTTAGATGTTAGTTTAATTGAATTGTACAAGAAAATCTATGAAATTATGATGTTGATCATGACTTACTAAAAGTAGAAACTTTTATGTATGATGTTTGGGAATTTGGATGTTTTGGAGGTGATTAGCATGTGAGAATGAATGTTATGAACTTGATTAGGTATATAATTGTTGAAATTATGATTGAATTGGATGCTAGATCACTTTTGGGCATTACTTTCCCAAAAGGGAAACTTTATTTTTGTAGAACTTGGATGTGATGATTTGGGCATGCTTATGATGTTAGGATCATGTTAGAATGGTTGTGGATGATGTTTGTTGTGTTATAATGTGTAATTGAGTTGTATGGATACTTGGTTGGTCATGCATGATGTATAGATTTTGATGATCATACATGATGATATTATGGTTATTGATTAGGAGATCATGATTAGGTTTGAAATTTGGTTGTCATTATATATGCTAGATTATGGTTATGATTGTCATACACGCATGCGAATCCGAGGCCCTTACTTAGTAGGATTGGTAGGTTTAGGATGTGAGGTCGTGGGTGACTTCACATAGCATGTAGTGCATGATTAGACTTCACGTATGTATTGTTTGTTGTGATGTATTTATAATATTTGAGCATGATGATTATTTGAGGTTTGCATGAGTGTATGATGATCTAATATGGTATGATGACCTAGGTAAAACTTGGGTTGATGATGTGATGCACATGGATAACTTACATGATATTCGTGTATGATAAGTTGATTTGCATGATTAACCAATATTTCATTTAATATGTCACCAACGGGTCAAACAGGTCAACTAGGTTAACCTAGGGTTGTTAAGTTTTTTGTGCACACGTACTTATGTACTTGTGTGTTCTAGATAACCTTTGAAGGGTTGTCTTTGCATCTATCACGAGTCTCTTTAGTCACTATCATTATACACCAAGTGAGTTCATGCCCCTCTATTTTTATAAACTCTCTTCTGGGGGAGGTAGCATACTTGTTCTCTAAACGCTATTTTATAATTATAAGTTATGTACATTTTAACATAGTGCTTAATACCTGGAAAGTCCTCACACTTTCGGATCGTTAATAATAGTAACTAGCGGGAAATCTTGGGTAGTACTACTGGGTGTGACGAGCCCCACCTGTGCGACTCGAGGTCAAATGGGTGCAATATTTTCCTAAACACAAACATTTTCACGATCTGGTAAGTCATGACGGGAGGCAACAAACACAACACAGTTAGCTTCGATCGCGAAATCTCTATGTTTATTACATGTGAATGTAGACTACCTATCTTATTCAATACACTTCTTATGCTATACAATTGTTAATATTTATGATAAACGAAAACTCTTGAACTCACCAACCATTGTGTTGATATTTTTAGTATCTTTTCTCAGGTCGTTAACTCAGCTTGCCATTAGGAGCACAACACGGGTCCAACATGCATCCTAAGACTTTATTTCATAGACATATTTGTTTGTCTTTTATGTATGGGGTTTAGACATTGGGATGGCGTGTGTTTTGCCATATTATACATTTATTTACTTTGGGTTTTACTTATTTACAAAACGCTTCCGCATGGTTTTAAATGTTTAAACTTTGGTTGGTTTGTTTTGAATGTGGCGTATAGTGTCATTCTGAGCAACTAATGACTGTGATCCTGGTTTGTTCACACACCTCGTGGTAAAACTCCGCACGTGGATTTTGAGGGTGTGACAGATTGGTATCAGATCCATTGGTTATAGGGAACTAGGTTGCATACACACTAGTCAATAACCGCACATAGTTAATTAGTTACTCTTGACTTATCCTTTTACTATATACTCATTGGCATATACATCGCATGCACTGCAGCATGGCATCATCATCCCGGGTTTGGGAAAAAGGCATGCTCGTTCTGAATCCCCTCCACCTGTGCCTCAACGAGTGTATGACTGGCCGCGACATCCTTACCCCCGTGGTGAGATAGACCGGGATCAATCGTTTGTGCCACCTGAGCGCGACCCTCCAGAGATTAGAGTTATTACCCAACTTGTATAGATCGCATGATTTGTAGAGAGCGTGTCCCGAAGCCGGCCACTATTAGACCTAGGACTAGGTTAGCAACTACTTCTGTAGCACCCACTCTCCCATCTCTAGATGTACCCCTTGAGCAGGTCGCGGCGGCATTGACCGCGACAGTAAGAATGAGTGTCGATGAGTTGGAGTGCTCACTGATAAGAACTCCACACTAAAGGATGATATACGTCGATTATGGCTAAATATGGCCATAACTGAGGAGCAGTTGTCGATGTCTATCAAAGGAAATTTCAAGATGGCTGGTAGAGTGATGGATCTTATCGAGCGTACGGGCGAGCAGGAGCTCCACAGTGTGGGCGTCGAGAGCAGACTGACCGGATTGGAAGCATAGCTTACAGCACTACAAATCAAGGACAACCCTGCACCTGCCGAGGACACCGATGTAGACCCTGAGGAAGAACCAGAAGAAGCCTTAGACGATGGAGACAGTGATGGATTAGCTTTGTTCGATTGATTCTCTTTATTCTTATGACTTTGACTGCATAGCGTTTTTCTTAAACCTATGTGGGAAGGGTTGTTTTCCACACAACTAAAAACTTAAATTTTGACATTTGTTGGATATTTTGTGAGTTACTTACAAATTATTTATGATACGTTATCATTTTGGTTATAAATATTATTGTTGTGACTGTACATTATTTCTTATTATTTACTATACTTCAATGGGATTAATATGTTAGATGTTACTCTCTATGGTATTTGTGAATGTAAAGTGAAAAATAGACGGCAGAGGCAGAGGACGTGGATGTGGCCGAGGGCGTGACGGTGGACGTGGCGCCGGCAACGTGAACACGACCCTAGCTGAATTAGCTGCGTTAATAAACCAACACGTGCAAGCGGCATTTAACACACAACCTGCACAGTTTGGAGGTAAACGGTGACACTAGTCATCACTTACACGAATATTCAATTAGGTGATTAATTCTTTTGGTTTGATTCCTTTACTCTGACACGTGAATGCAGGACCGCCTAGATGCACGTACAAAGCGTTCATGGATTGTAAGCCGCATAGCTATAGTGGAGCCGAGGGAGCAGTAGTCTTGTAAGATGGTTTGAGAAGACTGAGTCAGTTTTCGCCAAATGCAACTGCCTAGTGCCGGATCAGGTGAAGTACGCTACAGGAACACTGGAAGGTGTAGCACTCACATGGTGGAATGTGCAAGTGCAGATGCTTGGCGAGGCAATGGCAAATGCACTGCCGTGGGAGGAATTCAAGACGATGATGACCGAGGAATACTATCCCCGTGATGAAGTTCAAAAGATGGAAGCTGAGTTCTGGCAATTGAAGATGGATGGATCCAACATCAAGGCCTACACTACTAGGTCACATGAGCTAGCTACACTTTGTCCTAGCATGGTTAACCCGCCGAGCTGACGGATCGAGCTATACTTGCGTGGTTTAGTTCTGAAGATTCAGAGTATGGTGACTACTGCAAATCTCCCTACTATTCAACAGGTGATACGACTGGCTCATAGGCTCACTGACCAAGCCATGGAGCATGGGAGTTACCCGACAACAAACACAACTAGGAAAACAATGGTAGCAAGGGATTGTCATCTGGAAATCAACCCCAGCAACATCTACCTTAGTAGCACCAGCAACATAGACGGTTTGATAACAATCGCAACTTCAACCAATCATCTTCATCATCTCACGGACCAAGTTGATACGTGGGTAAAAATCCAAGGTGCAATCGGTGCAACTACCACCACACTGGTAGGTTAATAGTTTCCGATGCCAGCGTTATGGGAAGGTTGGACATGCAGCAAAGGATTGAACTGATGAAGAAACCTCAACATCCTCAACAACCTCAGCAGCCTCAACAGCCCCCTGAAACACCAAAGGGTTGCTTTAAGTGTGGAAGGAAGGGCATTTCAAGAAAAACTGTCCTCAACTGTAAAGAAATGGGAATGGCAACAGAAATGGTGGCAATAACAACAATGGTGGTAATGGTGACAACAATTGAGGCAACAATGGTGGAGCCAAAGGGAGACCCTTGTCATAGGTTCAGGTGAAGCTCTAAACGATCCTACTACTGTTACTGGTAAATTTCCTATTAATGGTCGTTTTGCTTCTATACTGTTTGACACTGGAGCCGATAGGAGTTTTATCTCTACTAAGTTTTGTAGCCTCTTGAGTGATATGCCCTCTGTTTTGGAGTCTAAGTACGTTGTAGAGTTGGCTGATGGTAAGAAAATATCTGTTACGCATATCCTTAAGAATTGCAAGATAGAACTTGCTGGTCATACCTTTGACATTGACCTTATGCTCATTACTCTTGGAAGCTTTGATGCGGTCGTAGGCATGGATTGGCTGTCACAGAAGCAGGCCGAGGTGTTTTGTCATGAGAAGGTCATTCGTATTCCCATGGTAGATAGGGAAATTCTTTTGGTTAAGGGAGAGAAGAGTGGTGTTGTGATAGGCATCATATAGTTCATGAAGGCTCAGAAGTGGTTACGCAAGGGCCACTTGGCCATATTAGCTCTTGTCTCTAACCAGCAACAAGAGGAAAAGAAGATAGAAGACATTCTGGTGGTTCGCGACTTTTTGGAGGTGTTTCCAGAGGATCTACCTGGACTGCCACCTCATCATCAAGTTGAGTTTCAGATCGATTTGATTCCCGGAGCTACTCCGATTGCGAGAGCACCTTACCATTAGCACCGAACGAACTGCAAGAACTATCAACACAACTTCAGAGCTGTTGGATAAAGGGTTTATTCGACCGAGCTCATCACCGTGGGGAGCACCTGTTCTCTTGTTAAGAAGAAAGATGGTACATTCCGGATGTGGATCGACTACAAAGAGTTGAACAAGGTCACGGTCAAGAACCGATACCCATTACCTTGTATCGATGATCTATTTGATCAGCTTCATGGATCAAGTTATTATTCGAAGATTGATTTGAGATTTGGTTATCATCAACTTAGAGTCTGAGAAGAAGACATTTCTAAAACTACGTTCCGTACTCGTTATGGTCATTACAAGTTCTTGGGCATGCCTTTTGGGTTGACAAACGCGCCGGCAGTGTTCATGGATCTCATGAACCGTGTGTGCAAACCCTACCTTGATCAGTTTGTTATCGTATTTATTGATGACATATTGATTTATTCTAGGATGAAGGAGGAACATGAGGAACACCTACGTTTTATCTTGGAGCTACTTAGAAAGGAACAGTTGTACGCCAAAATTTATAAGTGCGACTTTTGGATTCGTGAGGTGCAATTTTTGGGTCACATTATTAATGAGAAGGGAATACATGTGGCAACTGCAAAGATTGAGGCGATAAGGAACTGGTCAGTACCTAAGACGCCTAGTGAAATAAGGAAATTTCTTGGTCTGGCAGGATACTATCGGCGTTTCATTGAGGGATTCTCAAAGATCGCTTAACCTCTCACAACATTGACCCATAAAGAACAACCTATAAATGGGTTGAGAGTCAAGAAGATGCTTTTTAGTTGTTGAAGCAGAAACTTTGTAGTGCACCGATATTAGCGTTACCTGAAGGAAGTGAGGATTTTGTGGTTTATTGTGATTCTTCTATCCAAGGACTTGGTTGTGTCCTGATGCAACGTGACAAGGTAATAGCCTATGCCTCGCGACAACTAAAGGTGCATGAAAAGAACTACACTACTCATGACTTGGAGTTAGGAGCAATGGTCTTTGCCTTGAAGATCTGGAGACATTACTTGTACGGTACCAAGTGCACAATTTACACCGATCACAAGAGTCTTCAGCTATCATTGAGCAGAAAGAGCTTAACATGAGGCAACAACATTGGGTGGAATTATTAAATGATTATGACTATGCCATTAAATACCACCCAGGAAAGGCGAATGTAGTCGCTGATGCCTTGAGTAGAAAGCAAACCGCTAAACCCCGACGAGTGTGTGCCCTACAATTAATGATTAGCACTCACTTGACCGAGCAAATTAAGGAAGCCCAGACGGAAGCCTTGAAAGGTGAGAACGTTAGATCTAAATCTTTACGCGGGATGGATAAACAGTTAGAAGTCAAATCCGATGGAATACGATATTTCATGGATAGACTTTGGGTACCTTTATATGGGAATCTAAAAGACTTGGTTATGAGTGAAGCACACAAGTCTAAGTATTCCATACATCCTGGCTCTGACAAGTGTATCATGACTTGAAGGCGCACTACTAGTGGCCTAACATGAAGGCAGATGTAGCTACATACGTGAGCAAATGCCTGACATGTTCTAAGGTTAAAGTGGAATATGAAAAACCATCTGGGTTACTGCAACAACCTGAAATCACCTTGTGGAAGTGGGAACAAATCTCCATGGACTTTATTACTAAGTTGCTTAGAACTCCTAGTGGTTGTGACACGATATGGGTGATCGTGGACCGACTCACTAAGTCAGCTCACTTCTTGGCGATCAAGGAGACTGATAAAATGGACAGGTTAACGCGAATTTACTTGAAGGAAGTAGTGTCAAGGCATGGCGTGCCGATCTTGATTATATCTGATCGTGATGCTCGTTTTACGTCCCATTTCTGGAAGTCGTTACAGAAATCTTTGGGCACACGTCTGGACATAAGCACTGCCTACCATCCACAAACCGATGGTCAGAGTGAACGTACCATTCAAACTTTGGAATACATGTTGCATGCTTGTGTGATCGACTTTAGGAATATTGGGAAGCTCATTTACCATTGGTTGAGTTTTCTTACGAAAATAGTTATCATACTAGCATCAAGACAACACCATTTGAGGATTGTATGGGCAAAAGTGAAGATCACCAGTTTGTTAGGCGGAAGTTGGTGATAGTCAATTGACTGGTCCTGAATTGGTACACGAGACCACAGAGAAGATAGTGCAGATACGAAACTGCATGGCTATGGCGCGAGACAGACAGAAGAGTTACGTAGACAAACGACGGAAACCCTTGGAGTTTCAAATCAGTGACTTTACTAAAAGTTTCTCTGTGGAAAGGTGTAATTCGATTTGGCAAGAGAGGCAAGCTTAATCCAAGATATGTTGGACCATTTGAGATTCTGGAAAGAATAGGTCCGGTGGTATATCGACTGGACTTGGCTGAGTCATTAAGTGGCATTCACAATGTATTTCACGTTTCAAATCTGAAGAAGTGTCTATCTAACGCAACACTAATTGTACCACTCGAGGAAGTACAAGTAGATGATCAATTACGCTTTGTGGAAGAGCCTATTGAAGTAATGGATCGTGAGTCAAGACTCTTAAGCAAAGCAAGATACCTAAGTCAAAGTTCGTTGAAACTCAAAACGTGGACCGAATTCACGTGGGAATGCGAGGATCAGATGAAGCTCAAGTATCCTCATCTGTTCGAAACGATGACACCAACCGGAGAAGGTACCGAGTAAATTTCGGGACGAAATTTATTTCAACAGGGGATGATGTGACAACTCATCCGATTTCGTTATGCCAATGCAGTAACCAGGGATGTAACAAAACCATGTAATGCAATTTTCGGGACGAAAATTCTTTCAACATGGGAATAATGTGACATCCGGTAAATTTCCGTTACCAAACTCCGTTAGTTCTGTTAAGTCTTGCATACACGTGTCGTGAGAGCATACTAGTTGTCGTTGAACGATGGTGACTTAATAATAATAATCTATGATAAATAATAATAATCTAATTAATAATGTTGAATACTAGTTGTGACTATGTGGTTCATGATTTTATAGAATTTTAAATGTTGTTTTATAAATTTTACTCGATAACGTGACAACGTGTAATATATATTTCGTGTGTTGTGTGACTTATTGTAAATATCTAGGATTATTATTATTGGTTAATAATACTTGTGTTTGGGAGTTAAAAACTATTTAAAAAGTATTAGAAAGATTAGCTTTTATATAATATAATTAAGGGGTTATTTTGTAAATACCTTTTAATCAAATATAATTAAGGGGTTATTATTATTGATCATGTATGAAGTATAGATTTTGATGATCATACATGATGATGAATTATGGTTAGTGATTAGGAGATCATGATTAGGTTTGAAATTTGGTTATCACTATATATGCTAGTAATGTGGTTATGATTGTCATACAAGCATGCGAATCCGAGGCCCCTACTTAGTAGGATTGGCAGGGATTAGGATGTGAGGTCGTGGGTGACTTCATATGGCATGTAGTGCATGATTAGACTTCACGTATGAATCGTTTAATGTGATGTATTTATAATATTTGAGCATGATTATTATTTGAGATTTGCATGAGTGTATAATGATCTAATATGGTATGATGACCTAGGTAGAACTTGGGTTGATGATGTGATGCACGTGGATAAATTACATGATATTCGTGTATGATAAGTTGATTTGCATGATTAAACAATATTTCATCTAATATGTCACCAACGGTCAAACGGGTTAACTAGGTTAACCTAGGGTTGTTAAGTTTTCTGTGTACACGTACTTGTGTGTTCTAGGTAACCTTTGAAGGGTTGTCTTTGCATCTATCACGAGTCTCTTTAGTCACTATCATTATACACCAGGTGAGTTCATGCCCCTATTTTTAATAAACTCTCTTCTGGGGGAGGTAGCATACTTGTTCTTAAAATGCTATTTTATTATTATAAGTTGTGTACGTTTTCACATAGTGCTTAATACCTGGAAAGTCCTCACACTTTCGGATTGTTAATAATGGTAACTAGCGGGAAATCTTGGGTAGTACTACTGGGTGTGACGAGCCCCACCTGTGCGACTCGAGGTCAAATGGGTGCAATATTGTCCTAAACAAAAACATCGGTACGATCTGGTAAGTCGTGACGGGAGGCAACAAACGCAACACAGTTAGCTTCGATCGCGAAATCTCTATGTTTATTACATGTGAATATAGACTACCTATCTTATTCAATACACTTCTTATGCTATGCAATTGTTAATATTTATGATAAACAAAAACTCTTGAACTCACCAACCATTATGTTGATATTTTTAGTGTCTTATTCTCAGGTCGTTAACTCAGCTTGCTATTAGGAGCACAACACGGGTCCAACATGCACCTAAGACTTTATTTCATAGACATATTTGTTTGTCTTTTATGTATGGGTTTTAGACATTGGGATGGCGTGTGTTTTGCTATATTATACATTTATTTACATTGGGTTTTACTTATTTACAAAACGCTTCCGCATGGTTTTAAATGTTTAAACTTTGGTTGGTTTGTTTTGAATGTGGCATATAGTGTCGTTCTGAGTAACTAGTGAATGTGATCCTGGTTTGTTCACACGCCTTGCGGTAAAACTCCGCACGTGGATTTTGAGGGTGTGACAGCAGCCATTTGTCGGTGATGTTGGATCAAGAAGAAGGTTGGTGCAACCAAACCAAACACTTAGACAATTTTTGGTACAAGTATAAAGGACTTCCGAAGTTAAGTATGGAACTTCCGAATGTTATGGAGTTCTTCCGAAGACAAAGTGCAAAATTAACTTCCTAAGGAAAACCTCTAACTTCCGAAGACAAAGTCTTCTCTTCCAAAGTTCAAGACTTAGAAGAATCAAAGATACTGACTTCCGAAGCAGAAATCTCCAAGCCACAGAATAAGCAGCCTTGCAGGACTGGTGAAGGGTATGCATTTACAACATAACAAAACTATGAGAAGAGTTGCTAAGAAAACTTAATAGATCAAATAAGGAACTGGTTAACCTTTGGTAAAGATACTAAGAACACAAGTAAATATGAGACAGAACAAGATGGTAAAACACACAAGTAGTTGGTTTTTAAGAATGCTGTATATTGCTTTTAATTAGTGACAACAAACAAAATCAAATGTAGAGTCAAAAAGGCAGATTGCCTTTTGATTAGTGACTATGACATTCCATAGCTCACATCGTGATATCTTACAAAAAGGATAAAGTACATAAAGTAGAAAGTTACAGACTCAAGACCTCAATGTACAGTTACCAAAAGCATGGACTTTCGCCAACTTATGTAAAGTTGGTGTCTTATCAGAGTTGCAACAGAAAGGGGTCCTGCTTAATGTAAAAGGTACATCAGATAAAGCATGTGTTCAAAAGTCTTTGGATGAAATCTGTCTTCAAGTGTTGGCTTTAGAAGAATTTGTCTTTAAAGCTTCAGAAGACTTTGTCTTTGAAGCTTCAGAAGACTTCATCTTTGGCTTCGGAAGATATTGGTCTTGGCTTTGGAAGATTTCACACAGAATATTTTTTGATGCTTGTGTGAAACTTCCGAAGCATTCTACTTCAGTACACTTGTGCATGCATGCAGGAGAGACTTTGAGTATTTGGGTTGCATCAGCCTTTACATTTAATCCTTACAAACTCCCCCTAGGCTGATGCTACCAAAACATTTGAAGACTTCAGATATCAACAGTCCTCATTAGGATAATGACCATTCCTTTATTCATAAGATAATCAGGATCACTCAGACTCTCAAAGTGTCTTCTCATGTCAAAAAGATCATGTAGAGGCAAATTTAACATATCCCGCCATGTGTAGACATTTTCAATACTTTGATCTCTAATGACATGCTGATGTGCTCCAAATTATACATTAAAATCCTATCAAAAGCACATCAATTATTCTCTAATACCTTCCTTAAAATGATGAAAATGTACTTAAAATGTTAAATTGTGTTTTTAGGTGTTTAAAAGGGCAAGTTGGACAAAAGAAGCATATTTAGCAAGAAATTGAAGTAATCCGAGCTTTGGAGTCCAAGCATGGGGCCGTGCCTCATTAAGCACGCCCCCATGCTTTGCTAGGAACACACCCCCGTGCTAAATTAACACACTGTTGGGATCGTGTATTGATCGAAATACTAACTGATTAACGTGTATACCGAATCAAATAGTGCGTAATCCTATTTGATTGGCGATCCAATAAGTGAGAACACACGTAGAAACACTTATGTATTGAATCTAATGTTAAGAATCGATTACGAATCGATCTACTGCGATCTATGAACTTGGAGTATGATCTTAGAGGTCTCTGGACGGCTAGGGTACGTCTGGAGTCGAAGTGTGTTCAATGCCTTTATTTTTCCATGAATTAGGTGGTATTTATAGGTCAGGGTTACTCATTCGGGCGACTGAACCATTAGCATGGTTAAGTTGTGCGATTGAGTAATGCGGTTGATCCATTCGCACGACTAAGTGTTCAGTCGTGCGACTGAGCCAATCTCATGTTACAATCATACGACTGATCTAGTCTCCTGGTCTAAAACCCAAAGTAAATAAATGTATAATATGGCAAAACACACCCATCCAAATGTCTAAAACCCTACATAAAAGACAAACAAATATGTCTATGAAATAAAGTCTTAGGATGCATGTTGGACCCGTGTTGTGCTCCTAATGGCAAGCTGAGTTAACGACCTGAGAATAAGATACTAAAAATATCAACACAAATCTAGGAAGAGTCTTCAGGTTATGAGGGAACCTGAAATACTCAATCCCTTTCTCACGTTTAACGGCATAAACGTTGAGATCTTCAAAATACGCCCATGCTATAATTCTTCCCGATACCTTTTGATGTTTCTTCACCTTATACAGCTTGGTGTAGGCAGTTGATGTTGAAGCACCGCGTTGGGCTCGTATTTCTTCAAAGCACGTAGCCCACTCAGCCTTTCTGATATTAACTTCAGCTTTCGAGGCTTGGGTTGTGTCTTCTTTCTTGTCTGACTCTTCTTCTATTTTATCCAGAGTTTCAAAAGTTCCACTAACAAGGTTGTCGCCCAGATTGGGAACGACATTACCTTCAATGTCAGTGTACTCTGGATAGTGTTGGTCTGTGACATCTTCTATCTCGATCTCATCAATGTCGTTGAGCTCATCATCACTTTCAACTTGGACTGTTGGAGCATCCTTGACAATCTCATCAGGATTTAGCTTGGACATTTCAGCAATTTGCTCGTCAGTGAGATTGTGAATGATCTCTCTTTCTTCAGGAGTGTACATCACCAATCTCCTGACTATTCCCTGCAGATCAAGAATCATCATGAGCTGAGTCTTGATCTGTTGGAGGGGAGCAACATCATGTTCATCCCTCTGAAAATTTGGATCTGCTTGATTTAGACATGTAACACAACAATCATTAGTTAATAATCAAAACAGAAACATCAAATTAAATATAAATATTCATTACATTAATGTGATACAAGATTCAAATACATATGATTTAAATAACAAAAAAACAACTAAGTATTACTCTTGTCTTGGATCATATGCTCTTCTGCTGACGGGGCGGATTTGGAGGCACCTTGATCTTGTGCTTTCTTCGTCCTCCTTTCACTTGCAGATGTGGTACCCGCAGCAGATATGTCATCTTCATCATCATCCACATCATCATCACCCGCATCATCACCAACATTAGTATCATCCTCAATGTCATCACCATCATCATCATCATCATCACTGTCATCATCACCATCGTCTCCATCTCCTTCCTTGATCTTTAAGGGCTCATCCTTCTGATCCCTTGAGCGACAACATGATGGTCTTGTTGGTAGTCTCCAACTCCTCTATCCTTTTAGCCGATTGGGCATGTTGCTCCCGGAGTTGGGACATCTCTACGCTCTGTGCAGCCATCTGCTGGGCCTGCTGCTCTATCTGCTGTGCCTGCTAAGATATCTGCATAGATTGGGCAGCAGTAAGGTCTACTAGCTGTCGAATCTGAGCAGATTTCTCATCATCGGCAGCCAACAGCTTCAGCACCATACGGTTATGTGTCGAGAGCTGTTCCTCTACCGCACTAGGAGGTAAAGAGGATCCAGATGGGTAGGAAGGGTATGATGATGGTCCGACATGGTGGCTAGTGGTAGTGGTGGTGGCAGTGGTGAAGATTGGGGGTGGTATAGATGAAAGTGGTGGTGGAGTGGGTGTGGTAGATATGGTGGTAGATGGGATGGCAGTAGTGGTGGTAGTAGGTGGATGGGTGGATGTAGGTGGAGTGGTGGTAGTAGGTGGAGTGGTGGAAGTTGTGGTAGTAGTGGTGGTGGTGATGAAGATCATCCTTTTCCTCTTTGTCTTCAAACCATGGGGCTGAGCCATCCTTTTCTTCCTCGAGCCCTTCGAGGTGGGTGCTCCCCCTGGAACACTACTGGATTGATCTGGAGCATAAGTAGGATCAATGTCAGCCTCCCTAGATTCGACAGGGCGTCCTCCAACCTCCCGAATACCTCGGTCGGTGGCAACCACCCGACTCCGCAGTGCGGGTTACGGGCTCCTCATCAGTTTCCTCCTCCTCATCAGGACGAAAGTCCTAATGGAACCCTGCAGCCTCTGCTCCACCATGGGCGGATGATGGAGATGCTATATCAGCAGTGGGGGCCCTCGGTTGAGTGAGCCCTGCATCTCCACCATCACCGCTGTTGTCATCGTCGGAGTCATCCTCCGGGAGCTCTAACCGCTCAACCTCCAAAACATTGTCTACGTGACGCCATTTATGCCTCCCTGGCGCCACGTAGTTCACCTTGGCCAAATGGCCTATAAGTCTCTTTACCGGGGCTTGACTTGTTTTCCCCGGTAAACCTTCATACGACCAAGCGTCGTATCATCCATAATCTCTAATGCCACAGCATCGTGGCTCTCCTTTGGCAGCAAGGGCAGCTTCTCATCAAAGATCATCTGTAAGAACCTAGGGTACATACAGAAACCCTATTTTCCCTTCGCCTCCAAGTTCTCTATGAGGTAAAAGAAGATCATTCTAGAAAAACTGAAGGGGTGGTTCAGAACCAGTGCCACATAGGCATTCTGAATCTGGTCTGACAGGTCATCGAACCCAACCCTTCGCGATGCCAGGCACTTGAGGATGACGTGTGCCAAGTACTTGTACTGGGGACACAGGTTGCTCTTGTTGAGCACACCTGCGTTTATATCCCCAGCGTACTTCATCCTCATGAAGCACCCTCTCACCGTTAGTGGGTGAAGTCTGGTGGGGTGGTCTGTATCATCTCCCAACCCAAGTACTCGCTGAATGTTCACAGCCGTGATCTCTATATCCAGACCAAAGATAGAACTCCGTATGCTGTACGGCTCACGTGGCCGATCAACCGATGCACCCTCCCAGAAGGCCTGTTGTATAGACCTGTAAGGGGTGTATGGTGTAGAAATAGCTCGGTGGATCCTGGATCGCCTAAGGAAAGCGATAATCCCTGCAAACTCGGCACTATTCCGAGTTGTGGAGTATAAGTGAGCACAGATGTTGTGCTTGGGGTTGATAGACCATCTATCAGCCATCAATCTATAACACAAAACACATAGACATTAGATAATCACACGACACAAATCCGTTCTAATTAACTTGATTGAATTCATTTCGGTTCATTCTTGCGATTGACCATGCGACTGTGTTCAGTCGGTTGACTTGGCATGCGACTGGATTCAGTCGGGTGACTAAGGAGGCGACTGAGTTCAATCGGTCGGCTGGACTACGATTGGTTCAGTTGGCCGACTGGGCTCATTCGTATGGTCCATTCGGCCGATTGAGCCATTCTACCAGCTCAATCGTGCGACTGGAGTTCATCCTGGCGACCAGTCGCATGCCCCACTGTTCGGTTGACTGAGATTCGGATTTTAACCAATTCTTGAAATTAAATGTCATGTAATGGCTCTTTAGATTGCAATCACTTAACTAATAACCTAATAACTTTAATTTTAACATTTTACTTGGTTAAGTTAGGTTATTTGTCCAGTAAGTGGTTCGGTTCTTGTGTGGGTCAAGATTCTTAAAATTTGGGCACCATTTCATCTAATTTGAGTGAGATAATCATATTGTACCTGTATAACAATCCACAATCGTCAGAATATCAATAGAAGTCAGAAATTTTGATCTAAAGAAATTTGGGTAGGGTAATGGTAGTCTGTGCGAAATGAGGGCGATTAGGGGGTGATGAGTCGAATGCGATTGACTGTGGCCCTATTTATACTAAATCTGATTTCAATCGCCCGACTGGACCCATTCGCTTGGTTCATTCGGGCGAATGGACCTCAGTCGTGCGATTGGCTCAGTCGATCACATTCAGTCGGCCAAATGGGCTTCAGTCGGGCGAGTGACTCATTCGCACAACTCCATTCGATCAACTGGCTCATTCTGATAATCCATTCAGTTGAATGGTTCATACTCATGTGTATTCGGCTGTTTGGTGCATGAGTATGGTCCATTCGTACGATTGGTCCATACACATGGTCCAGTCGTGCGATTGGATTATATTCATGATTTTGACTTTATGACCAATTTTCACTTAAACCCTTTTTAACTTTTGATTTAACTTTATGAGCATTTGATCATCTCAGACATGATCATTTTAACTTGAAAAACTTTTGACCACCTCAGACGTGGTCCTTTTAAACGAATTTGTCACCTCAGACATGACTGATTTTACCGTTGAAAAGTACGTGTGGTCACCTCAGACGTGACCCTTTTAGGTGATTAACTCCCTTACTGAATTCCATGATGTAGTCCGATACTAAACAAACTGAATTGACTAAATTGAAATAAAATAAAAGACTTAAACTGAAATACAAAACTAAACTTGTTTTTGACCTTTTGTGTGAGGTGTAAATCCTAAGATAGAAATCTAATGGTTTCGGTTCCAGAATAGACAACTTCAATTTATTTTGGCCATAACTGGACCAATTCAATTTGGAACATACATGCAAGTCAAATCATTTGGGACAATTTATCAACACCTTTTGATGCTCAATTCTTGTTTTTCATCTAGAGTCGTTAGCAAGTTTAGGAAATCATACTAGTACTATTAGATCCCCATATTGATTTGGACTTTCAAGAATTGTAGCCATGATGATTGTTAGTATACTTGTCCTCTTAAATCCATACATGAACTTTTGACACAGATTGGTGATAGTTTAAGGTTTGATTATTTCAACCAACATTTGTGGATCCCACGCTTATATGGTAATCAACATTCCTCAGGAGATTTTTGAGCGGTCTACGGGTATTTTGACAAGAAGAAACTATTCATAGAGCTTTCAAAGAGAAGCCAAGCCTCAAGTTAGTGCCACCGCGCAACAGAGAGGCGGCAAACAACAATAAATTCTAGAATATCTAGGTTATGCTTATCCTCAGGTCAGTGCCATCGCACAGTAGAGAGCATACAACCTATCTTCTTGTTAGAGCATCTTTATTTTTTCTTTTGCACATACGCACCAACAACATAAGTTATCAGCTTGATAGCGTTTACTTTCATTTTTTTCCGTGCTTTGCTCTATTTATGGTCATCCGCACACATTTATGGCGTTTATTTGCTCGTCACCCCTTATTGGAATTTTTGTTGATTGTGTTAACCAGTGATAAGATGGGAACCCACAGTCAGTTGAACAACTTAGTTTGTTCTTGAGATCACCAATAAGGTCTAATTGACTATTGTGTTGAATCTACCGACATATCATCTGTGGTCTAACAACCTCCAGGTCTACTTTCTTAATGTTACCTTAGTAGTAGCTAGTCTAGCTATCATTTTTCCTTTTATATTGCTCAGACTACACAGACTTATACTTTGAACTTTACATCTTGTTTTATTTTACACTTTTAAAGTCCCAAGTGATTTGTACCTGTGTACTATCATTTTCCAAAGTCATTGAATCGGTATCACGGATACGATCTACTTTCTATCAGCCAGCCTCTTTTTCTCCCTCGTTTTTTTTGTAATGTTACTAACTGACCTATTCTACCCCTAAAATTCTAAAACCGTAACCGATTTATGCTTTTTAGGATTTTAATAGGCGACCGAATAACATTAAAGTAAATAAATTGATTAAACAAATAAATAAAGATAATAAAAATTAAAAAAAGGACAAGACTCATCGGACTACACATGATCATCATCGAGAATTACATCACTTTTCTTTTTAACGCCATTGACCTCTACAGATATAGAAAACGTGGTTTGTCAAAAGCCTTTGTATAGAGGTCAGCGCGTTGAAAATCAGTATCTATTTTAATCACATCGATTAGTTTTTTCAAAACAGTCACGTATAAAGTGATATTTTATACCGATGTGTTTGGTCTTAGGATGTTGGACGGATTTTTAGTTACTGCAATCACAGCATAGTTATCAACAAAAATAGGAGTAGAAGAGAATTTCAAATCGTAGTCCCGCATTTGCTGTTGAATCCATATGATTTGTGAATAGCAACTTGCAGCAGCAACGTATTCGGCTTCACAGGTTGACAAGCAACCGAGGTCTGCTTCTTACACTGCCATGTCACTAATCTCCTCCCAAAGAATTGACATCCCGCTGATGTAGACTTGTAGTTCATCTTGCAGCCACCGTAACCTGAGTCACTATACATTGTCAGCTCGAAGTCATCGTCATGAGGATACCACAAACCAAATGTTGGAGTACCCTTTAGATAACGAAAGATCCTTTTGACCCCTTTCAGATGGTTAACTTTTGGCTTTGCCTGATATCTTGAACATAAGCACGTCGCGTACATGATATCAGGTCTCGAGGCAGTGAGGTACATGAGAGATCCAATCATACCTCGGTACATAGTGGCATCGACCAGATCACCATTCTCGTTAGGTGCTACATCATGGTTTGTAGCAAGTGGAGTCCCAGCTGCGGAAGCATTCTCCATGTCAAACCGACTGAGGATATCTCCAACATACTTGGTCTGATGTAGGAAAATCCCTTTTGGTGTCTGATCCATGTGTATCCCGAGAAATAATTTCATCTCTCCCATGGCACTCATCTCAAACTCAGCCTTCATTACTGCTTCAAACTCTTTACATAGCTCTTCGTTCTTTGAACCGAAGATTATGTCATCCACATAGATTTGAATAAGCAGTAAATCTCCATCCTTTTCTTTTATGAACAGTGTACAGTCAATGACACCTCTACAAAAACCGTGTTTTACAAGGCGAGTCAAGAGTTTCTCATACCAGGCTCTGGGAGCTTGATGAAGCCCATATAGAGCCTTGTCGAGTTTGTAAACTCTGTCCCGATGATATGGATCCTCAAATCCCTCGGGTTGGCTGACGTACACTGTCTCTCTGATTTCACCATGAAGGAAAGCACTCTTCACATCAAGTTGATAAACTTTAATCTTCATATAAGATGCATAGGCAAGGAAGATGTGGATTGCTTCCATTCTTGCCACGGGTGCAAACACTTCATTGTAGTCAATGCCCTCGACTTGTCGAAATCCTTGAACCACAAGTCGAGCCTTGTTTCTGATGATCACACCTTGATCATCTTTCTTGCATTTCAAGACCCATTTAGTGCCAATTATCTTATCACCTTTAGGTCTATCAACCAGAGTCCATACCCCCAACTTCTTGAACTGAAGAAGTTCTTACTGCATGGCACTCACCCATGCCTCATCATTTAATGCTTCACTAACATACTTTGGTTCAAACTAAGACACAAAGCAACAATATGCACCATTGTGAGGGTAACCCTTTTCCATTACCGAGGCATAGTCAGCTGAGTACAGCTGATTTCTTGTCTGAACTCCTGACCTCACATCTCCAATGACATTATCCAAAGGATGATAGACATTTAGGCGTGATCCAGGAGTTGTTGGAACAACTACCTCAGAATCAAGATTATGAACATTTGGTTCAGTATCTGAGGCAGTAGGAGTCTGAGGTTCCGAAGACGCAGAGGCATCACTGTCGAATGCTTGTGGACTTGCAGGAATAGGAACCTATTCCTCATGGTTGTTCTGATCAGTGTCCACAGCTTCTTCATCAGAGGAGGAGTCACTATCGTCAAGTGCTCCCCTGAGGAGTTAGATGAGCTACTTTGTGAACCAGATGATGTTGAATCTGGAGCCGGTGGGTTCAAGACATTATACATCATCTTGGTTGCCAACTCATCATCAGAAGTGGAGAGTGGGATGTTGAAGGATTTGAAGAATCCATCATAGTCGAAAAAGAAGGTGGGTCCTTTTCCTACAGGTGGAGTGGTGTATCTCTGAACATCTACGTTACACCACACTTCTACTTGACCCGTTGAGTTGTTGTAAACTCTCTTGTTCGGTATGTTGTATCCTAGAAATATACCTTCATCAGCCTTCTCGCTGAATTTTCCCTCCTGAGTCTTCTTCAGTAGGGTGCACGGGGCGCCAAATGGCTCGAGATACTCTAGATTTAGTTTACGTCGCTGTAGTAACTCATAACAAGACTTGCCATGGCATTTAACTATCAGAACTCGATTCAGTGTGTAACGTGCGTTTGCAATTGCATCGTTCCAGAATTGGATAGGCAGTTTCTAGTCTGCTAGCATTGTCCGTGCCGTCTCTATCAAGCTGCGATTTTTCCTTTCCACAACGCCATTCATTTGAGGAGTGTAGGCAGAGGTGAACTGATGCACAATTCCTTTTTCCTTGCAGTAAGTCTGCATCCATTGATTCTTGAATTCGGTTCCGTTGTCTGAGCGCACTTGACGTACCTTCAGCTTGTATAGGGACTCCAGTGTAGTTACTAATTCCTTGAAGGATTCAAATGTTTCTGATTTGGACTTCAGAAACATTACGCAAGAGAATCTTGAGTAGTCATCAGTAACTATGTAGCAGTACAAGTCGCCTGCAATGCTTCTTGTACTGACTGGACCAAACAGATCCATGTGAAGAAGTTCAAGAGGATGTTCGATTGAATGAACCTTCTTTTCCTTATCAGACTTCTTAGTCTGTTTGCCCTTCTTGCAAGCAACACAGAAATCCGGAAGTTGGAAGTTTTTGACATTGACTCCCCTCACTAGATCATTCTGGATCAAGTGATCATCTTTCGAGGATTTATGTGTCCCATTCTCCTATGCCAGGAGATGGAATCCTTCTCAGTAGCTTTTGACAAGAAGCACTGAACTTCATGATCCATTGTGGAGGCCTTCGATAGATCTAAGACATAAAGGTCCTTATATCTTAAGGCAGACATTAATACTTGATCCTCCGGGATGACGTAGTCCTTTTTCTAGGGACATAGCACTTCTTGTTGTCAAACACTACCTTAAAGTCTTTATCATAAATTTGAGAAACAGAAAGCAAGTTATTCTGAAGTTGTTGAACATAGTTTACCTTGTCAAACTTCACTTTTTGATTACATACTTCTCCCTGAGCTGTGATGTACCCACCTTTGTTTCCAGCAAATGAAATGTGAATCCAAGGATCGCAATCAGGAATTATCAGTGTCCGTTGATGGCAAGTCAATGTTTGCGGAATCAAAGTTAATTTAGTTTAATGGTTTGTAATAACTTTAAATATCAATAAATATTCAAGAACACACTTAACAAAACACAATTAATGAATAATAAGTATTTCATTAGAATATGTTAATGATTACAAATATAATGAATGAATGATATCAAAGTATGTTATGATGTGACGGCTGCTAGGGTTTGATTGAGTGACTTTGATGTGATTGTCGTATTGCTATTGTTGTTGTTGTTCAATCAATCGTCTAAACAATCGTCCAAACAATCGTCCTTGTATCGAAACCTAGGATCCATATATATAGACAATGATGTTTCTATTATAGGAAACACCAACTCTCTTGGGATTTAATTTGTTTCAGTTAAGGAATCATTGGATTTCTAGGGATTCACATAACAGCCTTGTTGACTTGTTGACTTGTAACACTTGTATTATACAAGTGTTTGGACTCCACAGGAATAGTGTCTTCAGTAGGAATTTGTTCTTCCGTAGATGATTTGTTCTTCCGTAGAAGTCTTGTTCTTCCGTAGATGATTTGTTTTTCGTAGAAGTCTTGTTCTTCAGTTCTGGTTGTTCATCCGCAGAGGATCTTCGGATGTAAGGTTACTTGTAAGAAACATATCTACGGAAGAACAAAATGTTCATCCGTAGATGTTTCTTGGTCAATTTCAGAATTTGACCAAGTATTATGTTTGTACCTGCAATTATCCATAACACACATATATGGGTTAGCATATATAATTAATGCATGCATAATAAATGACTATTACAAATATTTATTACAAGAATTGATTAAGTTCTAAGCCTATACAAATTGATCTAGGCCTATACAAATTGATCTAGACCTATAAGTCCTAGATCTAACAATACTCCCCTTAGGCTTAGAACCTTGTAATCAATCCTTCAAAACAGAAAGCTCCTTGACTCTGGCAATGATCTTGTTGTAGAAGTAAGACACAGCAGTCTTCTGATCATCATAATTGTAGTTGATCTTCATCATGATTTGACGGTGGTGAGGATGATTCTGTTGAAGCTGATGCAGAAGCTTTGGAGTCTTCTTTCTTAATTGATTCTTCCGTCACCCTAACTTTCTTTGGTTGATATTTTGATTTAGAAGATGAACCTACACTTTTGAAGGTTTCATCATCCTTTGCTTTTGATTGAGACACATGTGATCCCTTTTCATAATGATCAAAGAAATTATCACTGATGATTGACTTCTTCTCAGCCAAGTCCACCTTTTTGTGAGGTGTTTTGGATTGGCTTGATATTGTTTTCTTCACATATTTAGCATCTTCAGAAGATTTCTGCTTTGGTTTTGACCTTTGCTTTTGATTTACCTTCTTTTGCTTGAATCATCTTGACTTTCAGCAGATTGAGAGTCTGATTCTGTCAAATCAGTTTTTAACTTCTTTGTGCTTTTGTTTTTGTTCTTTTTGTTAAAATAGCATTCCTGAGTTGAATGATTATTTTTGTTGCAAATAGCACATAATTTGTTGAACTAACACTCTGAAGTCAAATGAATGTTCATATTGCATATGGAACAGTAACTGCTGAAGTAGCAGTCTTCTTATTATGATTTGTCATATCACACCACTTGCAATACATTTCTTTAGATTATTCTTCATGCTTATCTTTCTTCTTTTTCTTGTTTAGTTTGGGAGTCTTCGTTTCCTCTTTTGAAGAATTTGATTTGTTCTTGTTGTTCCTTGAAGCATCACCAATTGAATCTTTCTTGTCCTTTGATGACTTTTGTTGTTTCAGATTCAACATCTTTTATTTGTTAACAGTTTCTCTTTTGGCACCTCATCCGTAGATCCAGCTTTCTTCTTCCGAAGAAGTTCTACGGATTCAGCAGACTTTGATTTCGGCATATCTTTTACTGAAGAATTTTCTTTCATTTAGTTGATACTTGTTTCTTCTTACCTTTATCTGCATGGGATAAAAGTACTTCTTCAATTGATCCACAGCCATCACCTTCTTTTTGAAGATTCAGTTCTTGAAGTCCTTCATTGAGTTCAACAATCCTCTTGCAGATAGTCTTCAGCATGTTTCTCTGCTTTGGAGGATATTGCAGCTTTGATTCTTCAAGAACTTTTGGAATACCGGTTTTAATATGAACGTTCTTACCAATGGTCATTTGATCAACATCAAGTTCATCAGAATCATCCAAGTCATCACAATTATCATAATCAAATTCTGAATCATTTTGATTTAAAGATTCTGATTCAGAGGATTCAGTTTCACTCACCTCAGCTTTATTGTTAATGTTGATTTGAGTTGATTCTGTTTCAAACTTGGTGCCAGGCACAAAATGATTTGACAAAGTGTTGGTCATTGTTGTAGGTAAAGATGTGTAATTATCATTTATAGGTGATGCAACAACATTATAACCCAACCCAGACCTTTTCTTTGATTCAATATGAGAATTTAGTAATTTTTCATATTGCTGAGATGATAATTGAAACTTCTGATATGAGAATTTAGTAATTTCTCATATTGCTGAGATGATAATTGAAACTTTTGAAGTTTCACTTCAGTTGAAGCATGATCAGCCATGGATTTTGTTAAGGAAGTGGTCAGATGCTCAACTTGGGCTTTTAGACTATAGTTTTCAGAAACAAATTTTTCTAAACCCTTTTGCAAAGAGTTAATTTTGATTTGATACAATTTATGTTCTCTAACATGGGATTCATTCAAAATCATAGTTTCTTTTACTTTCTCAGCCAACTGTTGAGCATGGACTCTATGACGTTCAACTTCCTCAACACATGTTAATGAACACAACCTTTCTTTTACCTCTCTTGCCATTGGAGGAACTTTTTGATCCATATGGGCCATCAATGCTTGATTCTCTTCCAAGACTTCTTTTTCATACACACTCCAGTCACACGTTCCATCTTGAAGTATGATCAGCCCTGACTCCTTTGAGTTACTAGGTCTAGTTGATTCATTGGTGGCTGGTGGGGATGCATTGATCAATTGAGATTGTCTGTGTAGAGGTCTTTGAGAATTTGATTGTTGATAAGGTTGAATCTGATGTTGTTGATGCTGTTGATGTTGTCTCATCTTTGGATATGACTGTTGATTACATTCTCTGGAGAAATGTCCATAGAGATTGCACTTGAAGCATCTTACCTTTGATTTGTCAACAACAATGTTTGATGTTTTACTTGCTGATGCCAATTTCTTGTTTCTCCTAAGATATTGCTTTGCTCTATAAGCAATCATTGCCATCTGCCATTATAGGTCCATTTCTTCCACTACATCAGGATGTAGTTCTTCTAAGTCTTGTTGGCAGATATTTGCTGACGTTAGAGAGCTTCCCAGATATGCTTGAAAACTAGAACTAAAAGTTGCAAAGGCTACTTTTTGTTCTTCAGAATCCAATATCATAGTGATTGGTTCTGACTGATTGTTTGAATGTGAGGACTTAGCTGTTGCTGTAGTTGTATCTTTTCTATTAGCAGTTCTTCCTTTATCCTTTTGATTTTTATCTTGAGATGATTTCTTTGAGGGTTTAGAAGCATAAAAGCTAACTTCCTCCTTATTATCACTCCAAGAACAAGAGTTATCCCTTTCATTGTTTGAAATAAATGCACTTCCAGCATTATTTGTTTCTTTGAAGTGATAGGGTGAGACATGAGTTCTCACACTCTTGTTTCTTGATTTTTCATCCATTTCAAGAGCTTTCACTTTTGCAACCAGAGTATCTAGCTCAGTTGACTTCAGATCTATAGTGTTCTTAAACATGGATACTGTTTGCTTCCAACGTTCTGTCAGTGGAGCATTTTCTTGTTTAATTCCTCATTGGTATATTTCAACTCCAAAATATTCATCTCAGTTACCAACTGCATGAATCTATGAAGTTGTTGAGGAATTGATTCACGCTCAATATGATGAAATGTTTCATATTGTGACCAGAGGGTGTCTCTCCTTATGCTTCTGATCTCATCACTCCCTTCGCAGAGAGTATGAAGTATCCTCCACAAGGAGTTTGCTGTTTTCTAGTTCTCACACCTGATCAATATCTCTTCAGGTAAAGCCATACTAAGCAAACAATATGCTTTGATATCAACTTTGACCTTTTTGACATCATCAGGTGATAGATCTTTGGTAGTGATTGGTTGATTTTTGTCGTTATAATCCGGCCCAAGGGTGGGTGGAATATAAGGACCTTCAGTGATGGAGACCCATAAGTCAAAATCAGTATAGTTTACATGATTCCTAAACTTGATTTTCCATGACTTGAAGTCTGCCTTTGTTTCCAACTTTGGTGGTTGGTAAGATGATCCACTGAAGTTGCTCATGATGTTAATTGATGAGAATGATCAACAAGATCTACTATTCAATTGATTTGAATATAGATACGAGTTAATCTAATCGAATGTTGTTGAACGACAAACAAGTTTCACACAAAATTCTTTTACAAACAGTAGATCTAATACAACAAAAACGGACAAATCTATATAATTCAAAGCAATTAAACACAACTAACACTGATAGATCAATTGATCTAAATCAATGAGCACTTGGCTCTGATACCACCTGTGAACCCAAGGATCGCAATCAGGAATTATCATTGTCGGTTGATGGCAAGTCAACGTTTACGGAATCAACGTTAATTTGGTTTAATTGTTTGTAATAACTTTAAATATCAATAAATATTCAAGAACACGCTCAACAAAACACAATTAATGAATAATAAGTATTTCATTAGAATATGTTAATGATTACAAATATATAATGAATGATATCAAAGTATGTTATGATGTGACGGCTGCTAGGGTTTGATTGAGTGACTTTGATGTGATTGTCGTATTGCTATTGCTGTTGCTGTTCAATCAATCGTCTAAACAATCATCCTTGAATTGACACCTAGGATCCATATATATAGACAATGATGTTTTTGTTATAGGAAACACCGGATCCCTTGGGATTTGATTTGTTTCAGTTAAGGAATCATCGGATTTCTAGGGGTTCGTATTACTGCCTTGTTGACTTGTTGACTTGTTGACTTGTAACACTTGTATTATACAAGTGTTTGGACTCCGCAGGAATAGTGTCTTCAGTAGGAATTTGTTCTTCCGTTGATTTGTTCTTCCGTAGAAGTCTTGTTCTTCCGTAGATGATTTGTTCTTCCGTAGAAGTCTTGTTCTTCAGTTTTGGTTGTTCATCCGAAGAGGATCTTCGGATGTAAGGTTACTTGTAAGAAACATATTTACGGAAGAACAAAATGTTCATCCGTAGATGTTTCTTGATCAATTTCAGAATTAGACCAAGTATTATGTTTGTACCAGCAATTATCCACAACAAACATATATGGGTTAGCATATATAATTAATGCATGCATAATAAATGACAATTACAAATATTTATTACAAGAATTAATTAAAGTTCTAAGCCTACACAAATTGATCTAGACCTATAAGTCCTAGCTCTAACATGAAACATGCCCTCCTTTGATTTGTTTGACGTTTGATAAGAGAGCCCTGTTCCCCATCATGTGCCTGGATGCTCCGCTATCTACAATCCACATGTTAGTTTCAGCATTATAGCGAACACCCTGCACATTCAATGACAACGTTAGATCAGGTTAGGAACCCAAGCCTTCACTGGCTTGGGTTTCCCCTAGGCATCACACATCATAAACTCAACCCATTAACCATTTGAGGGTGAGGGAAACTCAGATGTCTGTTTGTTCTTATTATCAGATACATAGATGGATTTTTCCTTCCATAAGCCAGATTTGTGTAAAGCTTCTTTGTGATAAACAAACGACTGGCTGATGGGTTGAACTTTGTGTTCCCTATCTCTTTTAGGAGGCGTCACTGAGTTCCTCTTAAAAGAGCTAGGTTTTGATTTAGAAAGTTCAACTTTCTTCCTTGGTGTCTGATAATAAGGACAATGAGACGCAATGTGTCCGTACTCTTCACAAGCAGGATTTGCTTTCAACTTTACGATTTATTTGTTTTTATGGAGATGTAGGCGACACATGGGTGACCTTATCCTGTTTGGACTTAGACACTTCTTGGTTAGATATATAGTCTGGTTTTACAAATTTAATTGCTTTACCTGGTTTTACATCTTTTACATTTTGTTTTCCTAGACTTTGACATGATTCATGTGATTTGTTAACATTAATGTTCCTTTTAGGTTCAGATTTGACTTTGTTTGAACCATACTTAATATTAACCTTTTCAAACTCTTTTTCCAGGTTGATACAAGGCATTTTGCCTTTTGACTTTGAAGTGGCCTCCTTTTGTTTAGTGCCAGATTCAGTTGATTTACTTGTGGAATCTGGGTCACTAACAAGAGGAGTGGACACCACATGATCTTTGATTGGATTATTATTGATTGGTTTACATTTTGCATTCATCAAGATCTCATGTGGTGGTGGAACCACTTTATAGCCTAATCCCTTCCCGTTGTTTCTTTCTCTCACTAAGTTTTGGACTATGTGTGAAGAGCTAGTCCAACTATGTAGTTTTTGTGTTAGGGAATTAACTTCTACTTCTAAGATTGCTTTTTGCTTCTTAGTGTCCTCTAGGGAGTTAAGATAGTACCTAATGTCATTAGCTTGGTTAAAGCTACAACTTTTGTTTCCCTAAGCTGTTTGTTCAAAAGGTCTATCTTTTCTTTATAACTATGCTCATTTTGTTTTAAAACTCTGTTAGCTTTAGTGCATAGTTCTAGGTCCTTTACTAAGTTATCATTATGATCTAATAACCTAGAAAATTTTAAATCAATGCTTTCCCTAAATTTATTACAATCAGAACAAGCAAGATTATTAAACAGTTGGTTAGTAGTACTTACCTGAGCGGTTTCTAAAGAATCAGCCATCAATGCAGAATCTGCAGTTTCTGGAGCTGGTGATTTTGACGTTGTAGTAGTTGTCACATCTTCAGGCAGGTAGGTGACCACTGGTGCAGTTTCTTCAGAGTTGGACATCGCGATCTCTACTGCTATGTCTCCTTCACTAGTGGAATCGTCATCTATATCTTCCACACTAGCGATGTTGGATTCTCCTGGTGAGACAAACCGAAAGCTCCAGTCTTGTTGTTCATCCTCATTAGCAGTCAAGGCTTTAGGATCCTTTCTTGATGAAGTAGGACTGCTAGTGGGTTTCTCCTGATGATTGAAGGTCGAGAAAGGATTCCCATTGCCAGTCTTCTTTGTCTTCACACATTCCCTTTTGAAATGCCCTTTCTCACCATAGTTGAAACATATCACCTTTGATTTATCGAAGCCAAAGGTTGTGTCCTTAGTTGCAACCAAGTTCTGTCCGGTCTTTTTGACAAACTCCTTAGCTCGTCGAACAACACTCGCTAAGGCCCACATAATGTCCATCCGTTCCAACTCAGTCTCGTCCACCTGCTCGTAATCTTCATCAGCCAGGTGGCAGTTCCCTATCTTTCCAGCAATTAGTCCATCATAAGAGTGGACTACTGCAGCTAAAATATCTATGTGCTCTTTAGCCACCTCAACTGTCACATTTCCGAAGTTTTCGGTCTTTAGCTTTGCTGCATTGGCTTCGGGTATCATATGTTGGGTACCAGACGACCCTGACGTTTCTGTCCACAAAGTAGATGCTTGAGCAGGACCAACTAAGCTTGACACAAAGGCAGTCTGCAGTGGTGCTCCAGATGTCTTTTCCTGAGGAGTCGCATTGTAGAGCGCAGGATTCTGATCATAGTTAGACTTTTGGGCTCTATACTTCATCCTTAGCTCTTCCTCTCTCAGTTTCAAAATGAAATCATTGATATCTAACTTTGTTAGCATACCATTCTATCTGAGATTTAAGACAAAGGAAGCCCATTTCTCAGGTTGTCCATCAGCAAAGTTAGACTCTTTATCTTCCATCGACGTCGTTACCCCATGAGTGTGCATCTCACTCATCAAGTGATAGAATCTGTCGATCACGTCATCCAGGCTTTCCTTACCCATTGAAGAGAAGTTGTCAAACTCCTTCTTCAAAGCCTTAGCCTTTATGGCCTTGAGTGATGCATTCCCATCATACCTCTTTTCTAATGCATCCCATAATTTCTTTGCTTGTGTATACTCCGAGTATTGATGGAAGATATCCTTCAGAATAGACTGTGTAAGCAAAGCATATACTTTCTTTTCAGCATTGTGTTTTGCCTTTTGTCCATCAGTCATGCCACTAAGTGTAAGTTTGACATCGTCAGCTCCTATTGGCATGCTGTACCCCGACTCTATAGCCTCCCATATATTTGTATCTACCCCATTTAAGTAGATTTTGGAACATTGCTTCCATTGTTGGTATTCGTGTAACGTGATAAGCTTTGGGGGTTTATTATGATTCCCCACTTCATTCTCCAGTAGTAGTAGGTTCTGTATACGTGAGTCTCTTCATGCTGTAAAGGCTGAATATTGGTCCTCCATTTCACTTAACTTTAATTTTAAGACTAACTGTTTTATGTGTGCGAATGAAGGTAGGCGATTGGACTATTCGGGCGATTGAACTATGCGGATGGTTCAATTGTGCGACTGAGCTAATGCGGATTAGTCAGTCGGCCGGATGAACTAATGTGGTTGAACAGTCCGAATAGAGTTCTCAGTCGTATGAATGGGAGTACGAATGAGTCCAATTGTGCGTATGGGGTATGCGAATGATTTCAGTTGTGCGATCGAGTCAATCGTGCGACTGAGGCTGCTGGAATTTGAAAATTTCTACGTTTAACGTGGTTTGACCGCAAAAACTCGAATTTTCACTAACCCTAATTGCCGTATGCCGGAAAAACTATACTTTATGACCAGGAGACGTCTAAGACACCGTTTGACACAAAAAGATTGCATTTTTAGTGAAAAAACACAATTTTTGTATAAAAAACGATTGAATCACACGTAATCAAGAGCCAAAGCTCTGATACTACTTGTTGGAATTGTGTATTGATCGATTGAATGATTTCAGATGTTCGCCGACATATGATCGCCGCCCGGCCAAGCACGTTTAGGTCGGCGGTTGATTTGGCAGGGAGGCTGTATGACGAGCGGGAGGTGGTGTGACTGAAGCAAGTAAGAAGGGTGGTGGTGATCGGAACTGGAACGGGAAACGGTTTGGTCGGGGTGATGCCCCGATGGGTAACAAAAAGGCACGGGTGGATGAACGCCGTGTGGTCACATCAAGTGCGGGGTCGAAAAGGTGTGGCAAGTGTGGAAGGGAGCACGGCGGGGAATGTAGGTTTGGGTCAAACTTGTGCTTCAAGTGTGGGAAGACAGGGCATATGGCGAAGGATTGCCTATCGGGCAAATGTTTTAACTGTGGGGAAACTGGTCATATGAGCAGGGATTGTAAGAAGTCGAGGACTGAGGGTTCAGGGGTGAAGAAGACGGGAAGTGATGGACCGAGGGCGAGCGCCAGGGCGTTCACCATGACACAGGAGGAGGCTAGGACGGACCCTGACGTTGTGTCCAGTACGTTTCTAGTGAACCAGACTATAGCTTCTGTGTTATTTGATTCTGGTGCTAGTAGGAGTTTTATTTCTGCTTCTTTCTGTGCTAAGCTGCCTGTTAGTAGTAGACGTGTTGATGCGCCCTTTGATGTAGAAACTGCCATAGGTAAGTCTACCAAGATTTCTGAGATGATAGAGAATTGTGAAGTGGAACTTGAGGGTCATAGGTTTCCTGTTAGACCGTTCGTGATGACCTTGGGTGGTTTCGATTTGGTTCTTGGGATGGATTGGTTGGCGGACTTCGAGGCGAACATTGTGTGTCGCAAGAAGATGGTTCAGTTGACAGCGCCTGACGGATGTTTGGTAACAGTTTATGGTGATCGGGTTACTACGATTCCGAAGGTGATCTCAATGGCGGTGGCGGGAAAGTGTATGAGGCGTGGATGTAGCGCCTACTTGGCTTATGTAAAGGATGTGGATACACCAACACCACAACTAGCTGATGTACCAGTTGTGTGTGACTTTCCAGACGTGTTTCCAGAAGACTTATCAGGAGTGCCACCTGACAGAGAGATTGAATTTCAGATTGATCTGATATCGGGTGCCCAACCTGTTGCCAAGGCACCATATCGGTTGGCTCCAACCGAGATGAAAGAGTTGATGGAGCAGTTGCGAGAGCTGCTTGATAAGGGGTTCATTAGACCGAGTATCTCTCCTTGGGGTGCTCCGGTCCTATTTGTAAAGAAGAAGGATGGTAGTATGAGGATGTGCATCGACTACCGCGAACTGAACAAGTTGACAGTGAAGAACCGCTACCCCTTACCGAGGATAGATGATTTGTTCGATCAGCTTCAGGGTGCTAGTTGGTTCTCGAGGATAGATCTTCGATCCGGTTATCATTAGTTGAAGGTGAAGGAGCAAGATATCCCTAAAACAGCTTTCCGTACGCGCTATGGCCATTACGAGTTTCTTGTCATGTCCTTTGGTTTGACCAACGCGCCAGCTGCTTTTATGGATCTGATGAACCGTGTGTGTCGGCCTATGTTGGGTAAATCAGTGATTGTGTTTATTGATTATATCCTGATTTATTCAATGAGCGAGATTGAGCATGCCGGTCACATTCGGGAGGTTCTAGAGACGTTGAGAAGGGAGAAATTGTATGCTAAATTCTCCAAGTGCGCATTCTGGTTGCGCGAAATTCATTTTTTGGGTCATGTGGTGAATCCTGACGGGATTATGGTTGACCCGGCGAAGGTGGAGGCGGTTATGCAATGGAAGTCACCAAAGACGCCATCCGAGATCCATAGTTTCTTGGGCTTGGCGGGCTACTATAGAAGATTCATCCAAGACTTCTCTAAGATTGCTTCTCCACTAACTAAGTTGACCCGAAAGGATGTGAAGTTTGTATGGGGTCAAGCTCAAGAGAAGGCGTTCGAAGAGCTGAAAGCAAGACTGACTCAAGCTCCTGTTTTGTCATTACCCGATGGAAGCGAAGATCTGGTGGTTTATTCTGATGCTTCCTACTCAGGGTTGGGGTGTGTGTTAATGCAGAGAGGGAAGGTTATAGCCTATGCATCCCGACAATTGAAAGTCCATGAGGTTAATTATCCCACTCATGACTTGGAGCTAGCAGCCGTGGTCTTTGCACTAAAGATTTGGAGGCACTATCTCTACGGGACGAAGTGCACCATATTCACCGATCATAAGAGCTTGAAGTACTTCTTCGAGCAAAAGGATCTGAAAATGAGACAGAGGAGATGGTTGGAACTTATAAAGGATTATGATTGCGAGATCCATTACCATCCAGGCAAAGCTAATGTGGTGGCGGATGCCCTTAGCCGGAAGGAAAGGCCCGAACCGATTCGGGTGAAAGCTTATCAATTAATCATGACCTCCGATGTGATGAAGCAAGTTAAGGAGTTTCAAGATGAGGCATTGAAGGAAGATCACCTTAACTCGGAAAGAATGAGAGGTCTGGTTGGGGAATTGGGTGAAAACACACTCGGTGTTAGAACTCGATTCGGTCGTGTGTGGATTCCTCGTTTTGGGGATCTACGAGTGAAGATCATGGATGAAGCTCACAAGACTCGATACTCCATTCATCCTGGTGCCACAAAAATGTACCATGACATGAAGAAAGATTATTGGTGGCCGGGTATGAAGCGTGACGTGGTGGAGTATGTGAGTAAGTGCCTTACTTGCTTACAGGTGAAGGCAGAGCATCAAAAGCCGTATGGGAAGATACAACCTTTGGATATACCGGAATGGAAGTGGGAGCACATCACCATGGACTTCATTACGAAGCTGCCACGTACCCCGAAAGGGTATGATGCCATATGGGTGATAGTTGATCGTTTGACGAAGAGTGCTCATTTTCTACCAATCCGCGAGATGTATTCATCTGAGAGGTTGGCTGATTTGTTCATCAAGGAAATTGTAGCTCGTCATGGTGTGCCGGTGTCTATTGTGTCTGATCGTGACACCCGGTTTACATCTAAATTTTGGAAGAAATTCCACGACGCTATGGGGACGAGGTTACATATTAGCACGGCTTATAATCCCCAAACCGATGGTCAGTCAGAAAGGACCATTCAGACACTGGAAGACATGCTCCGGGCATGTGTGATCGATTTTGGGGGAAGTTGGGATGACCACTTACCGTTAGCCGAATTTTCATACAACAACAGTTATCATGCCAGCATTGGTATGCCACCATATGAGATGCTATACGGTAGGAGATGCAGAACACCCGTTTGTTGGGGTGACATTGGTCAAAAGGAATTGGGGAGCATCGAGGTAATCGAGGCTACGACTGAGAAGCTTGAAAAGATTAAAGCCTTCATGAAGGCAGCCAAAGATAGACAGAAGTCGTATGCCGATAAGCGACGTAGGCCAATTGAGTTCCAGGTGGGTGACCGGGTTATGTTGAAGGTGTCACCTTGGAAGGGTATTATCAGATTCAGAAAGCAGGGCAAGTTGAGCCCAAGATATATAGGCCCTTTCCGAATCATTGCTCGAGTAGGGGAGGTGGCCTATAGATTGGAGTTGCCAGATGAGTTAAGTGGGATTCACCCAACATTCCATGTATCTCATCTGAGAAAGTGTATAGCTGATGAAGACATGATTGTTCCATTGGAGGATATCGAAGTAGATGAACGGCTCAATTATGTGGAGCAACCAGTGGCAATCATCGACCGAAAGGAGAAAAAGCTAAGGAATAAAGTGGTTCCTCTTGTGCGTGTACAGTGGAAGCACAGGAAGGGATCCGAGTCAACGTGGGAGACTGAAGAAGAAATGAGACAGCATTATCCACGTTTGTTCGACGAATAACAGGTTTCGGGGACGAAACCTATTTAAGGGGGGTGGACTTGTAACACCCGAATATTTACTATTTTGAAGCCGGTGGCGAAAGAAAAGAAAATAAAGTCCAAAAGTCGAGGGACCAAACTCGCCAACGAAGAAAAGTTGGGAAATGTGGTGATATATGTAGGGAGAGGGCAGCCCACTCTCCCCACACCCACATTTCAGTTTCATAAAGAGAAGAAGAGAGAAAGAAGAGAAAAAGAGGAAAAGTGTTGGTTCGGGTCGCCAAAATCGTCGTGAAGCAAGACAAATCGAAGCTCTTGTCGTTGTGCTCGTTTAGGTGAGTTCTAGGACCCCTCTTTTACATGTTTTTGAATGATTTTGGGGCTGGAACACATCTGAAAACCCTTTTTTGTGTTTTTGGGTGAAAACCCGTATGTATGCGTGTGTGTATGTGTAGGACCCGATTGGGGCTTGATTTCTTGCTTGGTTGTGCTTGATTAATGTTATGGTATGCATCCCTAAGGTTTAGGATGGTCTATTTAGGCTTAAAATGGTTTAGATGAGTTTGGAGGCCGAAAACCCTCGGCTGCAGTCGGGTTGAACTACATTCTGCATCAGTTAGGGCTAGGCGACCGACTAGAGGCCGAATGGAGGCCATACGGCCGATTAGGGTGCGATTGGGGTTCATTCGCACGATTGGAGGGCCAGTCGCATGGGGGTCATGCGACTGAAGGTCCATTCGCACGACTGAAGGACCAGTCGCATAGGTGTTCATCCGCATTGACCATTCGCACGACTGGATGTTCATTCGCATAGGTGTTCATCCGTATTAGTTCAATCGCATGATGTTAAGTCGCATGGAGGCCATGCGACTGAAGGGTGTCCATACGCCCGAATAGGGCTGTTGAACCCGAGGAAGGTGTAGAATGACTTCTGACTTTCGGGGGAAGGTGCAGATGTAAGTTTTGATGTAAAGGTTCCCATAAGGGTTTTTTTAAGATGACGATCGAGGCCTTAGAAATCATGTTGGGCATGATGATGATGATGATGTTGCATGTTTAGGCTTATTACGTATGTATGATGTTGCCCTGTATGATGATGACGAATGTGTATGATATGTTACTTAGTATGATGTATAATATCTTTCCTATGGCTTTACCTATTATGATGAATGAACGAAGTATTATGTAACGTAAAGTGAAAGATAAAGAAAGAGGAACATGATGATGATGCATGCATTAATGAACGAATGAAACGTCTTGCACGCATCGGATAACGGTCCTTCTTTGTGATTGACCCTGAATGTAGAACCTCTACCGCTCACCCCTAGTACTGTGGCATACGTTTAGCTGTTCATTTGTTGACTTCGGCCCAGTAGCTAAGACTGATGGTTACTCCTAGTACCGTGGCATACGTTTAGCTGTTCATTTGTTGACTTCGGCCCGGTAGCTACGACTAACCGGGGTGTAGCACATGGTATTGGTATGGATGATGTCCGATGCGCAAGTAAGGTAATGAAAGAACGAATGAACGAATGAAGAAGATAATAATGATATTATCTATGTGTACGTATGATATGTGATCATGTAAAAGTAACGAACGGTTTTATATGAAAGTAAAGTATGTTTTATTTATAAAACTAGAACTCACTCAGCAACGCTGACTTTGATGTGTTTCCAGTTGGCAGGTAATGATTGCTGAGGATGGCACGGGCGACTACTCAGCTCTTTTGGGATGGCATTCTTTTGATTAATGTTTTTGCATTGTAATGCGAACAAACTATTTTTGTAATGAATGTTGTATTAGTTTGCAAAAGCATTTACATGGAAATGAAAGTTTGTTTTAGTTTTCCGCTGCAATTTATTAAATACAAATGTAATTATATGTTTTATGTGCGATGAGAACCCAGCTGTAAGCGTCCCGGGAACGGGGCCTTACATCGGGATCTTCTAAACGTCATCCATTGTGGATTATCGGTTTGATTGTTCCATTTCACCGATGATTACATATCTATCTTTTTTGATATCTGTTGTTCAAGCTCATTATGTGCTAAACTCTTTCTATCATCCTAATCGATGAAACTTATGTAATTTGTGATGAACTAATGGTGTGATAAATATTATGTTAATATTATGGTGGTCCTGGGAAAACGATTGATGGGTAGCGTCTATATTTGAACGGCAAGTTATAAATTTATGGTTGTGATTGTGATTGTCATACAAGGTTGAAAACCATATGATTAACTTTCATTCGCGAAACCGGTCTTCATAATAAATCCATGGCTAATTAACTAGAAATGGTTATTGAACATCATATCACCTTAACTTTCTGATCATTTGCGGGTTTCCTTTTATTAGTTTGAGAAATCTTCAGTAATAGTTATGGTTTTCTAAAATTAATGGTATGTTAGGAAGGAACTTGATCAACTCTCTTTTTAACATTAAGTTATGTTTTCAAAAATCATATATCAAATAGGTCACAAAAGATTTACCTACATTACTAGGGCTTTGATCTAAGCAGTAAAACTCAACCTGACATGATCCTAGTCACTACGGCAGCAAGATAGATGAGAAATCATGCCAGCTCATCTTTATAAACATTAACATAATTACATTAATCCATATCTTTAAATCACACCACCAATTCATCACGGTTACATAAGTGGAGTCAAATTAGGATGATAACTTTTATTCCCTGGTTTTAAACCCAAACGCTTCAAATCTTAGTTTACTTTATTTTTATCATTGTTTTTAAACCCAAAAAAAAAATCTTTCCAATGAAACTTATTATTTTATTTAACAAAAACCAAATCTGACAGTCAAATGTGAAGTTTGTTGAGTAGGCTAGGTGTGTTCACGGATTGATACTCGGTTCTTACCAATACTATATTACCACACGACAAGTACACTTGCCTTTTGTGTGTGTGGTTTAGTCTTGTAATAACCAATTAAAACTGAATATGTGCATAAAATATTTATCAAAATATATATACTATCCGCACCCATCAAGTTTTTGGCGCCGTTGCCGGGGACACACGGTCGTTTGAAAAACAAACTAAAATTTTGGCTATCTTGTATATAACTTGTTAATATATTTGTGTTTAAACTTCATTTTATTTTTGTTAGATAGTTTGCCTTAGTTAGTTTAGTTACATTTGCCTGATTCATTTTAGCCTTAGTTAGTTTATGCTTCTTTAAGTTAGTATATGTCCAACTCGTCTAGTCCTGAACTTGTTTCGCCTCTTTCGGAACCTGAACAACTTTTCCGTCAAAGATTGCGCGAAAGACCGCAACAAGAAGCACCAATCATTGAAGAAGACATTTTGGAAGGTACACCATCCGAAGAAGACATGGCTAACCAAGATGAGGAAATGAAGATGACACACTATGCCACACCGTCAATAGATGGTTACGAGTCTAGTGTTGTCCAACCAGCAATAGCGGCCAACAATTTCGAGATTAAGTCTAGTATTATCCAACTCGTAGAAAACTTTGTTCAGTTCCATGGGTTACAAGACGAAGATCCTAATGCTCACATCTCACGATTCCTTCGTATCTGTGCTACCTTCAAAATCAACAAATGTTCAGACAATGCCATTCGACTAAGACTCTTTCCATTTTCACTTCGGGGCCGAGCCATCGATTGGATTGATTCACTTCCGCCTGGTTCCATCACCAATGGGTGGAAATGGCTGAACAATTCCTTTTGAAATACTTTCCACCCGATCACACTGCCAAACTAAGAAACAGCATCACAAGTTTTCACCAAGACGACGATGAATCATTACACGCAACATGGGAGAGATATAAAAGTCTCCTTTGGAGATGTCCACATCACAGACTTGATTTGTGGATGAAGTGTCAAACCTTTTACAATACAATCAGCGGAGCCCACAAGAAAATGGTAGACCAAAGTGCGGGAGGAGATTTCAGAAGTGTCACACCAACAGAAGCATACCAAGCCTTAGAAAGAGCAGCTAAGAAGAGCTTTGCCTACAATACCTTAAGAACCAAACCCAGTTCAAAAGGTATTCATCAAGTAGACTCTCAAACCCTAATTGAAGCCCAATTAGAAGCTCTAACAAAAAATTCGAACAATTGCAAAGCGAGCTAAAGAAAACTCCAACACGATGCAACACATGTGGAAATTCACACAAGACCAACGAATGCCCATAAGGCATTATGATAGTTGAAGATGTTGACTACGTAGGGGGCCTAAACAACTCATACAACAACAACTCAAATTGGAGAAGCAACTCGAATTACAGAGATGCGGGTAAAAACCAACAATCATCTGGATTCAACCAAAGGCCACCTTACCAATAACAAAAACCACCATACCAAGGTCCAAGTAACCAAGACCGTGGAGCATCATCAATGGAAGACTTATTGCAGCTGTTGTTGTTAACCACACAAGCCATAGATGAGTACATCCGGAAATCTGATCGAAGAAATAGGAGAGGTTCCAAAGAAACGAAGCTGTCATCAAAAGCAACAAAGCATCATTGCAGACCATAGAGCACCAAGTAGGTCAAATTGCGCAACAACTATCTGAAAGACCTTAAGGAGCTTTGCCCAGCAACACTGTGACAAACCCTAATGCTCAAGTCAAAGCCATCACCACCAGGAGTGGCAAAACCACTCAAGGTGATGCACCTGCGTTACATCCCATCCTTAAAGAAGTAGAAACTGAAAATTCAAGTAATGTGAGTGTTAAGTAAAAGCAACCTGTTGTTATTGAAGAACCAGCCAAGAAATACGTTCCACCACCTCCATATCCAGGATGTTTGAGACAACAAAGAATGGAGGCACAATATGGCAAATTCCTTGGGTTGTTCAAGCAACTCCACATCAATCTGCCCTTGGTGGAAGCCTTAGCACAAATGCCAAATTACGCTAAGTTTCTAAAAGGTGTCTTGTCAAACAAAAAGAAACTGGAAGAGTTATCACATGTGGTTTTGAATGAGGAATGCTTTGTAGTTGTTCAAAACAAACTACCTCAAAATATGACTAATCCAGGAAGTTTCACCATACCTTGCCTAATAGGAAATCTTTCTGTCAGTAACGCGTTAGCTGATTTAGGTGCAAGCATTAACCTTATGCCTTATGCGGTTTTTGAAAAATTAAACTTAGGTGAACCTAGACCAACCCGTATGAGCGTCCAGTTAGCTGACCGTTCTGTCAAATATCCAAGGGGAATCATTGAAAATCTCTTACTTAAAATTTACAAATTCGTATTTCCAGTTGATTTTGTGATCCTTGGCATGGATGAGGACAAAAATGTTCCTCTTATCCTAGGTCGACCTTTCTTAGTGACTGCTCGAGCCCTCATTGATGTTTGTACAGGAAAACTCACGCTTAGAGTAGACGAGGAGGAAGTAACTTTCGATATAGGCCAATCCATGGAACACCCTCAACATCATGATGACTCACTCTATTATGTTGATGCTTGAGATTCGATCATAAGCTGTCATTTGAAGAAAACTCTTCAAAATGAAGCTTGCAACACTCAATTAATAGAGGTCCAAATCACCGAACCCACCTGTGAAAACCAAATCATTCCAAAACTTGAAGTTGATGAAACATCATTTCATCAAGAAGCATTTGAGATCATTGAGCAAGATCTAGAACCGAAAGCCAAACCTTCTATTGAAGACCCTCCAGATTTAGAGCTCAAAGAACTTCCATCTCATCTTGAATACGCTTTTCTTGAAAACACGTCTCAACTCCTGTCATAATCTCATCCGCCTTATCAGTTGATGAGAAGAACAAGTTACTCAATATGCTTAAGGCACACAAACGAGCAATTGCATAGAAAATCATGGACATCAAGGGAATCAATCCGTCCTTTTGCACTCATAAAATATTGATGGAGGAGAACTTCAAATCCGTCATTCAACCTCATAGACGTTTAAACCCGAGCATGCACGAGGTGGTGAAGAAAGAAGTAATCAAACTGCTAGATGCCGGTTTGATTTACCCTATTTCTGATTCGCGTTGGGTCAGTCCCATCCAAGTTGTTCCAAAGAAGGGAGGAATGACTGTTCTAACTAACGAGAAGAATGTGCTTATTCCCACTCGTACAGTTACAGGATGGAGAGTTTGCATAGTCTATCGCAAAGTCAATGACGCCACAAGGAAAGATCACTTCCTCTTCCTTTCATCGACCAAATGCTTGAGCGATTATCTGGAAAAATGTTTTATTGTTTCCTGGACGGTTTCTCAGGTTATTTTCAAATCCCTATTGCTCTCGAAGATCAAGAGAAGACGACATTCACCTATCCATATGGCACATTTGCTTATTGGCGAATGCCCTTTGGATTGTGTAATGCTCTTGCTACATTTCAAAGATGCATGGTAGCAATTTTTCATGACATGATTGAACACTCAATGGAAGTTTTCATGGATGATTTCTCTATCTTTGGAAACATATTTGAGCAATGTCTTGAAAATCTAGAAAAGATGTTGGTTAGATGTGAAGATTCTAACCATGTTTTAAATTGGGAAAAGTGCCACTTCATGGTTACGAAAGGAATAGTGTTAGGACACAAAATCTCTCGAGCAGGGCTTGAAGTCGATCAAGCCAAAGTCGACACTATTTCTAAACAACCGTGAAAGATATCAGAAGTTTCCTAGGTCATGCAGGATTCTACCGTCGTTTCATCAAAGATCTCTCAAAAATCGCTAGACCAATGACTCAACTTCTCGAGAAAGACACTCAATTTGTATTTTCTGACGAATGCATTAGTGCATTCAAATTGCTTAAGGAGAGGCTGGTAACCGCTCCAACCATGGTTTCCCCAGATTGGATGCTACCATTTGAACTTATGTGCGACGAAAGCGATTTCGCGGTAGGAGCCGTATTAGGACAAAGGAAAGACAAGCAATTTCACCCATTTCATAATGTGAGCAAAACCCTAAACGACGTATAAGAAAACTACACCACCACCGAAAAACAACTTCTTGCGGTAGTTTTCGCATTTGACAAATTCCACTCGTATCTAATCCTTTCAAAAACAATTGTTTACACCAATCATGCAGCCCTTCGTTATTTGTTCAACAAACAAGATGCAAAGCCAAGATTGATTTGTTGTATTCTTCTGCTTCAAGAATTTGACATCGAAATTCGTGATAAGAAGGAGCGGAAAATCTAGCGGCTGATCATTCTCGTATCTTGAGGATTCAAGTCCTGCACAAACTAAGGAAGCCATAATAAACGACAATTTTCCTCACGAATTCCTTATGCACATTCAATCCTCAATCGATGAACATCCTTGGTTCGCCGATTTTGCGAATTACTTAGCAAGTGAAGTCCTTCTCTACGGAATGACTTATCAAAAAAAGAAGAAATTCTTTACTGATATCAAACATTACTATTGGGAGGACCCGTATCTGTTCAGAATCGGTGCAGACCAACTCATTAGAAGATGTGTATACGGAAGAGAAGCAGAACAAATCTTAAGGCACTATCATGAAGGACCCATAGGAGGACACCATGGAGCAACCTTAACAACCAAGAAAGTATTTGACTTTGGATTTTACTGGCCCACGATCTTCAAAAATGCTCATAACATAGTACGCACCTGTGATGCATGTCAAAGAGCAACCAATATCTCAACATGGGATGAGATGCCTCAGAAACCAGTTCAAGTATGCGAGATATATGATATATGGGGTATTGATTTCATGGGGCCATTCCTTATGTCATTTGGCAATCGTTACATCTTGGTAGCAGTTGATTACGTTTCAAAATGGGCTGAAGCTCAAGCCCTGCCTACTAGTGATGCCAGAAACATTGTCAAATTCCTTAAGAAACTATTTTCTCATTTTGGTGCCCTCAAAGCTCTAATTAGTGACCGAGGAACTCATTCCTGTAATAATCAGCTCAAATGAGCAATAGCATGTTATGGAGTTTACCATCGCTTTACAACTGCTTACCATCCACAAGCGAATGGGCAAGCCGAAGTCACTAACCAAGGCATCAAACGAATCCTTGAGAAAACTGTAGGTCAAAACCACAAGGACTGGTCTACAAAATTCGATGATGCATTATGGGCTTTTCGAACAGTCTATAAGACTCCCATCGGCACAACACCATTCAAACTAATCTATGGGAAGTCGTGTCATCTAGTTGTTGAACTAGAGCACAAGGATTTTTGGGCACTTAAAGCAGCAAACCTGGACCAAGACTTTGCAGGAAAGAATCGATTCCTACAAATTCATGAATTGGAGGAATTGAGAGAACAAGCATATGAAAACGCTAGGGTTTACAAAGAAAAGACAAGGAAATTTCAAGACATTCTATTAAAGAACACAAAACAATTTCATGTGGGAGAACGTGTCTTACTGTACAACTCTCGTTTACGTTTGTTTCCCGGAAAACTGAAATCATGTTAGTTTGGACCTTATACAATCAAAAACGTGTTCCTAAATGGTGCCATTGAAATTTATAACCACGAAGGTTTAAGTTTCAAAGTGAATGGTCATCGTTTGAAACCGTATAACAATGGACCAACCAAGATTCCTTTGCAGGAACTACACCTCCGCCCTGACGAAAGCTAATTGTGGGGAAGGGTCGTGCCGAAGACCCGAAACTTAAACGCGGCACCTGTACATAAGTTTTCCTTGATTTTTTTTACAACTTTTAGGACCTCACAAGCACAAGCACGGGGTCGTGCCTCATGAAGCATGCCCCCGTGTCTCTGAAATTTTTTTCCACGATCTGTGCTGATGACTCTGGAACGTTGCAGGTTGAATTTAAGACGATTTCTGAAAAGCACGGGGCCGTGCCTAGCCAAGCACGCCCCCATGTTCACTTTCCACGACCTGTATATAAATACCACACTTTTTCCATTCTTTCATCACACTCATTCCTATTTAAAACATTTGAAAAATGAAAGAATCAAGTCACGAAAGTTCCAACTGGAATCCTGCGAAGAAACCGTGTTCTGAAACGCGAGAGCCAACTACTCAAGAATACTTCTTCAAGCTACATGAACTCATCAAGAAAATGACTGAAATGAACCTTTTTACGTCCCAACGCTTAGCTAAACTTATCCAAAAAGTTCAAGAGATGGGCGAAGAACTCGTTTCCATTAACCGTCAGCTTGCGGAATTAAACAACCGCACTTCTCACTATCCCATCCCGAACCTTCCACACCGAATGTGTGGAGATTTCTTTTAGAAGGATTTCGTGATGTCTTAAGTGCGCTGATGCGCGTTAAAGAGTCTGGTTTTGCTGTTTCAGATTGTCGGCTTTTAACGTATCGTATAGCCATAGGACCTTAGGAAATGTAATTTTCAATTTAGCTTGTGTTATTTAACTCTAGGTCTATTTTCGTATCTTTTCTAATGATTTGGAAGTGATAAAACTTAACCAGGAAAATTACGTAACGCGCGAAACTAAAAAAACGAAACAACAAAAAACTGAAACCAAACAACAACACTTGAACAAGCCCCCGTGCTAAAAGAGGCACGCCTCTGTGTTTGACAAGGGATGACACCAACTAACTATTTTCAGCCTTTTGTCTTGTTTCCCATCAATTTTGCATGATAAAAACCGAATTCATTGCCTGCAAAGTTCGTATCTACTTTCATTTTCACCTTATTTTCCATTTTTCTTTCATCTTTCAAGAGTTCTTTCAAGAGTATTTGATCAAGAGGTTAGTATGCTAATTCCTATGAGTTTGATAGTCATTTACATGTAGTTAGGTGATTAGGTCTCTAAACAACCAAAATCCTAGCAATTATGTATAAAGACTTGTTCTAAAACGTATTATGGAACGATGAATGCTTTCAACCTACTAGTTCATGTTTATTCTTGTAGTAGATTAATGTTAATTAGTATGTTTGGTTAGTTATTAGTTTGTTTAGTTAGTTAATTAGTTTGTTTTCTTTTATTGCTAACAAGACTATCTTCATAATTCGTAGTGAAATCTTTGTTGATCATGTTCAAGTTACAAGAATTCACAAGTGGTATAAAAACTATATATATTTTTGAGTATCTTGAATTATTAACAACTGATTAAAATGTTAAACATATAATCTTTGATTTTTAAAGCAAGAGAATGTTAAACCCATGCTTAATCAAAGGTTTACAAATAAAACCACGCATGCTCGAGTCAAGATTTCATGCCTAACCATGTTAACCACACTCCCACGTTTCACAAAACGCACCCCATGTTCAAAATTTTTCCTTGGATGATAAATTTTCAACTATTTTTGAACATGAGTTGAATCATTATGATGTTATGTCTTGAAAAACACATGGTTTTCACTAACATCATGAAACTGCTCAAGAAATTTGTTTTGTCTAGATTAACTTATTTATAAAATCTCAGGATCATGGATCATCCCTACTTACATTTTGAAGGGAGCCGCGAGAGATGGTGTCATGATAGACTTCAAAGACTGCTACAAAGGGTCAAAAGATCCCACTTACAATAAAGAAACACTAACAGCAGTCGGACAACTAGATAGATACAATACATTATTGAGTGTTCAGTGGAAGTGTTTATTCTCTCAAAATAGACCTTCCGTTTATAAACTAACTCTTGAATTTTTAGCATCTTTCAAATTTAGCATGAAAGACTCTGACCCTTGGGATAATAAGGCAGTTCATTCAGAGTTGCTGGACATTGGCACAAAACATCTATTGCCTTGTTTGGTGTCTATCTCGAAATCTACACGGAACAAGAAATGGAGGAGGAAGCAATATCTGGAATGCCGGCGTACCATACCTTGCCGGACGAGGAAAGTAAAGATGCGGAAAGTGGTGCAATGAGAAAAGCATTTTGGGAGCAGAATGGAACTGGATGGTTCAACTCGAGTAAAACAAAAAGCAGTCAGATACGAGATCCGCTGTTGCGATACATTCATCGGTTACTTAGTCATTCTATAACAGCTCGTTGTCAAAGCGAGGGAGTTGTTAATTTGAGGGACTTGTTCATTTTATATTGTATGGTCAATTAGTTGCCATGTAATATTGGGTATTTGTTTTGTAATCTTTTTGCTAGGAATACGATTGCATGTGCTCCAACACCCATGTTTGGAGGAAGCTGGATTTTGAACTTATACGAGAGCTATGTTTATAACACTGAGGGAACCGTAGGAGTGATGCTGGGACTGTTAGACTTGAGCATTTGCACAAGTATGTACATGGTGACGAGCCTACCAAATGGGTAACCGAGATTCATGGATAAGAAGGGACAAATCTGGGATCTGACGGACCCCGAAGAAATAATTATGGACCTCGACATGCCAATACAGACGGAAGGAGCCGGAGCTGGATCTTCAAGTTCACGTACAAAGGAATTCCCAACCATGTTAGACCTTTATGAGTCAATCCAAACCACCAGTGACCATGCAAGGAGATCATTTGAATATGCCCAACGAGCCTTCAACCGAGTCGAAAATCTGCACTCCCGAGTCGATGACCTGAGCAATGATGTCACGTACATCAGAAACCGAATGTTGTGCGGGGATATCCCCCCACAAAGCCCTTGAAAACCGTATCATTTTCAGGGCCCCGACACCGTTGTTTCGTGCCAATCTCTTTTTTAATTTATGTCATTTTGTTTTTATTTTGTGTGTTTAGGATTTTAATGCTTTCAATAAATTTGTGACATTTCAGGTGATCCCGAACATTCTACCAACGCAAGGGCAAACAAGACACAAGTGACAAATTCATCATTTTTAGGGGAGTTATTTTGTTACCCTTTCTCGATCTTGAATAGGTTACTCACATTGAGGACAATGTGAATTTAAGTGTGGGGATGGGAGTAATGCATTTGACTTTGCTAAAAAGGTCCAAATTTAAAAATTTTAGAAAAAGATCACTTAACAAGTAATTTTTGTGACGAAAAACCAAAAATTTCATTTAATTTTTGATAAACCAAATTATAAATATACGTTTTTGGGAAATAAAGAAGTAAATTCATGATGTCCAAACAAAATTGAAAATGTTTTTTTGTGATATCCTTAAAAACAATAATCTAGTAAAGTATTTAATCATGTAAAATGAAACATTTTTACCTAATTCCATCCATATGTGAGTTTATTTTTTAGCCTTAAACAACTTTTGCAAATTTCAATTCTACTTTCATTCTGGATTTAATCGAGGGTGCCATATGAATCGTGTGATTAGAACTTTCTTTGGGTATACATTTCAAAACCTTAATTAGTATTTGTTGTATAAAAATGAGTTAGGCACTAGGAAGCTTAACCATTCGAGCCCCAACCATTTTCTTTAATATTACTTACCCGAACGTCAACCCTAGTTAGCCCCGTTGAGCCTAAACGTTTTTATCTTTCAATCACCCGAACCACCAAGTCTTAACCAAAAAGCCTTCAACAAAACCCGTTTTCATTAAAGACACGTTTTTGGCTTATAATGTTAAAAAAATTGGTCTTTTACCGGCAGACCTTAAAGAACTGGAATGCATTCTTTTGATTTCAATTTTCTTTATTGCCTTCATCATGCAAAACCGGCACTTTCCCGGGAAATCCGCGAACAAATTTTCAATCTCACATTCGACGCAAGAAATAAATGGCGAAAAAAAGAACAGTTCCGCCATTTTGTGGGATTTCAAAAAGTGTTATAAAGAGACGGGCAAAAAGATATAAAAGATGCCCGAACTGTGGAAATTGGTCCCATAATGGAAAATGCATAAAGAATCAAACTGAATCTCAATACGAATACACAGAACTAATCCAATTGGGTGCTATTAGGCTTCAAGCCGAACGATCCTTGAGAAAGGAAAGTTGTGTATCTTCGGGTAAAAGATGAAGTATGGTTCTTGAAAGCAAAATACGGTCTTGACAATCTGACTTTAAATGAGCCCTCAAGTTAGCATATCCCTTCTAGCTTGAAGTACTGTATAGGGAACCTTTTATTGCTTTCCTTGTAGTTTATGTTAGAAAAAATAAGCCAAGACCTTTGTTTTTAACAATTAGGCACTTTTTCCAAATATTCCTTACCCGAGCCTGAGCCAAGTTACAACCCGTCAAAGACCTAATGATTTATGCAAGTAAATATCTAAGTAGGTGGAGATTTGATCCCTTAACAAGCATATGATTTCACACGTATTCATACTAGGCAATTGAGTGTATTAGTCATACTTAATCTTTATTATGACTCCATATATTTAGCCGAGTGTGAGTGCATCTTGTGAGAAGTGTGGACTTTTACATGATAATAATCTTTACTAACCAATCTATTGCTTGCTAGGATATCATTTTACATATGCTTGGAATATTTATATTTGGATGAAAATAATATTTACTTGTGTATTTCTCAAAAGACATGTTTCTAAATTGATTTATTTGGTTTTTGGTGGATTTGTCTTTTTAAGTGATTTTTGCTTGAGGACAAGAAAAGTTCAAGTGTGGAGATATTTGATGTGCTCCAAATTATACATCAAAATCCTATCAAAAGCACATCAATTATTCCTTAATACCTTCCTTAAAATGTACTTAAAATGTTAAATTGTGTTTTTAGGTGTTTAAAAGGGCAAGTTGGACAAAAGAAACATATTTAGCAAGAAATTGAAGTAATCCGAGCTTTGGAGTCCAAGCATGGGGTCGTGCCTCATTAAGCACACCCCCATGCTTTGCTAGAAACACACCCCCGTGCTAAATTAACACACCCCCATGTTGGGACATCTGATAGGACAAAAAGTATTGTTCCCTAAAAGTAGACACGGGGCCGTGCCCCATGAGGCACGGGGCCGTTCCCCACCTCCAACACGGGGTCGTTCCCGACACAACCTACATGTACAAGCCGACCAACTTTCGTAAGCATTGTACTAGCACGAGGTCGTGCTTAAACACTCCAGAAAGCCAATAAATAGAAGCCTAAGTTCACCATTTTTGGTAAGCTTTGGTGGGAGAGTTACTCTATAGAACTCTCTCAGGAATCAAGACTTCAAGGTCATTTGGAGGCTCGGCAGGTGCATACAACACTTGGAAGAAGCTCGGGATCGTCTAAACGTCATCCATTGTGGATTATCGGTTTGATTGTTCCATTTCACCGATGATTACATATCTATCTTCTTTGTTATCTGTTGTTATGTTCAAGCTTATTATGAGCTAAACTCTTTCTATCATCCTAATCGGATGAAACTTGTGTAATTTGTGATGAACTAATGGTGTGATAAATATTATGTTAATGTTATGGTGGTCTTGGGAAAACTATTGATAGGTAGCATCTACATTTGAACGGGAAGTTTAAATTTATGGTTTGTGATTGTGATTGTCATACAAGGTTGAAAACCGTATGATTAAGTTTCACTCGCAAAACCGGTCTTCATAATAAATCCATGGCTAATGAACTAGAAAAGGTTATTGGAAATCATATCACCTTAACTTTCTGATCATTTGCGGGTTTCCTTTTATTAGTTTGAGAAATCTTCAGTAATAGTTATGGTTTTCTAAAATTAATGGTATGTTAGGAAGGAACTTGATCAACTCTCTTTTTAACATTAAGTTATGTTTTCAAAAATCATATATCAAATAGGTCACAAAAGATTTACCTACATTACTAGGGCTTTGATCTAAGCAGTAAAACTCAACCTGACATGATCCTAGTCACTACGGCAGCAAGATAGATGAGAAATCATGCCAGCTCATCTTTATAAACATTAACATAATTACATTAATCCATATCTTTAAATCACACCACCAATTCATCACGGTTACATAAGTGGAGTCAAATTAGGATGATAACTTTTATTCCCTGGTTTTAAACCCAAACGCTTCAAATCTTAGTTTACTTTATTTTTATCATTGTTTTTAACCCAAAAAAAAAATCTTTCCAATGAAACTTATTATTTTCTTTTTCAAAAACCAAATCTGACAATCTAATATGAAGTTTGTTGAGTAGGCTAGGTGTGTCAACGGATTGATACTCGGTTCTTACCAATACTATATTACCACACGATAGGTACACTTACCTTTTGTGTGTGTGGTTTAGTACTTGTAATAACCAATTAAAACTGAATCTGTGCGTAAAATATTTGTCGAAATATATATATATACTATCCGCACCCATCACATGCCATCTTTCCGGATTTGTAGTGTATGTCGAGGACAAGATGGGTCTTCTGATGCTAGAGGAGCTACTTGAATTGGAGTTGGTGGAGTATCCTCTATTTGCACATCCTCAGGATGTTCTGACTCATCCTGAGGTTTGGAGATGGATGCTTCTTTCTTCTTCTTCTTTCGCTTTGGTTTGGAAGCCATCCTTTTTCTCCTCTTTGAACCTTTTAACTGAGAAGACTGGCCTGCAACACCTAATTGATCTTCTTTGTTTTTCTTAGTTGTGTTTCCTCTCTCACAAGGTCAGATTGAGAGGGGATAGAACCCTGCTGTGGATTAGATATGGAAGCTTGTTGAGGCTCAGCAGGAGATTCAAGTTGTGTTGTCTCAAATGGTTCAACCTTGATCTCTACTTCCTGAGGGACCTGACTTGGTGGGGAGTGTAAGTCAACAAGTTCACCTCTTTGAATCTTCTGCTTGATCATCCTGATGTGCTCATCCATGGTGGATAGAGACATAGGGCCAAGTCTCCTTCTCGAGAATCCATACAGCTTCAAGAAGCTCATCATCCTCTGCCTATCAGCAGACCTCTTCATACTTTTCTGGATAATGGCTCTTGACTTTGCAGCCTTTTCCCTTAACTTCCTTTTGGTGATCTTTCTTTCTTTGACTATCTCAAGTTCAATTTGTTTGAGGTACTCAAACTCGATATAGTCAAAAGGTAAGGGAAGAAGTGCAGTAGTCTGATAGAGGCCTGTGGCACTCAGGTAGTTGATCATGATGATCCTATCCTTTTCTTTGTCTACATGATGTTCTTGTGGAACCACATCCTCTTTTACAGGACTTTCATAAACTGGGGAAAGAGTAGGCACATGCTTGCATAGTCTTTTCTTTCTTATTTCTTCTTTGAATTGAAGAAGTAGCTTTGCATCCTCTGCCTCCTTTCTTTCCTTTGATAATTCCATGTCAACCAGTTTATTTAACTCATCTAAGAGAAGGGAGATTATATTATCAGTGCCATAGTTCATGGTTTGCAAGTAGTTGATCCTGAATGCCCTTAACTCATCATTCTGAGTGTTTGGCCTGGGGGCAGCCTTGATAGCAGATTCCATGAGTCTTGCAGACCTAGTAGAGGAACTTTCTCCCTTTAGCTTTCTTTTCCTCTCTCTCTCCTCCTCTTCAATCTCCTCATAAGTCATTTTTCTTTTCCCTTTGTCACTCACAGACCTTTGTGACTCAAGGTGGAGAGAGATTTGGCCTTCATTGCTTGGTGTAGCTTCCAAGCTCTGGCCAGAGAGAGGTTGAGATGCACCTTCACCAACAGGTGTCTCATCAAGGAATGAACCTCTGCAGTAGTTGATGGTGAGACAGGGCTCTTAGGTTCTACCACTGGGCCTTCAGTCAAGGTTTCCCCTATGAAGCTAATCTTAGGGTCTGCCTCAACATCCAGTTGACCAATGATATTGCCTGATTGCCTTAGTATCCTTCTGAAGCTGAACTCTATAGTGATTCTATCTTGAATTCTTTGAGCCAGCTTGTCTGGATTGGCTTTGGTTGAAAAGTGGCCTGCTGACAAGATCAAGACTTTCATAGAAGTTCAAAGTCTGAAAGTTGAAGACTTCTTGCTGCCCTTGAACTCTTTAAAATAATAAAGGCTCTTCTGTTTTCATCATACATCCACCCAATAATGTGATTTGAAGTTGGTGGAGATGACATTGCCCTTGGTATACCTTTCTCAAAAAAACTTTGAATGTAGGAGTGTATGGAGTCCACATCAATATCAACTTGAGGAAGTTGTTGAGTATACACAATAGCAAGTGAGGATGGTGAGTCCTTAATGTCTATACTCCTTGGAGAACTCCCAGCATCTGTAACTGTAATGACTTTCTCCCCCTTTTTGGTAGCATCACTCTCTTACATAGGTGAGCTAGGAGTTAGGTCAATCACACTCACAGGTTCTTGTGTTCATGGTTGATCTCTTCTTAAAGGTCTCCCAGCTAGTTGTTCCCTGAGATAAGAAATCTCAAGTTGCTGATCATTGACCTTGTTTTGCAAGGTAGTCACCTAACATTCAAGATGACTGACCTTGGAGACTAAATAGGTGCATGTTTATGATAATTGTTGCACCTTTAGTCTCAAATTCCCCTCATCTTCATCAAAAGAATCATTGGGGGATGAGATGATTGGACCAAAGTCCTCGTTCTCACCACCAGCTTCAGGTTCTTGGCTATTGGATTTTCTCTGCTTACTGACGGCGTCAGTTGAGATGTCAATAGACTGAGTTGGCATGGTTGAAGTCTGAATGATGTAATCACTTGCAGAAGTGAGAGCCTCTTTCATATGGATATTCTGAACAGGTTCAGAAGTATCCACCTCAATGATGGGTGACTGGTGTGGGCTAGTCATAGGAGACTCAAGATCACTCATCTCTCTTAGAGAACTAGAAAAGAAGAGAAAGTCATGGTACTTACTAAAACCTAAGTCTTAATTAGTATAGAAGTCAAGGTTAGGAATGGGTTTGTTTAAGTCTAAAGGCTAGGGATAGTAGCTGTCCCCTGAAGGTTGTTCACTTGAGTGTTAAGACTCAGAGTGAAGGCTTAAGACAATTGGGCTTGTGCGCTCATTAGGCTGAGCATGAGGAACCTCAGCACTGATCTTTGAAGTAATGGGAGTGGTCTGCTCCTCAGGAGAAGTGGGAGCACCAATATCCACTTCCTCTTGTATGGATGACTATATGGGTGCTTGCACAGACTCAATAGTTTGAGCAAGGGTTCGTGTAGATTTTCTTTTGTAGGTGAGGATGATTTGTGGCTGTTGTGGTGGTTGAGATGTAGAAGGTGTGGGTTCAACACTAGCTTGTACTGCTAGGTTGTCACCTTGAGCAAGGAGCTCTAACATTTTTGGGACAAGCAGTTCTATCCCTGAGAAGCCAACAGTTGGCTTCCTCAAGATTTTAAAGATGTCAGGCTTCATCTGTCCCAATTTAAGAATATTACTTGTTTCCCTTAACTATGAGCCCAGTTCATGGTTAAGAATGTATTGAACATATCTAGAAAACATGTAGTATTCTAAGAAGTCCAAGTTAGCAAGCAGATTTGTAAAAAAAATTGAGAGTACCTAAACTTGACTCCTTAAACCATCCCATTCACTATAAAGGAGAGATCTTCAGGAATCTGATCCCACACTCCATGCTTGTTGGACAAGCTGTGGATAACCACATGAAGCAGGTATTTCCACTGGGATGAGACCTTCCCTTTCCTGAAGGTCTTTACAAAGAAATCTTCCTCATAGTCCATCTGCTCAAAGTAGTTGTTAATAGCTTCTTTTGGGAAGAACACCTCACCTTCTTCATCATCCAGCTGAAGATGATTGTTGATCATGGTTGGAGTGATGAAGATTGTTCTCCCCTGCACTGTGGCAGACAATGCCTTCTCCCCATCCATAATGACCTCTCGGCAGGTCTTCCAAAATTCAATTAGATGATCCTCATATAGAGTAGGATCAATGGTAAGGGAGGTGAAGTAGTTAGATAAGGCCAAGAAACAACAAACCTTTGAGAAATGTGGATCTTTGTCAGAGTTTAATAGAGCAACTTGGTTGTGTTGCCTGTGTAACTGCATGGAGAAATTTGGGTCATTTCTTTGGTTAAGGTTGGCCATTGTGAGAAATCTTAAAGATGATGGAAGGAAGAACGAAAACGATTTCAAAGAGAAATTTGGGATTTAGGTTTGGAGGAAAGATGAAGATGATAGAAAGAGGGGGAACGTGGAAGGTATGCACTTACAACACAACAACACAATGAGGAGAGTTGCTAAGAACACTTAACAGATCAAATAGGGAACTGGTTAACCTTTGGTAAAGATGCTAAGAACACAAGTAAATATAAGACAGAACAAGATGGAAAAACACACAAGTAGTTGGTTTTCAAGAACGTTGTATATTGCTTCTCAAGTTCTATTACAAATGTTACAAAAGCATCTCATAAAGTTACAAGTACTTGAGATACATATACTACATCCTACAGCCAACAAACAAAATCAAATGTAGAGTCAAAAGGCCGATTGCCTTTTGACTAGTGACTATGAAATGCCATAGCTCATATCGTGATATCTTACAAAAAGCATAAAGTACATAAAGTAGAAAGTTACAGACTCAAGACCTCAATGTACAGTTACCAAAAGCATGGACCTTTCACCAACTTATGTAAAGTTGGTGTCTTATCAGAGTTGCAACAGAAAGGGGTCCAGCTTAATGTAAAAGGTACATAAGATATAGCATGTGTTCAAAAGTCTTCGGCAGAAATTTGTCTTCAAGTGTTGGCTTCGCAAGACTTTGTCTTCGAAGATTCGGAAGACTTCATCTTTGGCTTCGGAAGATATTGGTCTTGGCTTTGGATGATTTCACACATAGAATATTTTTTGATTCTGGTGTGAAACTTCCAAAGCATTCTACTTCAGTACACTTGTGCATGCATGCAGGAGAGACTTTGGGTGTTTAGGTTGCATTAGCCTTTACATTTAATATTTACAATCCTGTTCCGAAGTATAAAAGGCTTCAGAAGAACTTGCTCTTCCGAATCCAATTAACCTTTGGAAGATGCTGATAATGAATCAGTGGACATAAGTATGGTCTCTGACACTCTGCTGCGGACCTCTGATACTACATGGCATTTTCCCAAAAGGCCATGTAGTTCACCATACTTTATTTCACTATTCACCTTTATATGTTAGTACAAGTTACCAACTTTAGTTGGTTATAAAAGGTAAGTCATGGAACCTTAAACTATAGCTTTGTAGTATTTGCTTTAGTTAGAGGATTCCAGCTGGTATCAAAGTATATCTGGCTGTAGATAGTAGTATATATAGTTTCTTATTGTAACTCTTGTAGTAAGCAAAAAAAAGAGTCTTGTAAAACTTTGAGTTGAGAAATAATATATACAAGTATCTTGAAAAGTATTCTCTTGTGTTTCCTTGTGTTACTTAGTATATTATAATTAACTCTTAGAAGATCTCTGCTTCTTGAGTGTTGGTTAGTGAGTTTGAGAGAAAATACTTGTGTTCAGTATCAAAACCGATCCTGCAGGTGATCATAGCGGCCATTTTGCAATTGGAGCTGCCACGCTTTCCATGATAACGAGACATTCTAGATATAAAATAAGTTGGACATGGAAATTTTGAGGTAAGGATAGTTAATCAAAGCAATAATTTTTCAGGACTTATAGAACACACAAAGGATGGTTCCATTTGGTAACACATAGCCATTAAGAATAGTTGACACATCAAGGTGACTTAACTCCAATTTGACTTAGGAAATTGTGTCTTTTGACCATAGTTTATCACTCAACCTGAAAATCCCCAGGTGAGCATAACTAGTCCTGTAGTTGATTGGGATTTATACGTAATGCTTATCCTAGCCCAAGGGCTTTCTGCCATGAAATCCAGAATACAACTATTTATGAGTCACACAATTTTCTTTTAGGATAAAGGAATTAGAACCCGTTGATACATGTGTACCTAGTTTAGGAGCTTAATGTAATATGTCTATCATGTCTTACGTATATGTAATCGAATGGGTATGATTGAAATACAAGTGTGGTTGATGTTTATAATATTTAATATTTCATTGTTTATTGTGTAATAATACATATTGAACTAACTATATAGGTTTGTGGTTGTTTACACAGTTCTTAGTCAATAATGGTTGAGAAATGTGTTTAAACTTAATCGTGTGAAGTTCTCATGCGAATGGACCATTGGACCATACGCATGAATACTTCATGCTAATGGACCAGTCGCACGACTGAACCAGGAGACTGGATCAGTCGCATGATTGTGACATACGATTGACTCAGTCGCACGACTAAACCCTCAGTTGTGCGGATTGATCAACCGCATGATTCAGCATGGTCCAGTCGTACGATTGGAAGATCCTAACCTATAAATTCGACTTAATTCATGTAAAAATGTAACAATTCGAATACCTATGCACATAATCGTACCCTAGCAGTCCAGAGACTCAAGAAAACATGTTCCAAGTTCATATATCACAGTTGATCATTCTCTAATCATCTTAACGTTTCATTAATCATTAGATTGATCTGAATTGTGTTCTCCCTGATTGGATCGCCAATCAAATAGGATTCCACATTATTTGAGTTAGTATATGCACAGAATCAGTTAGTACTCTGTACGTACACGGTCCCTAACAAGTGGTCTCAGAGCCTTGGCTCTTGATTTTGCGTGTGATTCGATCGATTTGGTGTAAAAATCATGTTTTTTCATTCAAAAACATCATCTTTTTGGTTAAAACAGTGTTTTTGATATCTCCAGATCTAAAAGTTCACGTTTTTCGGCTTACGGCAGATTAGGGTTCGTAAAAATTCGTATTTTTGTGTCAAAATACCAAAAACACTCGAATTTTCAAAACCAGTAGCCTTCAATCGCACGATTGACTTAAGCGCACGACTGAACTCATTCGCACCTCCCATACGCACGATTGAACTTAGTCGCACATCCATTTGTACGACTGAACAATCTCATTCGCATTATTCATCTGCATTGCCCAATCACACGACTGTTCATCCGCATTTGTCCAATCGCACGATTGGCTCAACCGCATTTGTTCAATCGCACGAATTATTCATTCAGACCTCTCCAGTCGCACGAGTGAAAAAGTTTAAGTTTGAAATTCAAAGTTAATAAAAATGGAAGATCAATACTCAGCTTTTACTGCCGGTAAGGATTCATGGATCCAGAATCTATTGCTTCTGGAAAATGAAGTTAGGAATCACAATAAGCCCCCTAAGCTCATAACGTTAGATGATTACCCACAATGGAAGCAAAGGTTCGAGATATACCTAAATGGAGTTGATCCTAATTTGTGGGAATCAATCGAGACTGAGTATATCATGCCGGTTGGTGTTGATGGAGTAAAACTTACCTTGGGTGGCATGACTGATAGCCAGAAGGTAAAGTACAATGCAGAGAAGAAGGTGTATGCTTTGTTAACTCAGTCAATTCCTAAAGATATATTCCATCAGTTTTCTGAGAATAAGCAAGCCAAGAAGCTATGGGATGCTTTGGAAAAACGATATGACGGGAATGCGATGTTGAAGGCATTAAAGGCAAAAGCTTTCAAGAAGGAGTTTGATAACTTCTCTTCGATAGGAAAAGAGAGCCTGGATGACATTATCGACCGTTTCTACCACTTGATGAGTGAGCTGCACACTCATGGGGTTACCACGTCCATGGAAGACAAGGTGTCGAATTTCGCAGATGGATTGCCAGAAAAGTGGGTTTCGTTTGTGTCAAATCTCAGACAGAATGATATGCTGGCAAAGTTGGATATTAGCGATTTCATTCTGAAGCTGAGAGAGGAAGAGTTGAGGATAAAGTATAGGTCTCAAAAAGGTTCATACGATCAGAACCCGTCACTTTACAACTCAACTCCTCGACAAAAAACTTCTGGAGCACCACTTCAAATAGCATTCATGTCCAGTTTAGCCACTCTGTCCCAAGCCATTACTTCAGGATCTGACACATCAGGGTCATCTTGCACCCAATATATAGCACCTGAAGCAAATGCTACGAAATTGAAGACCAAGAATCTCGGTAATGTGACTGTAGAGGTGGCAAAGGAGCATATGGATCTCCTAGCAGCTGTCGTTCACTCCTATGACGGTCTAGTTGCGGGGAAGATTGGAAACTGTTGTCTCGCCGATGAAGAATATGAGCAGGTAGATGAAACTGAACTCGAAAGAATGGATATCATGTGGGCGTTGGCTAGTGCTATCCGAAGAGCAAAGAAGTTTGTGAAGAACAGGGGACAAAACTTGATAGCCACGAAAGACACTACCTTTGGTTTCGATAAAACCAAAGTTACATGTTTTAACTGTGGAGAGAATGGGCATTTCAAGCGTTAATGTGTGACGCCCAAGAAAACAGGTAATGGTAATCCATTCTCCACCTTCAATCGTCAAGATAAACCCTCCAATGGGGCTACATCGTCAAGCAAGGATCCTAAGGCCTTGACTGCATAAGATGACGAAGGTTAACATTGGAGCTTTCGCTTTGTATCTCCAGGAGAATCCAACATTGCTTGTGTTGAAGTTTTGGATAACGACTCAGCAAGCGAAGGTGAAATTGCAGTGGAACTAGTGATGTCTAATAATGAAGAAACTGCAAATGTGGTCAATCACCTGAATGAAGGACTCAGAACAACATGTTCAGAATCACCAGCACCTGAACAGTCAACTCTGCTATGATGGCTGATTCAACATATTCTTCTCAGGTATGTACTAAATACCAACTTTTTGATACTCATGCTTGTAATGAATGTAATAAATTTAGAGAAAGCATAGACTCAAAATTTGCTAGGTTATTAGATCAAAATGATAGCTTAGTAAATGACTTACAACTGTGCACAGAAGCAAACAGGATTTTAAAACAAAATGAGCACAATTATAAAGAGAAAACAGAACTGTTAAATAAACAACTAAGGGAAACCGAAGTTGTTGTCTTTAACCAAGAAAATGATATAAAGTTCTATTTAAACTCTCTAGAAGAAACTAAGAAACAAAAAGCAGTTTTAAAAGTCGAAGTAAATTCTTTAAAACAAAAATTGCACAGTTGGACCAGTTCTTCTCACATAGTTCAGGACTTAATGAAAGAATGCAACAACGGGGAGGGTTAGGGTTACAAAGTGGTTCCACCACCAAATTAGACCTTTTTAATGCTAAATGCAAACCAATTAATAACAAGCCAATCAAGGATCATGTGGTGTCCACTCCTCTAGTCACTGATCCAGATTCCATAAGCAAACCTATTGAATCTGTCACTAAACAAAAGGAGACCACTTTAAAGTCAAAAGGAAAGATGCCTATTGTTAATTTGGATGAACAATTTGAAAAGGTTAAGGTAAAGTCAGGTTTAATCACATCTAATTTTGAATCTAAAAGGACCAAACAAGTTAACCAATCACATGCACCATGTCTAATTCCTTATAAACAAAAGGGTAAAGATGTTAAAAAGGTTCAAACAATTAATTTTGTTAAAGAAGATAAAACATATAAACAAGAAGTGTCAAAACCCAAACAGACTAAAGTTACACCTGTGTCATAAACTTCCCCATAGAAACAGTTCCACCAACATGTCGAAAGTAGATCATGCTACAATTATCGAAAATATGGACAAATTGCTTCTAACTGTCCATATTATCAGACACCAAGAAAGAAAATTGAACTTCATGATCCTAAACCAAGTTCTTCTAAAAGGAGTTCTATCACTCCCCCAAGAAGAATTAGTGAACATAAAGTTCAAACCATAAGCCAGTCGTCTGTTTATCACAAATAGGCCTTACACAAAATACGCTTATGGAAAGAAAAATCAAGTCCAATGTCTGATAATAAGCACAAGAAGAAGAATGATCTGCCCTCTCCCTCCAATAGACAGTGGGTATAATTCATGATGTGTGATGCCTCTAGGTCACCCAAGCTAGTTAAGGCTTGGGTCCCTACCCTCAACTAATCATTTCCTTTTAATGTACAAGGTGTCCGCTATAGTGCTTCTACCAATACCTGGATTGTTGATAGCGGAGCATCAAGGCACATGACTGGAAACTTGTCTCTCTTGTCAAATGTCAAACAAATTAAAGGACACATTTCATTTGCTGGAAACAAAGGTGGTTATATCACTGCACAAGGGGAAGTCGGAAACCAGAAAGTGAAATTTGATAAGGTAAACTATGTTTAACAACTTCAGAACAATTTACTTTCTGTTTCCCAGATTAGTGACAAAGGATTCAAGGTCATCTTTGACAACAAGAAGTGCTACGTGTTGAAGAAGGAGTATGTGATACTGAATGATCAATTCTTAATGTCAGCTTCAAGATATAATATCTTATATGTCTTGGACCTATCAAAGGCCTACACGATTGATCATCGAGTACAATGTTTTTTTGTCAAAGGCAATAGAAAAAGACTCCATCTCCTGGCATAGAAGAATGGGACACATTAATCCACTGAAGATGAATCACTTGATCCAAAATGATCTAGTGCATGGCGTAAATGTCAAGAACTTCCAATTACTGGATTTTTGTGTCTCATGTAAGAAAGGAAAACATACGAAGAAGTCTCATAAGGAGAAGAAAGTTCACTTAATTGACCTGCCTCTTGAGCTCATTCACATGGATCTGTTTGGCCCAGTCAGTACAAAAAGCATTGCCGGCATTTTGTACTACTATGTAGTTACGGATGATTACTCAAGATTTTCTTGGGTGATGTTTCTGAAATCCAAATCAAAGACATTTAAATCATTCAAAGAGCCGGTAACTACATTGGAGTCACTATACAAGCTAAAGGTAAGATAAGTTAGCTTAGACAACGGCACCGAGTTCAAGAACCAGTGGATGGAGGCATTCTGCAAAGAAAAGGGAATAATGCACCAGTTCACATCTGCGTACACTCCTCAAATGAATAGGGTTGCTAAGAGAAAGAATCAAAGCTTGATAGAGACAGCCCTGACGATGCTCGTAGACTTGGAACTGCCTATCCAAATTTGGAACGAGGTGGTAACGAATGCATGTTATACTCTCAATCGAGTCTCAGTGGTAAAATGTCATGGTAAAATGTGCTATGAGTTGCTCCAATGACGTAAACCAAATCTGGAGTACCTCGAGCCATTTGGCACACCATGTACACTGCTGAAGAAAACTCAGTCAGGAAAGTTTAGCAAGAAGGCCGAAGAAGGAATTTTCTTAGGATACAACATACTGAATAAGAGAGTTTACAACAACTCAACGAGTCTAGTAGAAGTATGGTGCAACATTGATGTACAGAGATACACCACCCCCCCTTGTTGGAAAAGGACCCTCCTTCTTTTTTGACTATGATGAATTCTTTAAGTCCTTCAACATCCCTCTCTTCCCTCCTGAGGATGAGTTATCGACCAGAATGATGTATGAAGTGTTAAATACACCATCACTGGACCCGACAACCTCAGCGTCACAAGGTGAGTTTTCTAGTTCTTCAGGGGGAGCACTTGAGGTAAGTGAATCCTCCTCTGATGATGAAGATGTAGCAAATGAGTAGGTGGATCAGGAGGAATAGGTTCCTACTACTGCAAGTACACAAGCATCAGATGTTGATGCCTCTAACACTTCGGAACCCCACACCCCCACTGCCTCAGATACTGAACCTACTGCTCACAATTCTGGATAATGAGGTAGTTGTACCCACCACTCCTGGATCTCAACTAAATGTTTATCATCCCTTGGATAATGTCATTGGCAATATTCGATTAGGAGTACAGATAAGAAATCAGCTATAGTCAGCTGATTATGCCTCGGTAATAGAAAATGGATATCTTCACGATGATGCATATCGATGTTTTGTGACTCAGTTTGAGCCAAAATATGTTAGTGAAGTCCTAAACGACGAGCCATGGGTGAGTGCCATGCAAGAAGAACTTCTTCAATTCAAGAAGTTAGGAGTACGTACTCTAGTGTATAGACCTAAGGGTGCTAAAGTCATTGGCACCAAATGGGTTTTGAAATGCAAGAAAGATGACCAAGGAGTCATTATAAGAAACAAGGCTCGACTTGTAGTTCAAGGATTTCGACAAGTCGAGGGTATTGATTTCAATGAAGTCTTTGCACCAGTGGCAAGAATTGAAGCAATCTGTATCTTCCTAGCCTATGCATCGTATATGAAGATCAAAGTTTATCAACTGATGTAAAGAGTGCATTTCTTCATGGTGAAATCTGGGAGACAGTGTATGTCAGTCAACCCGAAGGATTCGAGGATCCATATCATTGGGACAGAGTTTACAAGCTTGATAAGGCCCTCTATGGGCTACACCAAGTGCCAAGAGCTTGGTATGAAAAGCTCTCGACTCATCTTGTGAAACACAGTTTTCGCAGAGGAGTGATTGACTGTACACTGTTCATTAAAGAAAAGGATAGTGACTTACTTCTAGTTCAAATCTATGTCGATGACATAATCTTCGGTTCCAAACACAAGGCATTATGTAAAGAATTTGAAGCAGTCATGAAAGCTGAATTTGAAATGAGTGCCGTGGGAGAGATTTAGTTCTTTCTCGGGTTACAGGTGGATCAGACACCAAAGGGGATATTCCTACATCAGACCAAGTATGTACGCGATATTCTCAGTCTGTTTGATATGGAGAATGCTTCGGCAGCTGGAACTCCACTTGCTACAAACCACGATATGGCACCCGACGAAAATGGTGATTTGGTGGATGCCACTATGTACCAAGGAATGACCGGATCACTCATGTACCTCACTGCCTCACAACCTGATACCATGTAGGTGACGTGTCTCTGCTCCAAATATCAGGCTAAACCGAAAGTCAACCATCTCATAGGCGTTAAAAGGATATTTCATTATTGAAGGGTACTCCAACACTTGGGTTGTGGTATACTCATGACGATGACGTTGAGCTTACAGCGTATAGCGATTCGGATTATGACGGCTACAAAATGAACTACAAGTCCACTTCAGCAAGATGTCAATTCTTTAGGAGAGGATTAGTCACGTGGCAGTGTAAGAAGCAAACATCGGTTGCTCTGTCAACTTGTGAAGCTGAATATGTTGTTGCGGCAAGCTGTTGTTCACAAATCATCTGGATTCAACAGCAAATGCGGGACTACGGTTTGAAATTCTCTAACACTCCTATATTTGTTGATAATTTTGCTGCTATAGCCGTAACTAAAAATCCGGTCCAACATCCTAGACCAAACACATTGGAATTAAAGATCACTTTATACGTGATTGTTTTCAAAAGAATTTAATTGATGTTAAAATTAATACGGATTTTCAACGCACTGACCTTTACACAAAAGCTTTTGATAAACAAAGATTTTTATATCTGCTAGAGGTCAACGGGGTGGAAAAGAAAAGTGAAGTGATTCCAGACGATGAAAGTACATAGTCCGACGTGTCAGTCATTTGTTATCTTATTTTATTTTCTCTCAATTTTATTTTATTTTATTTCTTCGCCTATTAAAATTCTAAACGCAAAACCATTTTTGGTTTTAGAATTTTAGGAATAGGTTAGACTATTATTAAGTTATTAAAAAAACAAGGGAGGAGGACAATCTAGTTAATAGAAATGAGATCGTATCTGTAATACTGATTCAATGATTATGGAAAATGATAGTACACAAGAACAAAGAGTTTGGGACTTTAAAAGAATTTAACTGATTAAGATGCAAAATTCAAAGTATAAGTCTGAGAAGTCTAAGCAACATAAAAGGAAAAATTATAGTAAAACTAGCTGCTACTAAGGCAACACAGAGAAAGTAGACCTAGAGGTTGCTAGACCACTACATGATGTGTCGGTAGATTCAACACAATAGATAAGTAGACCTCATTGGTGATTCAAGCTCAAACTAAGTTGTTCAACAAGCTGTGGGTTATCATCTTATCCCTGGTTAACACAATCAATGAAGTTCCAATAAGGGGTGACAAGCAAAATAAATGTCACAAATATGTGCGGATGACCATAAAAATGAGCAAAGCACATGAAAAATACAAAAAGCAATCAAGCTAATAACCTATGTTGTTGGTGCGATCTGTGCAAAAAGAATATAATTGCTCAAACAAGAAGATAGGTTGTGTGTCTCTCTGCTGTGCGGTAGCACTGATTTGAGGATAAGCATAACCTAAATATTCTAGAATTCATTGTTGTTTGCGCCTCTTTGTTGTGCGATGGCACTGACCTGAGGCTTGGCATCTCTTTGAAAGCTCTTAGAATAGTTTCTTCTTGTCACAATACCCGTAGACCACTCAAAAATCTTCTGTGGAATGTTGATTACCATATAAGTGTGGGATACACAAATGCTTGTTGAAATAATTAAACCTTAAATCATCACCAATGTGTGTCAAAAATCTGTGTATGGATTTAAGAGGACAAGTATACTGACAATCATCGTGAGCTGCAATTCTTGAAAGTCCAAATCATTATATGTATCTTACAACACTAGGATGATTTCCTAAACTTGCTAATGACTCTCGATGAAAACAAGAATCTAGCATCAAAAGGCTTTGGTAAAATGTCCCAAATGATTTGATAAACCTATATGATTCCATAATGAATGGTTCCAATTATAATCAAAGTAACTTGACGCTATACTGTCCAGGAAGAAAAATCTGGTAGATAATTATCTTAGGATTTCAACCTCACACAAAATTACAAAATTATGTTTTAGCTTTGTTTTATGTCTATTTGTTTAATTTAGTTAAATTTCAGTTAATTTATTAGTTAAATGTCGAACTACACATCGGAAGTCAATTTGGGAATTACTCACTTAAAAAGGTCACGTCTGAGGTGACCAATGGGGTTTTTCAAATGTAAAAGGGTCACGTCTGAGGTGACAAATTGTTTTGTTGTTAAAAAGATCAAGTCTGAGGTGATCAACAGTTTTCTAAGTTAAAATAGTCATATCTGAGATGATCAACGGTCAAAATGTCTTATCAATAAGTAAAAGGGCTAAGTGTATAAATGGTAATAAGGTCAAACTCACAAGTATGAGCCATTCGCACGACTGGACCATGACTATGGACCAGTCGTATGATTGGACCACACGTATGAGCCCAATAGCATGACTAAACCACACGTATGGACCAGACGTGCGATTGGACCATAAGCATGGGTCAATTCATACGATTGGTTCATCAGAATGAACCAATCGCTTGAATGGAGGTGACCGAATGAGTTAGTCGCACGACTGAAACCTAGTCGCACGACTGAATGTAACCAACTGAGCCAATCGCACGAATGAGGAGTGCGAATGGATCCAGTCGCCCGATTGAAGAAAGATTCAGTATTAATAGGGCTAAAGTCGGTCGCATATGTTCATCACCCCTCAATCGCCCTAAAATCGCCAGAAAGTAGCGACACTCTGCTAAAATCTGATTAAATCGATTTCTCCTTACCATTGTGTTACTGACGAGTTCTTACATCATCTGCAGGTGATTAGGGACCCAAATCGCACAAAATGCGCATTGAAAACAAACCCTAACAGGCCCAAATTGTTTAAAATCAAGAAATAAGTAATAACTAATAAGCAGACCAAATAGAAGTGAAAATTGGTTAAAATTAAAGACATACTGCAACAATTAGGGGTCCTGCGAGTCTAAAGAACCTAAACACAACGTTTAACTTCCAGTATTAACCTAGATTCAGGTTTAAAGTGTCGAACAGAGACGTATGCAACTGGTCACTCCGAATGAACTTCAATCGCACGATTGAATTGAGTGAATGACTCAATCGGCCGAATGAACTAGGTGTACGAGCACAATTGCACGATTGAACTCAGCCGCATGCTCAATCGCCCGATTAAACTCAGCTGCATGCTCAATCACCCGATTGAACTCAGCGCATGCTTAGTCGCCCAATTGAAGTCAGTCACAGACTCAATCAACCGACTGAACTCAGTCATATGGTTCAATCGCTCGATTGAATCAGACTGATTTCAAAACAGTTTAAGTGTTAATAGTTTATGTTATGGACAAATCTCATGTTTATGTGTCTTGTGTTATAGAAACATGGCAGATAGGTGGATCATCAACACCAAGCACAATATTTGTGCTCACTTGGATGCCACCACTCGAAGTGCTTCTGAGTTTGCTGGTATTATTGCATTTTTGAGGAGATCAAGGATCGATAGAGCTATATCTGTACCTTGCACGCCCTCCCAGTCTATACAACAGACGTTCTGGGAAGCTGCATTAGTTGACCGATCTACTGAGCCTTACTGTATATGTAGCACCAGCCAAGTGATTGAGGTCACGACAGCAGATCTTAAATGTGTGGTGGACTTGGGAGATGATGCTGCCTACCCAACTAGGTTACATCCTCTTACCATAAGGGGATGTTTTCTACAGATGAGGTACACTGGGGACATCAACGCATGTGTGCTCAACAAAAGCAACCTGTGTCCCCAGTTCAAGTACCTAGCACATGTCATTCTAAAGTGCATTGCTTCACGGAGGGTGGATTTGATGATCTATCTGACCAAATCCAAAATGCTTACGTGGCATTGGTGCTGAATCACCCCTTTAGCTTCTCCAACATGATTTTCTCCTACATGATCGAGAACGTAGAGGCCAAAGGCAAGGAAGGTTTCTGCATGTACCCAAGATTCCTACAGATGATCATTGATGAGAAGCTTCCTTCGCTGCCTAAGGAGAGTCATGATGCAGTCTTTCTCGAGGTCATGGATGACACCACCCTTAGGAGAATGAAGGTTTACAGGGGCAAGTAGGTAAATCCCCCTGTAAGGAGTTGTTTAGGCATCTGGCCCAGGATGACTATGTGGCGCCTGCAAGGAGAAAGTGGTGCCACCATGACAGTGGACATTGAGCAGATTGCTCTACCCTTCGATGACTCTGATGGTGATGATCACGATACAGACAGGGAGGGGATAGTCAGGGTGGACCCAAACTAGCTCTTATTCACCCTGACTTCCAGATGGAGGAGGAGGAGGAGTCTGATTAAGAGCCTCTGGTGTGAACGGTGGGGAGCCGGGTCGTAGCCATGGAGAGAGGTCTTAGGGCGGTTGGTGGACGCCACGGGGAGTCCGGGGATGCTGCTGCTGCTGATACAGATCCATCATATACCCCGAACCCGCCCATCAGCCAAGGGGGAGCCACTGTGTCTAAGGGCTCGAGGAGGAAGAGAATGGCTCACCCCTATGGCAAGAAGGGGAAGAGGCTCAGGTTTACATTGACCTCTATTACTGCCACAGCCACCACCTCATTCACCACTGCTACCATCACCACTACCACACCACTTATCATTTCCACACTCCCATCCACCACCACTACATCCTACCAATCCCCACCCACTCATATACCACCATCCACATTCACCACAGCCACCACTACTGCCTACCCTTCACCACCCACTCATATACCACCACCCATATTCACCACAACCACCACTACCACCACCAGCCACCAAGCCGGTCCATCATCTCACACCACTGGATGTACTCTACCCTCCATTGGGGTAGAGGAACAGCCTGCAGCACTTAGCTGTATGGTGCTAAAGCTGTTAACGGCTGATGAAGAGAAAGCTGCCTAACTAAGTCATCTTGTGGAGCTAAATGCTACGCACGCACAACAGATCGCTCACCAATCATAGCAGATTGCACAGCAAGCACAACAGATTTCCCAACTCCAGGAGCACAATGACAAATTAGTGCAGAGGATTGAGGAGTTGGAGGCATCTAACAGGTCTATCATGCTCAAGCTAAAGGGATCAAAAGATGAGCCTCTGAAGATCAGAGAAGGTGATGACGATGATGATGATGATGAAGATGATGTTGATAGTGATGATGATAAAATAAGTGAAGATGGAGAGTCAAGAGGAAGGCAGGATGATGATGATGATGATGAAGGAGATGCAGCTGCAAATGCCTCAGCTCAGGGTCAAGAGAGAAGGACAAAGAGAAATCAAGACCAAGGAGCATCATCTTCTGCCCCATCTGTTGAGCACCCAGCTATTCAGGGCAAAAGTAATGCTTAGATATTTATGTATTTGAAAGCTTTTGTACTTGAATCATGTATTAAATTTATGTACTTAATGTTTATATATCTTTATCAAATGTTGATTGTCTTGATTAATTACTATTGTTGATGTATTTACATGTTTTAATCAAGCAGATCAATCATCTCAGCAAGATGAGTATGATGTTACTCCCTTTCAGCAAATCATGTCTCAACTTACAATGATTCTTGATTTGCAAGGGATAGTCAGAAGGTCTGTAAGCTATACTCCTAAAGATAGAGAAATCATTCATGACCTTACTGATGAACAACTTGCTGAGTTGTTCCGGCTCAACCCGGATGAGATTGTCAAGGACGCTCCTACTTTTGAAGTTACAAGTGACGGTGAGCTCAATGACATAGATGAAATTGAGATAGAAGATGTTACTGTTGACCATTATCTAGAGTACCTTGACCGAGAGGGAAATGTAGTTCCCAACTTGGGTGATACTCTCGGCAGTGATACATTTGATAAGCTGGATCAGATGGAGAAAGGGACGGAGAAAAATAAGGGTCAAGCCCAAGCCTCGGACGCCGATGTTAACATCAAAAAGGCTGAATGGGCGACCTGTTTTGCTGAGATTCGAGCCATGCGCACTGCACAAAATCCTAATGTCTACATTAGTTGTATAAAGTCAAGAAACACCTAAAGGTGTCAGGCAAGATCATAGCATGGGCTTATTTTAAGGATCTAAATGTATATGCAGTGAAGAGAGAGAAGGGCATAGAGTACTTTAGATTTCCACACGATCTAAAGACTCTTTCAGGTTTTGAGCTCAACCAGCTAGCACGCCTAAAGTTGATGTATGTTGACCCGAGAAAGAAGTCAGGCTGGTTTGAGGCTGCATTGAGGAAAGAATAACACACCAGGTGGGTTAACTTCATACCTCAACAACCGACAAGGTACATCAGAAGGTCTGAAGTTGATTCCATGACTGGAAAGCCTAAGGTAGTGCTGAAGTGGAGTCCTTCGCGTATTATGTCCAAAATCCCTCTAAGAAAAATGCCACAGGACTTCACTCCACACTTCAAGTGGTGGTATTATGATTGGAGAACAGGTGAAGCTGTTATAGTCTTGCAAAAGGAGAGCCAAGTGGATACTATTTGGGTATTTGACTCTATGTGGCTGACTAACTTATCTACTGATGATGTATACACATTATACAAGTGGTCACTGTTCTATGATTCGCAAGACATTGTACAAGCCCTCCAGTTTCAAAATGTTATAAGACTCTATTTCGCGTTTAAGATAAATGCCGGAGTTACAAGAGAGGAAAAGTACAAGAAGTTTGATGAGCTGACGAAGAATGTTAGACAATGATGTAAACTAGGTCCAAAGGGGAGTTTGTTGATACATGTATACCTAGTTTAGGAGCTTAATGTAATATGTCTATCATGTCTTACATATATGTAATCGAATGGGTATGAATGAAATACAAGTGTGGTTGATGTTTATAATGTTTAATATTTCATTTTTTATTGTGTAATAACGCATATTGAACTAACTATATAGGTTTGTGGTTATTTACATAGTTCTTAGTCAATAATGGTTGAGAAATGTGTTTAAACATAATCGTGTGAAGTTCTCATGCGAATGGACATGCTAATGGACCATACGCATGAATACTTCATGCTAATGGACCATACGCATGAATACTTCATGCTAATGGACCAGTCATACGACTGAACCAGGAGACTGGACCAGTCGCACGATTGTGACATACGATTGACTCAGTCGTACGACTGAACCCTCAGTCGTGCGGATTGATCAACCGCATGATTCAATCGCACGACTGAACCATGCTAATGGTTCAGTCGTACGATTGGAAGACCCTAACCTATAAATACCACTTAATTCGTGGAAAAAACGTAAGAATTTGAATACCTACGCACATAATCGTACCCTAGCCGTCCAGAGACTCAAGAAAACCTGTTCCAAGTTCATAGATCACAGTTGATTGTTCTCTAATCATTCTTAATGTTTTATTAATCGTTAGATTGATCTGAACCGTGTTCTCCCTGATTGGATCGCCAATCAAATAGGATTCCGCACTATTTGAGTTGGTATATGCGCAGAATCAGTTAGTACTCTGTACGTACACGGTCCCTAACAGAACCTTGATGAGATTTTCATAGATTAGACATAGAGTCGAGAGATTAGAATCTTTCGATATAGTGCGTACGATCCCATGTGTCATCGAGAATAAGTTTAAGAAATTTCATCGCCTAAGAGATAAGAGGTTAAGGATATGCATAAAGAAAGGCTTGCCAAATCAAAATTTCCACTTAAAGAGCAATTATAGCTAAATAGCATCATGTAACACATTAAGAGGCCTTTCTATAACAGGTAGCACTATGTAGCATGCAATTGATAAACTTACAAGATTATAAAGATTTTTCATTTAAGGTTCCTACATTAACTATAGTCTAGGTCACTATTTCTAATAATTTAAATCTCTATAGTATTGGGTTGTGATACCAATCTGTCACACCATAACATTAACTTTATAAAACCCAATTTTTCATATAAATTAGATTATTGTTTTATTTACCCTTTATAATATTTTTTTGTATTTTTATTATTCATATTAGAACCTTATAACTAATATCCAATCTTTATGAATTTATTTGGTATTATTATTATTATATAATATTTTTAATAAATTAAGTTATTACTTTTATATTAACATGTTAATGTAAAATGAATGAAAATAATCATAAATAAACCCTCATAATTTCATTATTAACAGAAATGGTCCTTACAAAAAGATAACGAGAATAACTTTTAGTTAACGAAAAATCCAAAATGTCGCATCAGATACTTTGTAGGTGTGCCTTAAATCTTTAGTGATGGTATTTAGAGTGAGCCTTTAGTTGTAATGTATGTAATTTACTCATAGAATATGCCTTTAGTGAACCAACATGCATATAGTCCTTAGGTCTAGATGCATAGATATCCTTCTTGTAGTTACATTAGTGTAGTAGAAATTTCCTTGTGTTTTAGCTTATGTTGTCTTCTTCCACTAGTACTATGATAAAATCTTTGTTTTCGTATATGTTACATGCATTATGTTCACAATAAAAATAGGTTCTTGTGAGTCGATGGTCTTCTTATATGTAGCATCTCAAACCCTTAGGGTGTGGATATTATTGTTTTATCTCATTTTTTTCGGACTTTACTATTTGTATAAGATTTTATTGAGTATGTAGCCTCTCAAACCCTTGAGTACGTATAACCCTTATAATTTTTTTAATATTTTTAAAAATGGTTGTGAGTGTAATAGTGAAAAAATATAATGATAAAAATATAATAATTTTATTTAATTGAAACAGAGATTAAAAAAGTAGTACTTTTTTATAAATATAAGAATGAAGATGAAAAAGTTAGTATAAATGCTTAAAGAGATTGACATATGTCATATGTGAATTTTGCTAATTAATATAAAGATATACTAATATAAATTTATTACATTTCAAAGTACACAAAAAATAAAATTAATTAAAGATCCTAAACTTTCTGTAGTACATCAAGAGGAAACTAATATGACTCGACTCGTTCGACTTAGGAATGAGCTCTGTAGAGTTAGCGTACCGAGCTGATACCGGAGCGAAAATATCAATCTTGAAAATCCTTAAATTGGGTATTGGTATCGGTATCGAAAATGGGTATCGGTATCGGTACCGAAAACGAGCAGTAGGTACCGGTACAGTATTTGTAGGTAAATTTGGTAAAATATCAGTACTTTACCAAACTAATACCGAACCGAAAATACCATTCCTGAAAACACCAATAGAGTATACCGAAAATAGTTCTGTATGGAAAATAAGTGCCGGAGCCAATACGATGTTTATTTGCTGATCCCTAGTCCGGCCCAACTCATTCGATGACGTGTATATTACCCACATCACGTGGCGGATGGATAATAGATTTCAATATTGCATCCGGTGGTCTGTTTTTTTCGATTTCCTCCGCAATATCTGCAAAACTACGAGTGTGGGGCTTCTTCACACTTGTCATTACTCCTCAATCTTCCTCAAGCTTACATCTGTATCATTTCCACAAGTTTCTAGACCAATCTCCGATCACTTCAAAACCCCTTTCCGTCAATCCCCTCATCATGTTCCACTTCCTCTGCAATTCTCACCTCAACAATTTCAAGAAATCTTCCAACAATGGCCGCTAATGGCTCCATTCTCACACTCTCCCACTCAATTTCTCAAAGATCCTGCAACAACCCACGATTCACACCCACCAATTCGTTCTTCAAACAGCCTTCACATCACAACCCCATGTTTCACTCACTACCCACAACCCAAAAAGACTCAAGATTTCGGTCAAAGCGGAGAGAGAAACCGATGATCCCACTGTAACAGTGGCTTCGGTTGAACACGAAGGTGATGAGACCCATGTGGTGGCTAAGTTGAGTGAAGAAAGGGGAGATGATGGTGAAGAGAGTGATGGGCAACAAGAATTGGATTGGAAGAGTGATGAGGAGTTCAAGAAATTCATGGGTAATCCTTCGATTGAGGCTGCGATTAAGCTCGAAAAGAAACGAACAGATCGCAAGCTAAAGGAGCTTGATAGAGAACGAAGCAGTGATAATCCGATAATGGGGTTGTTTAATCGGGTGGTTCGTGATAATCTGTTGACAGAGAAACAGAGGTTGGAGAAAGCAGAACAGAGTTTCAAAGCTCTTGATCTCAACACGGTATATCTTGATGAATTCATCTTGATATCGATGTGAAATCTTTAAATTGTCAGAAGTTTTTGTGAGTCTAGCTAGTTAATTGCTGCTAGAAGATGTAATTTTGATCAATTTGCATTGAATTGGATGAACATAAAATGTTGAAATACAAGTTTCACATGTGAATTGCAGTTAAAAAGCTGTTTTGGGTTTACTACATTCTTTGCGATGGATGTTCGAAGATTCGGTGACGGAGGGATTTTTATTGGTAATTTGAGAAGACCCATTGAAGAAGTAATCCCAACATTGGAGAAGAAGCTGTCTGAAGCTGCAGGAAGGGAGGTTGTTTTGTGGTTTATGGAGGAGAAGACTAATGATATTACAAAACAGGTAATTGGGATTGAATATTGATGATCATATGTTATTAATATTGTATTATTTGGTGTTTGTTGAAATGTTATTGTTATCAAGTTTTAATAATGTTGTTGTTGTTGTTGTCTGTTTGAAGGTTTGTGTGGTGCAACCGAAGTCAGAAATCGATCTGCAATTCGAGTTAACCAAATTGAGCACACCATGGGGCTATGTTAGTGCAGTAGCCTTAGCCGTGACCACCTTCGGGACGATTGCTTTGATGAGTGGCTTCTTTGTTAAGCCAGACGCGACGTTTAATGACTACCTAGCAGACGTTGTGCCGCTTTTCGGTGGCTTTCTCACCATTTTAGGTGTTTCAGAGGTACATTTGTTCCCTTTTAGTATTTTGAACAGTTGATTTTTGAAGTCAAAGGCAGTAACTTTCAGTAACATTATTTATACTAATTCTTGATGTTTTCAGGGAAAAGTTTGGAACTATATGTTAGTTTGTAAAGATTTTATGGATATGGAAGTGGTGATTGTGTCTTTTAGGCTAAATCACATAGAGAATTCGACTTCAAAATGTGCTACACTTGACTTTAATGGTCAAACTGATGTTAGCATATGGTGTTGTGCAGATAGCCACTCGGGTAACAGCATTACGTTATGGTGTTAAACTCAGTCCTTCGTTTCTTGTCCCATCTAACTGGACGGGATGCTTGGGAGTTGTGAACAATTACGAGTCGCTTCTCCCTAATAAAAAGGCTTTGTTTGATATTGCAGTGGCGCGAACAGCTAGTGCTTATTTGACTTCATTGGCACTTGCAGTCGCTGCTTTCGTTGCTGACGGTAGCTTTAATGGAGGCGATAACGCCCTGTAAGTTTTTGTTGCCATTGTATACCTACTCTGTGTGGCGGCATCCTAGAGTTTTAGGGTCATTAATCACGGGCTGTTCATATGCAGGTACATAAGACCGCAATTCTTTTACAATAACCCGTTGCTTTCGTTCATCCAATTTGTCATCGGCCCTTACACAGACGATCTAGGCAATGTGTTGCCATATGCCGTTGAAGGTGTCGGGGTTCCTGTAGATCCTCTTGCCTTTGCAGGACTTTTAGGTGAGTTTCTCTGCGTTGCTTCCATGAACAATAAGTTCATTTTCAATGCATATTCTCTCTCACAAACGCCCATAAATAAACGAGCTTTATTGTGACAGAATGGTGGTGACCTCGTTAAACTTGTTACCATGTGGAAGGCTCGAAGGAGGTCGGATCGCGCAAGCCATGTTCGGTAGGAGCACAGCAGCCTTGTTATCGTTCGCCACTTCACTCCTTTTAGTCATAGGTGGTTTTAGCGGTAGCATCTTGTGTCTGGCTTGGGGCTCTTTGCAAACTTCTTTAGAGGTGGAGAAGAAATACCCGCAAAGGACGAAATTACCCCTCTAGGCGACGATAGGTATGCTTGGGGGTTTGTCCTCGGGCTCATATGCTTTCTCACGCTTTTCCCGAACGGTGGAGGGACTTTCTCTAGCTCGTTCCTAAATGGCCCGTATTTCAGGGGCGATTTATAAGTATATATGTAATGATAACGGTGTGTTTATAGCGGCATTGTTTTTGCCTCTTGTTGATGTTCCTATATTATATTGAACATCAACAGTTACTTCAACCGTAAAAAATCAGGTTCTTAGCAAGTAGCAACTCATATGTCATAGCATATACAATCTTTCACATGATATTTAAAATCGGGCATCTTCAAAAACCAACTGGTATAATCTTGGATTAGATAGTAGAATGTACACACATATTTGAAGTTATATAGACGTTTTCTTTTATTCTATTTTAAACCATTCTCTCGTGTTAAATCTCATCAGTAACCAAACTTAAATATTGTAGTTTAACGAGAACAATTACTTTTGAGAATCTTGAGAATCTCAGGTGTCATTTAAATTTTATAAAATTTAATTTTATAATTATGATTATTAATATCTCATATTAATGACAATGGAAGCGATTTAATGATAATCAAAACCCGATATTTAAACTCATTTAAATTTTATAAAATCTAATTTTATAATTATGATTAATAATATCTCGTATTAATGACAACGGAAGCGATTTAATGATAATTAAAACCCGATATTTAAACCCGTCAGTGATCCATATGCAAACCAATTAAACAATTAACACAATCATATGTGGTTTAGGATTATACCCTGACGAATACCAAGATTAACACTATGGATGAGACAGAGGTTCCGCTAGAAAACTAAGATACGAACGGGATCTGATCCACAAAGCAACCCTTGCGGCTGCAACGGCTTCTCAAGCTACAACGGCGGCCGGTGGTGTGCGGCGGTGATGTGGTTGTCGTGCGGCTAAGAGGAGGAGGGGAGGATGGTGATGCCTTTTTTCTCCACAATTAGGTTAGGGTTTTAGATTATAGTGTTGTATTTATAAAAATAAAAAAATAGACTTTTAACCCTTAATTTATTACACCTTTTCACAAGAATTGACTATTAATTACTAATTGAACCCTTTTATTATTTAACTCTCTAAATAACTAACAATTATTTCTTAAATAATTAATCATCCTTTACACACAACTCGTGTCATGTATTTAACTACTTTAAATACTTATTTAATTCTGTCCTCCAAAGTGCAACTCTTTGGATCGTATCTTAATATAACGTTATTAGTTGAATGTCGGACACCCTAATCCAACAATCTCCCACTTGGACGAGTCTCAATTAACTTTTCAAATGTAGACAACATAGGACATCTAGCTACATCTTGTTGTCCCTGTCAAGATACTATTATAAGCATACAAGCAACCCTTTGCTTTACACTCTTAAATAGCCATAGTAACATGATCTAATTCCTTTCTGTGTAAGTCATTCAATTGAACTCAATTGAACACGAGACATGGATCAAATTCAATCTTAGTATATTATTCAATCATTCTTATCTCATTCCTAATTCAAAGTGACTTGACAACTTCACCAAGTTTGAGCGCGGGCGCACATTTACATCAGTTTGAATCAATGAGGTTACCAGAATGCTTAACTTCTTATTCATAAGAAGAACAGAATTCCTAGACAACATACAACTTCCATTCAACTTAGATATAATTCCCAATCAAGTACCCTTATTACTATCCTGTTACAATACAGGTTAGATATGATCAAAGAACATCCCTTTAGTTAATAGTAGTTCTAATATGTATTTTAGGTCTAAGGACATCTAGATCATACTATTATCAAAACATCTCATGACTATGATCCATGGAGATCATTTTGAAGCGAGTTACGTCCAAGATTTATTCTTTAATAAATATCCATGAATATTGGATCTCAATCCCTTGAGCCTTCATCTTATGAACAACCAATCCTTCATAATAGTCTTAGTTTGGATTGACTATGGACCCCCTTTTGAATACTACTATTCAAGGATACTAAAACATACAAAATTTAAACAAAGATACTTAATATAATGACTTTAACCATTATATCATAAATTAAAACAACGTATCATAGTTCAAAGCACCAAACATAATAAATATTCAAATCCATTCCCTAGCATATCTCAACCCAATACTCTCAGTTTGTTGTTCATGTTTTGCCACTGGCATTGGCTTAGTGATGGGTCAGCTAGATTCATATTTGTATGAACTTTGTTTATAATGATGTCACATCATTCGAAAACCTCTCTAATGTAATGGTACTTTCTAAGTATGTGTTGTCACACCCCGACCGACGGAGGAATCATCGAGGCGGACAAATATGAAATGATTGTTCATAGCTCATGGAATTTATAAGTTAAAATAATATTTGTAGAGATTAATGAAGAAACTGATGCAACTCAAACATTCAAAGTCTATCCTGCATGCTGCACAAGTGCATTGAAGAAGAATGCTTAGGAAGTTTCACACATGCAACATAAATATTCTAAGTGTAAAATCTTCCGAAGCCAAGACCAATATCTTCCGAAGCCAAAGATGAAGTCTTCCGATGCCTGAGAGACAAAGTCTTCCGAAGCTTCAACTCATGAAGACAAATTTCTTCCAAAGACTTTTGACACATGCTTTATCTGATGTACTTTTCCATAAAGCTGGACATCTTTTCGTTGCATCTCTGTAATGTCACCAACTTATATGAGTTGGTGAAAAGGTCCATGCTTTTGGTAACTGTACATTGAGGTCTTGAGTCTGTAACTTTCTACTTTATGTACTTTATCCTTTTAGTAATAGATAAGGATGTGAGCTATGGCATGTCATAGTCACTAGTCAAAAGGCAATCTGCCTTTTGACTCTACAATTGATTTTGTTTGTGTCTAGTCAATTGTATCCAGCTGGCTTTCAAAGTATAGCCGCTGTAGGATGTAGTATAAGTATCTCATGTTCTTGTATCTTTCTAATATGCTTTGTAACACTTGTAATAGAACATAGAGAAAGCAATATACTGCATTCTTGAAAACCATACACTTGTGTTCTCTTGTTCTGTCTCTTATATTACTTGTGTTCTTAGTGTCTCATTTGTGATTAATCCAGTTTACTGTTTGATTAAGTTTGGTTAATCTCCTCTTATATTACTTGTGTTCTTAGTGTCTCATTTGTGATTATCCAGTTTACTGTTTGATTAAGTTTGGTTAATCTCCTCTTATATTACTTGTGTTCTTAATGTCATTTTTTATTGAATAAAACTAGACAATAAGCCATTACAATACAACAAAGATTTAAACAACAACATGCGATATTTATTTAACTAAGTTCAAGTCCTATATGAGCAAGAAGAATCCTCAAGTAGCAATCCTGAAATATGTTAAAAAATAAAGGGTCAACTTTGAAAGTTGGTGAGTTTCCATGGGTTAAGCATACATATATATAAAAAAAGATTTACAAATAGCAATTCATGTCAATGGTTAGGAATTATGCAAGTTTACAGAACACATATAGCTACAATCAAACCTCGACTAAGATTAAGATTACAAATTTATAACGATTGGCTAAGTGTACTTGGTTCCCATGATGAACAAGTCATACGTTTTCAGGAGCCAACAATACATCGGCTTTAGCACCAAGTAGGCTTTTCAGGTCCATAGATCTATTACGTCGCCAGGCTAGCAATAGTTAGTGATTGTCAACATATAATGTATGTGATATAAAGCTCATAATAATAAAAATAACCATGACAAAAAGGTGAAGATGAATTGCATGTGCATTTACAAGTATATAGATGTTTACAAGTACAAGTTTATAAGGTTAACATGTTTCACCCTAAAAGATGTGAAATAAAGTAAAAAGGGGTATGGAAACTCACATGGAAAACTCACATGATATAAGTTGCACTTAAGATAACAATAAGAAGATAAGATGGTTTCAACGATTCTTTCATGATTCAACCTAAGATTTGGTATCTTAGGATTAGAATAATATAGAGATTATGAAGAGGCTGATGCAACCTAAACATCTTAAGTCTTTCCTGCATGCTGCACACGTGCATTAAAGAAGAAGCTTAGGAAGTTTCACACATGAAGCAGAAAATCACTCTAAGTGTGAAATCTTCCGAAGCCAAGACCAATATCTTTCGAAGCCAAACATGAAGTCTTCCGAAGCCTCAGAGACAAAGTCTTCTGAAGCTTCAACTCATGAAGACAGATTTCTTCCGAAGACTTTTAGTAACATGCTTTACCTAATGTACTGTTCCATAAAGCTGGACACCTTTCTACTACACCTCTGCAATTCACCAACTTACATGAGTTGGTGAAAAGATCCATGCTTTTGGTAACTGTACATTGAGGTCTTGAGTCTGTAACTTTCTACTTTATGTACTTTTTCCTTTTTGTAATAGATAAGGATGTGAGCTATGGCATGTCATAGTCACAAGTTAAAAGGCAATCTGACTTTTGACTCTACAATTGATTTTGTTTGTGTCTAGTCAATTGTATTCAGTTGGCTTTCAAAGTATAGCCGGCTGTAGGATGTAGTATAAGTATTTCATGTTCTTGTATCTTTCTAATACGCTTTTGTAACACTTGTAATAGAACATAGAAAAGGCAATATACTGCATTCTTGAAAACCAAATACTTGTGTTCTTTGTGTTCTGTCTCTTGCATTACATGTGTTCTTAGCATCTTATCTTGGTTAATCTAGTTTACTGTTTGATTAAAGTTTAGTTAATCTCCTCTTTGTGTTGTTGTGTTGTAACTATAACCCTTCTATGATCCTGCATTTGGTATCAGAGCTTTTTAGGCTCTTGATATAAGATCTCACCATCTTAAAGATCCCTCACACACACAAATACTAAACTTTTCAAATGACAGCCATTTCCAAAACTGATATGGAAACTGGAACCATGAACAAGTCCCTACTCATCACTCTTGATGAGTTTGATACGTAGTGTTTAAGAATGGAAGGTTTCATCAGGTCTCTTGATTCAAGAATATGGGAGTCTATTGAGAATGGACCTCTCATACCCAGCACCCCTCTTTCTATCATCTATTCTTCCTCCAAACCTAAAACCCCAAATTTCTCTCTGAAATTTCTTTCTCTCTTCTTTCTTCGTCCTTAAGCTACTTCAAAATGGCCAACCTTGCTCACAGAAATGATCCCAACTTTACCATGTAGCTACACAGACAACACAATCAGGCTGCTCTGTTAAGCTCTGAGAAAGATCCTCATTTCTTAGAGGTTTGCCATTTCTTATCTCTATCAAACTACTTCACCTCCCTAACCATTGATCCTCCACACTATGAGGATCATCTGCTAGAATTCTAGAAAACCTACCAAGAGGTTGTTTTGGATGGGGAGAAGGCACTTTCTGCCACAGTGCAGGGGAGAACAGTCTTCATCACTCCGGCCATCATCAACATGCATCTTCAGCTAGATGATGAAGAAGGTGAGGTGTTCTTCCCAAAGGAAGCTGTCAATCATTCTTCTGAGCAGATGGGATATGAGGGAGATTTCTCTGTAAGGGCCTTTAGGAAAGGGAAGGTCTCATTCCAATGGAGATTCCTGCTCCATGTGGTCATCCACAGCTTATCAAACAAGCATGGTGGATGGGACCAGATTCCTAAGGATCTCTCCTTTATAATGCATGGAATGGTTCAAGGGTTCAAATTCAGGTATTCTCAATTTGCCTATACTAATTTACTTGCAAATTTAGACTCCTTAGAATATTACATGTTTCCTAGATATGTCCAGTACATTCTTAACTGTGAACTGGGCTCACAGTTGAGGGGAACAGGTAACATTCTTAAATTGGGATAGATGAAGCCTGACATCTTTAAAATACTGAGAAAGCTCACTGTTGGATTCTCTGGGGTAGAAATAGCCCTAGTCCAAAAAATGTTAGAGCTCATTGCTCAAGGTGACAACCTAGCAGCACAAGCTAGTGTTGAACCCACACCTACCACTTCCCAACCACCCACACAACCTCAAATCTCCATCACCTACCAAAGAAAATCCAAACAAACCCCTGCTCAGGCTATTCAGTCTGTGGAGGCCCCCATATACTCAACCATACAGGAAGAAGTGGACACTGGAGCTCCCACTTCTCCTGAGGAGCAAACCACTCCCATCTCTTCAAGAATCAGTGCTGAGGTTCCTCATGCTCAGATTGATGAGCTCATTACCCAAACTTCCTTAAGCCATCACTCTGAGTCTCAACACTCAAGTGATCAACCTTCAGGGGACAATTAGCATCCCCAGCCCATAGATCTCAACCAACCAATTCCCAACCTTGACTTCTATACTGATGAAGATATAGGTTTCTGTGAGTATAATGAATTTTTCTTCTTTCCCCCTACTCAAAGAGAGATGAGTACTCCTGAGTCTCCAACATCTATCCCACACCAGTCACCTACAACTGAGGTGGACACTCCTGAACCTGTTCAGGATGTCCATATGGAAGAGGTCCTCACTTCTGAAAGTGATTACATCATTAAGACCACAACCATGGCAACTCAGCCCACTAACATCTCAACTGAGATTGCCAGTGAGCAGAGGAAAACCAACAGCCAAGAACCTCAAGCTGGTGGTGAGAGAAAGGACTATGGTTCAATCATCTCATCCCCCAATGAATCTTCTAATGAAGATGAGGGGAATTTGAGACTACTAGTGCGAAAACTGTCTAAAAGATGCACTTACCTAGTCTCAAAGGTCAGTCACCTTGAATCTCAGGTGACTACCTTACACAATAGGATCAATGATCAGCAACTTGAGATTTCACATCTTAAGGAAAAACTGGGAGACCCTTAAGGAGAGCTCAACCAGGAACACAAGAACCTGTGGATGTGATTGACCTATCTTCCAGCTCAACTATGCAAGTGGGTAATGCTACCAAAAAGGGGGAGAAAGTCATAACAATCACAGAACCTGGGAGTTCTACAAAGAGAATGGACATTAAGGACTCACCATCCTCATTGCAACTATGCATTCTCAGCAACCTTCTCTAGTTCACATTGATGTGGACTACACAGACTCCTTCATTCAAAGTCTGTTTGAGGATGGGATACCAAGGGCTATGTCACCTTCACCATCTTCTAATCACATCATTGGGTGGAGGTATGACAATAACAGGAAGGCCCTAATCATCATAGGAGTTCAAGGATAGCAAGAAGTCTTCGATTTTCAGACCTTGGACTACTATGAAGGTTGGATCTAGTCAACATGCCACTTGTCAACCAAGCCAATCAAGACAAGCTGACAGACTGGCTAAAAGAATCCAAGACAGGATCACTGCAGTGTTCAGCTTAAGAAGGAGACTTAGGCAATCAGGCAATGTCATCGGTCAACTGGATGTTAAGGCAGACCCTAAGATTAGCTTCATAGGGTAAACCTTGACTGAAGGCCCAGTGACAGAACCTGAGAGCCCTGTCTCATCATCTCCAACTGCTGCAAAGATCCACATTCCTTCTGAGACACCTGCTGGTGAAGGTGGTTCTCAACCTCTCTCTGGCCTGAGCTCAGATGCTGCAACAAGCAATGAAGGCCAAAGCTCTCTCCACCCTGAGTCACAAAGGTCTGTGAGTGACAAAGGGAAAAGAAAGATGACATCTGAGGAGATTGAGGAGGAGGAGAGAGAGAGGAAAAGGAGGCTAAGGGGAGAAAGTTCCTCTGCTAAGTCTTCAAGACTCATGGAGTCTGTAGTCAGGGCTGCCCCCAAACCAGATACTCCGAATGATGAGTTAAGGGCAGTCAGGATTAACTATCTGCAGACTAGGAACTATGACATAGATAGTGTCATTTCTCTTCCTTTGGATGAGTTGAATGAACTAGTTGACCTGGAAAGGTCAAGAGAGAAGAAGGAGGCAGAAGATGAAGAACTCCTAGTACAAGTCAAAGAAGAGAGAAGAAGAAAAATACTGTACAAAGGTATGCCTACCCTCTCCTCAGTTCAAGAAAGTCCTGAACAAGAGGATGTGGTTCTACAAGAACCTCAGGTAGATAAAGAAGAAGACAGAATCAAGATGATTAACTACCTGAGTGCCACAGGCTTCTATCAGGCAGATGCACTCCTTCCCTTGCCTTATGACTATATTGAGTTTGAGTACTTAAAACAACTTGAGCTTGAGTTAGTCAAAGAAAGAAAGACAACAAAGAGGAAGCTAAGGGAAGAAGCTGCAAAGTCAAGAGTCATCATCCAAAAGAGTATGAAGAAGTATGCTGACACGCAGAGGATGATGAGCTTCTTGAAGCTGTATGGATTCTTCGAAAGGAGACTTGGACCCATGTATTTATTCACTATGGATGAACATATCAGGGTAATCAAGCAGAAGATTAAGAGTGGAGAGCTCATTGACTTACACTCCACTCCAAGTCAGGCTCCACCTGAAGTGGAGGTTAAGGTTGAACAACCAGAGACAACACAACCCGAACCTCCTGCTAATGCTCAGCAAGCTTCATCTTCTGATCCACAGTAGGGTCAACCTCCCTCTCCATCTAGACCTGAGAGAGAGGAAGTCCCAACTGAGAGAGATAGCAGAGATCAATCTGGTACTGCAGGCCAGTCTTCTCAGTTAAAATTTAGAAAGAGAATGAAGAGGATGGCTTCTAGACCAAAGCCTAAGAAGAAGAAGAAGCCTGCACCCTCTTCAAAACCTCAGGATGAATCAGAACAGCCTGAGGATGTGTGAGAAAGCACACCTCCAATTCAAATAACTCTAGCAATAAGAAGACCCATCTTGTCTTGGACATACACCACAAATCCAAAAAGATGGCATGTTATTAGAGATCAAGGCATTGAAGACATTTATACATGGCAAGATATGTTTCAGTTGCCTCTACATGACCTCTTTGACATGAGAAGACACTTTGACAGCCTGATGGATCCTGATCATCTTAGTGAGGCCTGTTAATATCTGAAGTTTTCAAAGTGTTTTTGTAGTATCAGCTTAGGGGGAGTTTGTAGAGATTAATGAAGAGGCTGATGCAACCTAAACATCTTAAGTCTTTCCTGCATGCTGCATAAGTGCATTAAAGAAGAAGCTTAGGAAGTTTCACACATGAAACAAAAAATCACTCTAAGTGTGAAATATTTCAAAGCCAAGACCAGTATCATCCGAAGCCAAACATGAAGTCTTCCAAAGCCTCAGAGACAAAGTCTTCCGAAGCTTCAACTCATGAAGACAGATTTCTTTCGAAAACTTTTAGTAACATGCTTTATCTGATGTACTGTTCCATAAAGCTGGACACCTTTCCGCTACACCACTGCAAGTCACCAACTTACATGAGTTGGTGAAAAGGTCCATGCTTTTGGTAACTGTACATTGAGGTCTTGAGTCTGTAACTTTCTACTTTATGTACTTTTTTCTTCTTGTAATAGATAAGGATGTGAGCTATGGCATGTCATAGTCACAAGTCAAAAGGCAATCTGCCTTTTGACTCTACAATTGATTTTGTTTGTGTCTAGTCAATTGTATTCAGTTGGCTTTCAAAGTATAGCCAGCTGTAGGATGTAGTATAAGTATCTCATGTTCTTGTATCTTTCTAATACGCTTTTGTAACACTTGTAATAGAACATAGAGAAGGCAATATACTACATTCTTGAAAACCAAATACTTGTGTTCTTTGTGTTCTGTCTCTTGCATTACTTGTGTTCTTAGCATCTTATCTTGGTTAATCTAGTTTACTGTTTGATTAAAGTTTAGTTAATCTCCTCTTTGTGTTGTTGTGTTGTAACTATAACCTTCTATGATCCTGCATTTGGTATCAGAGCTTTTTAGGCTCTTGATATAAGATCTCACCTCTTAAAGATCCCTCACACACACAAATACTAACTTTTCAAATGGCAAAGCCATTTCCAAAACTGATATGGAAACTGGAACCATGAACAAGTCCCTACTCATCACTCTTGATGATTTGATACCTAGTGTTTAAGAATGGAGGTTTCATCAGGTCTCTTGATTCAAGAATGTGGAGTCTATTGAGAATGGACCTCTCATACCCAACACCCCTTCTGCTACTGGCGCTGGTATGATTCCTAAGATGTGGCTAACTACTCTGATGAAGATAGTAAGAGAGTAGAGATTGACAGAAAAGCCATGATAACTCTTCAAATTGTCCTTCCAAACTCTATACACAGAGGTTTCAAAAAGTGCAAAACAGCCAAGCAGCTATGGGATGCACTGAAACTGATGTATGAGGGTTCTTATGAAGCCAAGGAGAACAAGAAGGATCTCTTGAAGCAGCAGTTTGAAAACTTCACCTTCAAAACAGGTGAACCATGACTCAGCAGTACTTCAGGTATGTTGAGATTATGGATACCCTAGTGGATGGAGGAGTTTCTCTTGAAAACAGAGATATTGTAAGAAGTTCATGTCCTCACTTCCTAGGCAATGGACACACTACTGTGTGTGATCAAGAGAACTGAAAATCTCAAAACTCTTACTCTACAGAGTTATAGGATTCTCAGTGGCTACCAGATGGAAATGACATGCAAGGTTCATCTGGCAACTCCAACAATCAAATGGGTTCAGCCTTACATGTGGTTGAAAGGGATAGCATAGAACCCAAACATCATCTCATATGCTACCTTGACAACTCACCCAAGGGTCGTTTCATCACCTTCCTAGAGACACCAAGGGAGAACTACACTCAAGGAAGCCCATTCCAAGAGACAAGTTCTTCTCAAGCCTTTGTGTTTTCTGATAAAAGTTGTGGGAATTCTCTTTTCACTCTTGAAGACCTGGGCTGTATCCATCTAGATGATCTGGAGTACATGGAAATAGTCTAGCAGATGCCTCTTCTCACTCACAGAGCAAAGAAGTTCTACAAGAGGACTGGAAGGAAGTTTCCAAGCAATGCAACCAGTGGAAAGTTTGGACTGGACAAAGGCAAAGTCAAGTGTTACAACTGTAACCTGATAGGCCATTTTGCTAGAGAGTGTAAGGCACCTAGAACAAATGGTGGCCAAGCACAATCCAAACCAAACTACACTGACAAAGCTCTCCAAAATGAGAAGTCAAAGCAGCATGCTGCTGTTGCTGTTGAAGAAGGAGGCTTTGACTGGAGCTTTCAGGTGGAAGATGCTTCTCCAAGCCAAGCACTAATGGCAGATCATGATGAAGCCAAGGTATTGGAACATCTCTGTATTCCTGAATGCATTGCTAAAGTTAACAGATACAGGTCCTACAACTTGGAAATGAGATCTGATCTTGAGTCCTTAAACATTTTAAAATCTGATTTTAGAAAGTCTAAAAATGATTATAAGCTGGAAATAGAGGACTTAGAGAAAACCATTCAGTTCTAAAACATGAACACATAAATTTTAGGACTCAAATCAAAGATCTCATAACTAAGTTAACTGAGTGCCAGGCTGAGCTTGTGATCAGCAAAGCCAGGGCAGAAAAGAGTGTTCTTGAAGAAGAGACCTTTAAGAACATGATATCCTCATCCATGCACAACAAAGTGTGCTATTAAAATAGGCAGGGACTGGGATCCAATGAGATAGCTCCTCCATACACAATCTTGTCTAGGTGTGGAATTTGTGAAGATGAGCTTCCTCTCATAGTTCCTATGAGTGAAGAGGATGAAGAAAAGATAGTGAAGAGTCCCTCTGAGAAGAGTGAAGAGGAGGATTCCAAGAAGGGCCACTATCCTTCTGAGGAGAAAATAAAGACTGTGATGACCAAGTCCATGAGAAAGAACTTAATCAAAAAGAGCAAAAGAAAGGCAAGGAAGGCTCAAGAGATCAAGGCTACTTTTGTCTCTAAGCAGAACAAATTTTTATCTCTGCAGGGTTTAAAGTGGTAGGGACTAAAGACATTAACCAAAACTCTTCTGTTAAGAGTTCTGGTTCTTGTTCAACTCATCTTAGTAGCAGGAAGAAGACTGATCTGCTATGTACCACTGCTGCACAGCCTGGACCATCAAACTCCAAGCACAGTCCTCAACCCAAGAGGATTGACTCGGCATCTGCAAAGATGAAGGTGGAGAAGGGATGTGATCAAAGACAGTCCTATTCCAAGGAAAAGGCTCTTGTGAAGAAGAAGGTAAATTGTGTCATGTGTGAAAGTACCACTCACATTGCTAAGGATTGTCCCTTCAATCCTAAAGGTACTGTCCATATGACCAAAACAAAGACTTCAAAGAGTTTGAAGAAGATTCAAGCTTTGGAAGGAAAACCTGTTTCCTTCGAAAGCACAAAATCTAAAAAGAAGGGAAGTGGAAAATTCCCTTCGGAAGAAAATTTGGTCTTGGAAGAAAGGAGTTCTTCCGAAGCACTGAAGTCTGCTGCAGTGTCTGCAGAATCTTCCGAAGGTTCAGTCATCAAAACTTCCGAAGTTCCAAAAACTTCCGAAGTTTTGAAGGTCAAGTCCAAGACTCCAAAGGTTGTGTGGATGTCTAAGAAAGACCAAGTGATTGAGATTTCTCCATCAACAATAGCTCAAGATCCTCTTAGTACAACCATAGGATCTATTACTGTTGAATTACCTTCCACAAATGAGCCTAAGACAAGCAAGGTTTGGGTTTCCAAATGTAACTAATCTTTCTTTTTATGCAGGGACAGCTGAAGACAGACAAAAATGTTTGGATCATAGACAATGGCTATTCCAGGCACATGACAGGCAATAGGTTACTACTCTAGAACTTTGAAAGGATTGATGGAGGACCAGTTGCTTTTGGAGGAGATGAAGGTGGTTACATTTCTAGAAGGGGCAAGGTCACAAATGGTAAGCTCAGCATAGAAAAGGTAAATTTTGTCAAGGAGCTTGGATACAATCTTCTGAGTGTATCTTATTTTTGTGATCAGAGTCATAACATGCTCTTTACTGAGCATGAGTGCATTGTTCTTAAGGCTGGTGTGGTCATTCCTCATGAGCATATCCTGCTTAGAGCCCCAAGGAAAGGAAACATGTACAAGATGAATTTGCAAGAAACCTCTCCCTCTGGAGAAGTTTCATGCTTTCTGTCTAAAGCCAATAGTAATGAGTCTTTCCTGTGGCATAAAAGAATGTGCCATGTAAACTTTAAGAACATAAATAAATTAATTAAGCATGATTTGGTAACTAGAATTCTAAAGAAAGAGTTTACAAGTGATGACCATTGCGTTGCATGCCTGAAAGAGAAGCAACATAAGGTATCTCACAAGCCTAAGGAAAAGAACTCCATCACTACACCCCTACACTTGTTACATATGGATCTCTTTGGCCCCACCAGTTTAATGAGTTTAGGAAGGACCTTATACTGTCTGGTGATCACAGATGACTTTACAATATTCGCATGGGTCTTCTTTCCTAGAACAAGGATAGACTCCTGAGATTCTGAAGACTTTCATCTTAAAGATTGAGAATCAGTCTGATCACAAGGTCAAAGTCATAAGATGTGAACAAGGAACTGAATTTAAGACCCAAATCCTTGATACATTTTGTGAATAAAAGGGTATTACAAGATCAGTGACTGCCCTCAGCAAAATGGTGTTGCTGAGAGGAGAAACACTGGCTTGAACTGCAAGGAGTGTATGTCTGACTCTAATTGCCGCACACTTCTGGCAGAGGCAACATTGCATGCTATATGCAGACAGAGTTTTAGTAGTCAAGACTCATGCAAGAATTCTTATGAACTTTGGCACAAGAGGAAACCTTTCATTGGTTTTCTCAGGTCATTTGGATGTCCTTGCACCATCTTGAATACCAAAGATCAAATTGCCAAGTTTGCTGAGAAATCAGATGGTGGACACTTTATTGGAGACTCTTCCCAAGCTAAGGCTTATAGAGTGTACAATCTCAGAACTAGAATTGTTGAGGAGGTTAGCCATATGACTTTCAATGACACACACCCTGTGTTGCTGGTTCTGGTCCGGATTGGTTATTTAATCTTGATTTGGTTACCAACTGTTTTAACAAATCTTTAGGTGAATGTTCTTTCAGGATTTGACAGAATTAATTAGATAGTATCCTGATCCAAGATTTGATCTTAGATCTCTAGGAATATCTCAAGCATATCATTTTACACATCTTAGATCTACTACATGATATTTCTATCACAATGTCACAAGCTGACACACTTAGGTACCTCAATGCCTTCAAATTCACCACCTCTCCATAACCAGCAACTCAGTTAGGGAGACAACAGGTGGTGGGTGAGTGACCAGAATTTCTTGATGTCACTAACCACACCATAGATGAGCACATCAATGATGTCACACACTACTTGGATCAAGTTTCACTTGAAAAGTGTGCTGATGTGGTGGGAGAAACATCTTGCCAGGTCTAAATTTCTCAAATTTAGATCTTTCTCAACAACTTGCTGTGATCCCTCAGCTTAGGATCCACAAGTCTCAACCTACCACAAACATCACTAGAGATGTTGTCTTAGGGGTAAAAAAAAGAGGACAAACCCATGAAGCAAATGTTTGTCTTCACTCTTGTTTTCTATCCCAGATAGAGCCAAGAAAGTTGATGAAGCTCTAAGGAATGGAAGTTGGGTTGAAGCTATGCAACAAGAGCTGCTTCAATTCAAAAGGCAGAAAGTTTGGAACCTTTGTCCTCTTCCTTCTGGGAAGACTACCATTGGAACCAAAATAGGTATTTAGGAACAAGAAAGATGATAGAGGCATCATCATCAAGAACAAAGCTAGACTGGTTGTTCAGGGATACACACAAGAAGAATGGATTGACTACATTGATGTCTTTGCTCCAGTGGCAAGATTAGAAGCTGTTAGGATATTCCTGGCATTTGCTGCATCCAAGAACTTCAAGGTCTTTCAACTTGATGTGAAGTGTGCCTTTTTGTATGGAGTGATAGTTGAAGAGGTTTATGTCAAACAGCCACCTGGTTTTGTAGATCTTGATCACCCTGATTATGTCTGCAAGCTTGACAAAGCTCTCTATGGGCTACATTAGGCACCCAGGAAGTGGTATGAGACACTATTTGAGTATCTTTGTAAACATGGATACAGGAGAGGTACTATAGATGGAACTCTCTTCACCAAAGGACAAGGAAAAGACATACTGCTAGTTCAAGTATATGTGGATGACATCATCTTTGGTTCAACTAATCCAAAGCTCTGCAAAGACTTTGAGAAGATGATGAAAGACAGATTTGAAATGAGTGCCATGGGGGAACTCAATATCTTTCTGGGAATTCAAGTAAAGCAAGTTGAAGATGGCATCTTCATAAGTCAGTCAAAGTATGTTCAGGACATACTCAAGAGGTTCAATATGACTAACTATAAGATTACTAAGACACCCATAGCCAGAAACCACTCCCTTGGTCCTGATCTTGAGGGGGAGTGTGTAGATGAACACTTATACAGGGCTATGATTGGGTCTCTTATGTATCTTACTGCTAACAGGCCTGATATCATGTTTGCTACATGCATTTGTGCAAGATATCAAGCCAACCCTAAGATGTCTCACCTTATCACTGTCAAGAGGATTCTAAGATACCTCAAAGGTGCATCAACACTTGGCCTATGGTATCCCAAGAATTCTGACTTCAATCTGTATGCCTATACAGATAGTGATTATGGTGGTTGCAATTCGACTACAAAGTCCACATCTAGGGGATGTCAATTTCTTGGTGGAAGGGTTGTCTCATGGCAATGCAAGAAACAAACCTGTGTCTCTGCATCAACTGCTGAAGCTGAATACATTGCTGCTGCTAGCTGCTGTGCTCAAGTGCTTTGGATTCAGAATCAAATGCTAGACTATGGATTGAACTTCAAGGAGACTCCCATTCACATAGACAACAACAGTGCTATCTCAATCACAGAGAATCCTGTGCAGCACTCAAGGACAAAGCACATCCATTTCAGGTATCATTTAATAAGAGATAACTATGAAAAGGGATTAATTAAACTAGTCAAGGTTCACACAGATAAATAATATGCTGATCTGTTTACAAAGGCTTTTGATGAACAAAGATTTAGATATCTAATATCAGCTATTGGGATGATCAACCTTGAGTAGATTTTTTTCATAAAACTAATTCTTATTATTTCTTAAAATATGTGTGTCCTAAGTTGTCTAGTTCATCACTGTCATAAGCTCATGTTTTCTTTGGATGAAAATTTCTTTCTGAAGACTTTCCTTAGACTTTTGAAAATTTCTGATACTTCGGAAGTAAATCATGCCTTCAAAATAAATAACTTTCTTAGAAATTTACCTTCCGAAGAGCTTTCAAATTTATCTTCCGAAGCTTAAATACTTGTCTCAGACACTTACTTATTTTCAAGGACCATTTACTTCCGAAGCAAAATTAACTCTCGGAAGCTTTGTTGGTTTATATACAAAGCACTCAAGTTTTAATTTTTCTTCCGAAGTAAAATTCTCAAAACTCTCAGGAAATTCTTCCAAAGTCATTTTAGCTTCGGAAGCTTTTTAATTAAAACTTCCGAAGATAATTAACCTTCGGCAGCTTTTTGACTTCCAAGAAAACTACTTTTTGAGCAAAAATAAACTACTTTTTCAGAGGTGGGACCGACATCTGGATTTCAAAGTTTATCCTCTTTCATTAAACTTTATCTGAAATCCCTTTCACATATATACTCAACGGTTTCCCCCCTCTTTCTAGCATCTATTCTTCCTCCAAACCTAAAACCCCAAATTTCTCTCTGAAATTTCTTTCTCTCTTCTTTCTTCGTCCTTAAGCTACTTCAAAATGGCCAACCTTGCTCACAGAAATGATCCCAACTTTACCATGTAGCTACACAGACAACACAATCAGGCTGCTCTGTTAAGCTCTGAGAAAGATCCTCATTTCTTAGAGGTTTGCCATTTCTTATCTCTATCAACTACTTCACCTCCCTAACCATTGATCCTCACACTATGAGGATCATCTGCTAGAATTCTAGAAAACCTACCAAGAGGTTGTTTTGGATGGGGAGAAGGCACTTTCTGCCACAGTGCAGGGGAGAACAGTCTTCATCACTCCGGCCATCATCAACATGCATCTTCAGCTAGATGATGAAGAAGGTGAGGTGTTCTTCCCAAAGGAAGCTGTCAATCATTCTTCTGAGCAGATGGGATATGAGGGATTTCTCTGTAAGGGCCTTTAGGAAAGGGAAGGTCTCATTCCAATGGAGATTCCTGCTCCATGTGGTCATCCACAGCTTATCAACAAGCATGGTGGATGGACCAGATTCCTAAGGATCTCTCCTTTATAATGCATGGAATGGTTCAAGGGTTCAAATTCAGGTATTCTCAATTTGCCTATACTAATTTACTTGCAAATTTAGACTCCTTAGAATATTACATGTTTCCTAGATATGTCCAGTACATTCTTAACTGTGAACTGGGCTCACAGTTGAGGGGAACAGGTAACATTCTTAATTGGGATAGATGAAGCCTGACATCTTTAAAATACTGAGAAGCTCACTGTTGGATTCTCTGGGGTAGAAATAGCCCTAGTCCAAAAATGTTAGAGCTCATTGCTCAAGGTGACAACCTAGCAGCACAAGCTAGTGTTGAACCCACACCTACCACTTCCCAACCACCCACACAACCTCAAATCTCCATCACCTACCAAAGAAAATCCAAACAACCCCTGCTCAGGCTATTCAGTCTGTGGAGGCCCCCATATACTCAACCATACAGGAAGAAGTGACACTGGAGCTCCCACTTCTCCTGAGGAGCAAACCACTCCCATCTCTTCAAGAATCAGTGCTGAGGTTCCTCATGCTCAGATTGATGAGCTCATTACCCAAACTTCCTTAAGCCATCACTCTGAGTCTCAACACTCAAGTGATCAACCTTCAGGGGACAATTAGCATCCCCAGCCCATAGATCTCAACCAACCAATTCCCAACCTTGACTTCTATACTGATGAAGATATAGGTTTCTGTGAGTATAATGAATTTTTCTTCTTTCCCCCTACTCAAAGAGAGATGAGTACTCCTGAGTCTCCAACATCTATCCCACACCAGTCACCTACAACTGAGGTGGACACTCCTGAACCTGTTCAGGATGTCCATATGGAAGAGGTCCTCACTTCTGAAAGTGATTACATCATTAAGACCACAACCATGGCAACTCAGCCCACTACATCTCAACTGAGATTGCCAGTGAGCAGAGGAAAACCAACAGCCAAGAACCTCAAGCTGGTGGTGAGAGAAAGGACTATGGTTCAATCATCTCATCCCCAATGAATCTTCTAACGAAGATGAGGGGAATTTGAGACTACTAGTGCGAAAACTGTCTAAAGATGCACTTACCTAGTCTCAAAGGTCAGTCACCTTGAATCTCAGGTGACTACCTTACACAATAGGATCAATGATCAGCAACTTGAGATTTCACATCTTAAGGAAAAACTGGGAGACCCTTAAGGAGAGCTCAACCAGGAACACAAGAACCTGTGGATGTGATTGACCTATCTTCCATCTCAACTATGCAAGTGGGTAATGCTACCAAAAAGGGGGAGAAAGTCATAACAATCACAGAACCTGGGAGTTCTACAAAGAGAATGGACATTAAGGACTCACCATCCTCATTTGCAACTATGCATTCTCAGCAACCTTCTCTAGTTCACATTGATGTGGACTACACAGACTCCTTCATTCAAAGTCTGTTTGAGGATGGGATACCAAGGGCTATGTCACCTTCACCATCTTCTAATCACATCATTGGGTGGAGGTATGACAATAACAGGAAGGCCCTAATCATCATAGGAGTTCAAGGATAGCAAGAAGTCTTCGATTTTCAGACCTTGGACTACTATGAAGGTTTGGATCTAGTCAACATGCCACTTGTCAACCCAAGCCAATCAAGACAAGCTGACAGACTGGCTAAAAGAATCCAAGACAGGATCACTGCAGTGTTCAGCTTAAGAAGGAGACTTAGGCAATCAGGCAATGTCATCGGTCAACTGGATGTTAAGGCAGACCCTAAGATTAGCTTCATAGGGTAAACCTTGACTGAAGGCCCAGTGACAGAACCTGAGAGCCCTGTCTCATCATCTCCAACTGCTGCAAAGATCCACATTCCTTCTGAGACACCTGCTGGTGAAGGTGGTCTCAACCTCTCTCTGGCCTGAGCTCAGATGCTGCAACAAGCAATGAAGGCCAAAGCTCTCTCCACCCTGAGTCACAAAGGTCTGTGAGTGACAAAGGAAAAGAAAGATGACATCTGAGGAGATTGAGGAGGAGGAGAGAGAGAGGAAAAGGAGGCTAAGGGGAGAAAGTTCCTCTGCTAAGTCTTCAAGACTCATGGAGTCTGTAGTCAGGGCTGCCCCCAAACCAGATACTCCGAATGATGAGTTAAGGGCAGTCAGGATTAACTATCTGCAGACTAGGAACTATGACATAGATAGTGTCATTTCTCTTCCTTGGATGAGTTGAATGAACTAGTTGACCTGGAAAGGTCAAGAGAGAAGAAGGAGCAGAAGATGAAGAACTCCTAGTACAAGTCAAGAAGAAGAGAAGAAGAAAAATACTGTACAAAGGTATGCCTACCCTCTCCTCAGTTCAAGAAGTCCTGAACAAGAGGATGTGGTTCTACAAGAACCTCAGGTAGATAAAGAAGAACAGAATCAAGATGATTAACTACCTGAGTGCCACAGGCTTCTATCAGGCAGATGCACTCCTTCCCTTGCCTTATGACTATATTGAGTTTGAGTACTTAAAACAACTTGAGCTTGAGTTAGTCAAAGAAAGAAAGACAACAAAGAGGAAGCTAAGGGAAGAAGCTGCAAAGTCAAGAGTCATCATCCAAAAGAGTATGAAGAAGTATGCTGACACGCAGAGGATGATGAGCTTCTTGAAGCTGTATGGATTCTTCGAAAGGAGACTTGGACCCATGTATTTATTCACTATGGATGAACATATCAGGGTAATCAAGCAAAGATTAAGAGTGGAGAGCTCATTGACTTACACTCCACTCCAAGTCAGGCTCCACCTGAAGTGGAGGTTAAGGTTGAACAACCAAGACAACCAACCCGAACCTCCTGCTAATGCTCAGCAAGCTTCATCTTCTGATCCACAGTAGGTTCAACCTCCCTCTCCATCTAAGACCTGAGAGAGAGGAAGTCCCAACTGAGAGAGACAGAGAGATCAATCTGGTAACTGCAGGCCAGTCTTCTCAATTAAAATTTAGAAAGAGAATGAAGAGGATGGTTCTAGACCAAAGCCTAAAAAAGAAGAAGCCTGCAACCCTCTTCAAAAACCTCAGGATGAATCAGAACAGCCTGAGTATGTGCAGCCAAGAAAGCTACACCAACCCATTCAAATATCTTCCTCTAGCAATAAGAAGACCCATCTTGTCTGGACAATACACCACAATCCAAAAAGATGGCATTGTATTAGATATCAAGGCATTGAAGACTTTATATCTGGCAAGATATGTTTCAGTTGCCTCTACGGACCTCTTTGACTGAGGAAGACCTTTGACAGCCTGTGCTCCTGATCATCTTAGTGAGGCCTGTTAATATCTGAAGTTTTCAAAGTGTTTTGTAGTATCACATCTTAGGGGGAGTTTGTAGAGATTAATGAAGAGGCTGATGCAACCTAAACATCTTAAGTCTTTCCTGCATGCTGCACAAGTGCATTAAAGAAGAAGCTTAGGAAGTTTCACACATGAACAAAAAATACTCTAAGTGTGAAATCTTCAAAGCCAAGACCAATATCTTCCGAAGCCAAATGAAGTCTTCCGAAGCCTCAGAGACAAAGTCTTCCGAAGCTTCAACTCATGAAGACAGATTTCTTTCGAAGACTTTTAGTAACATGCTTTATCTGATGTACTGTTCCATAAAGCTGGACACCTTTCCGCTGCACCTCTGCAAGTCACCAACTTACATGAGTTGGTGAAAAGGTCCATGCTTTTGGTAACTGTACATTGAGGTCTTGAGTCTGTAACTTTCTACTTTATGTACTTTTTCTTTTTTGTAATAGATAAGGATGTGAGCTATGGCATGTCATAGTCACAAGTCAAAAGGCAATCTGCCTTTTGACTCTACAATTGATTTTGTTTGTGTCTAGTCAATTGTATCCAGCTGGCTTTCAAAGTATAGCCGGCTGTAGGATGTAGTATAAGTATCTCATGTTCTTGTATCTTTCTAATATGCTTTGTAACACTTGTAATAGAACATAGAGAAGGCAATATACTGCATTCTTGAAAACCAAATACTTGTGTTCTTTGTGTTCTGTCTCTTCTTTTACTTGTGTTCTTAGTATCTTATCTTGGTTAATCCAGTTTACTGTTTGATTAAAGTTTAGTTACTCCTCTTTGTGTTGTTGTGTTGTAACTATAACCTTCAACGATCCTGCATTTGGTATCAGAGCTTTTAGGCTCTTGATATAAGATCTCACCATCTTAAGATCCCTCACACACACAAATACTAAACTTTTCAAATGGCAGCCATTTCCAAAACTGATATGGAAACTGGAACCATGAACAAGTCCCCACTGATCACTCTTGATGAGTTTGATACCTGGTGTTTAAGAATGGAAGGTTTCATCAGGTCTCTTGATTCAAGAATGTGGGAGTCTATTGAGAATGGACCTTTCATACCCAGCACCCCTTCTGCTACTGGTGCTGGTGATTCCCAAAGATGTGGCTAACTACTCTGATGAAGATAGGAAGAGAGTAGAGATTACAGAAAAGCCATGACAGCTCTTCAAATGCCCTTCCAAACTCTGTATACAGAGGTTTCAAGAAGTGCAAAACAGCCAAGCAGCTGGGATGCACTGAAACTGATGTATGAGGTTCTTCTGAAGCCAAGGAGAACAAGAAGGATCTCCTGAAGCAGCAGTTTGAAAACTTCACCTTCAAAACAGGTGAAACCATGACTCAGCAGTACTTCAGGTATGTTGAGATTGTGGATACCCTAGTGGATGGAGGAGTTTCTCTTGAAAACAGAGACATTGTAAGGAAGTTCATGTCCTCACTTCCTAGGCAATGGACACACTACTGTGTGGTGATCAAGAGAACTGAAAATCTCAAAACTCTTACTCTGACAGAGTTATATGGGATTCTCAGTGGCTACCAGATGAGATGAACATGCAAGGTTCATCTGGAAACTCCAACAATCAAATGGTTCAGCCCTACATGTGGTTGAAAGGGATAGCATAGAACCCAAACCATCTCTTATGCTACCCTGACAACTCACCCAAGGGTCCTTTCATCACCTTCCCAGAGACACCAAGGGAGAACTACACTCAAGGAAGCCCATTCCAAGAGACAAGCTCTTCTCAAGCTTTTGTGTCTTCTGATGAAAGTTGTGGCAACTCTCTTTTCACTCTTGAAGACCTGGACTGTATCCATCCAGATGATCTGGAATACATGGAAAAGTCCAGCAGATGGCTCTTCTCACTCACAGAGCCAAGAAGTTCTACAAGAGGACTGGAAGGAAGTTTCCAAGCAATGCAACCAGTGGAAAGTTTGGACTGGACAAAGGCAAAGTCAAGTGTTACAACTGTAACTGATGGGCCACTTTGCCAGAGAGTGTAAGGCACCTAGAACAAATGGTGGCCAAACACAATCCAGACCAAACTACACTGACAAAGCTCTCCATAATGAGAAGTCAAAGCAGCAGCTGCTGTTGCTGTTGAAGAAGGAGGCTTTGACTGGAGCTTTCAGGTGGAAGATGCTTCTCCAAACCAAGCACTAATGGCAGATCATGATGAAGCCAAGGTATTGGAACATCTCTGTACTCCTGAATGCATTGCTAAAGTTAACAGATACAGGTCCTACAACTTGGAATGAGATCTGATCTTGAGTCCTTAAACATTTTAAAATCTGATTTTAGAAAGTCTGAAAATGATTATAAGCTGAAAATAGAGGACTTAGAGAAAACCATTTCAGTTCTAAAACATGAACACACAGATTTTAGGACTCAAATCAAAGATCTCATAACCAAGTTAACTGAGTGCCAGGCTGAGCTTGTGATCAGCAAAGCCAGGGCAGAAAAGAGTGTTCTTGAAGAAGAGACCTTCAAGAACATGATATCCTCATCCCTGCACAACAAAGTGTGCTATCAAAACAGGCAGGGACTGGATCCAATGAGATAGCTCCTCCACACAATCTTGTCTAGGTGTGGAACTTGTGAAGATGAGCTTCCTCTCATAGATCCTATGAGTGAAGAGGATGAAGAAAAGATAGTGAAGAATCCCTCTGAGAAGAGTGAAGAGGAGGATTCCAAGAAGGGCCACTATCCTTCTGAGGAGAAAGTGAAGACTGTGATGACCAAGTCCATGAGAAAGAACTTGATCAAAAAGAGCAAAAGAAAGGCAAGGAAGGCTCAAGAGATCAAGCTACTTTTGACTCTAAGCAGAAAAATTTTTATCTCTGCAGGGTTTAAAGTGGTAGGGACTGAAGACATCAACCAAAACTCTTCTGCTAAGAGTTCTGGTTCTTGTTCAACTCATCTCAGTAGCAAGAAGAAGACTGATCTGCTGTGTACCACTGCTGCACAGCCTGGACCATCAAACTCCAAGCACAGTCCTCAGCCCAAGAGGATTGTCTCAGCATCTGCAAAGATGGTGGTGGAGAAGGTGTGACCAAAGACAGTCCTATTCCAAGAAAGGCTCTTGTGAAGAAGAAGGGAATTGTGTCATGTGTGAAAGTACCACTCACATTGCTAAGGATTGTCCCTTCAATCCTAAAGGTACTGTCCATATGACCAAAACAAAGACTTCAAAGAGTTTGAAGAAATTCAAGCTTGGAAGGAAAACCTGTTTCCTTCGAAAGCTCAAAATCTAAAAAGAAGGGAAGTGGAAAATTCCCTTCGAAGAAAATTGGTCTCGGAAGAAAGGAGTTCTTCCGAAGCACTGAAGTCTGCTGCAGTGTCTGCAGAATCTTCCGAAGGTTCAGTCATCAAAACTTCTGAAGTTCCAAAAGCTTCCGAAGTTTTGAAGGTCAAGTCCAAGACTCCAAGGTGGTGTGGATGTCTAAGAAAGACCAAGTGACTGAGATTCTCCATCAACAACAGCTCAAGATCCTCTTAGTACAACCATAGGATCTATTACTGTTGAATTACCTTCTGCAAATGAGCCCAAGACAAGCAAGGCTTGGGTTTCCAATGTAACTAATCATTCTTTCTTTTTAGCAGGACAGCTGAAGACAGACAAAAATGTCTGGATCATAGACAGTGGCTGTTCCAGGCACATGACAGGCAATAGGTCACTACTCCAGAACTTTGAAAGGATTGATGGAGGACCAGTTGCTTTTGGAGGAGATGAAGGTGGTTACATTTCTGGAAGGGGCAAGGTCACAAATGGTAAGCTCAGCATAGAAAAGGTAAACTTTGTAAGGAGCTTGGATACAATCTTCTGAGTGTATCTCAATTTTGTGATCAGAGTCATAACATGCTCTTTACTGAGCATGAGTGCATTGTTCTTAAGCCTGGTGTGGTCATTCCTCATGAGCATATCCTGCTTAGAGCCCCCAGGAAAGGAAACATGTACAAGATGGATTTGCAAGAAACCTCTCCCTCTGGAGAAGTTTCATGCTTTCTGTCTAAAGCCAATAGTGATGAGTCTTTCCTATGGCATAAAAGAATGTGCCATGTAAACTTTAAGAACATGAATAAATTATTAAGCATGATTTGGTAACTGGAATGCCAAAGAAAGAGTTTACAAGTGATGACCATTGTGTTGCATGCCTAGCCTGAAAGGAAGCAACATAAGGTATCTCACAAGCCTAAGGAAAAGAACTCCATCACTACACCCCTACACTTGTTACATATGGATCTCTTTGGCCCCACCAGTGTAATGAGTTTAGGAAGGACCTTATACTGTCTAGTGATCACAGATGACTTTACAAGATTCACTTGGGTTTTCTTCCTTAGAACTAAGGATGAGACTCCTGAGATTCTGAAGAATTTCATCTTAAAGATTGAGAATCAGTCTGATCACAAGGTCAAGTCATAAGATGTGATCAAGGAACTGAATTTAAGAACCAAATCCTTGATACATTTTGTGATGAAAAGGGTATTACAAGACAATTCAGTGCTCCCAGGACTCCTCAGCAAAATGGTGTTGCTGAGAGGAGAAACAGGACACTGATTGAAGCTGCAAGAACCATGCTGTCTGACTCTAAACTGCCATCACCTTCTGGGCAGAGGCAGTCAACACTGCCTGCTATGTGCAGAACAGAGTTTTAGTAGTTAAGACTCATGGCAAGACTCCTTATGAACTTTGGCACAAGAGGAACCTTTCATTGGTTTTCTCAGGTCATTTGGATGTCCTTGCACCATCTTGAATACCAAAGATCAAATTGCCAAGTTTGCTGAGAAATCAGATGATGGACACTTTATTGGATACTCTTCCCAAGCTAAGGCTTATAGAGTGTACAATCTCAGAACTAGAATTGTTGAGGAGTCAGCCAATGTGACTTTCAATGAACACACACCCTGTGTTGCTGGTTCTGGTCCGGATTGGTTATTTGATCTTGATTTGGTTACCAACTGTTTTAACAAATCTTGTGAGAATGTTTCAGGATCTGCAGAAAATTTAAATACAGGTGATCCTGATCCAAGATTTGAGCTAGGAAGATCTTCAAGTCATATATCTTCAGCTCCAGTTGGAACCACTTCTGCAAATGAGGTTTCTATCAGCACAACAATGACAAACTTAGCTGATACATCGGTATGCCTTCAAATTCCAGCTCAGAGGCTCCACAACCAGATAAGAACACCTCAATTATGGAAGACAACAATGGTGGTGGTGACAGTGACCAAGAATTTCTTGATGCCACTAACCACACCATAGATGAGAACATCAATGATGTCACACACTGCTTGGATCAAGTTTCACTTGAAAAGTGTGCTGATGTGGTGGGAGAAACATCTATGCCAGATCTAAATTTCTCAAATTAGATCTTTCTCAACAACTTGCTGTGATCCCTCAGCTTAGGATCCACAAGTCTCACCTACCACAAACATCATTGGAGATGTTGTCTCAGGGTAAAAAGAGGACAAACCCATGAAGCAAATGTTTGTCTTCACTCTTGTTTTCTATCCCAGATAGAGCCAAAAAGTTGATGAAGCTCTAAGGATGGAAGTTGGGTTGAAGCTATGCAACAAGAGCTGCTTCAATTCAAAAGGCAGAAAGTTTGGAACCTTTGTCCTCTTCCTTCTGGGAAGACTACCATTGGAACCAAATGGGTGTTTAGGAACAAGAAGATGATAGAGGCATCATCATCAAGAACAAAGCTAGACTGGTTGTTCAAGGATACACACAAGAAGAAGGATTGACTACACTGATGTCTTTGCTCCAGTGGCAAGATTAGAAGCTGTTAGGATATTCCTGGCATTTGCTGCATCCAAGAACTTCAAGGTCTTTCAACTTGATGTGAAGTGTGCCTTTTGTATGGAGTGATAGATGAAGAGGTTTATGTCAAACAGCCACCTGGTTTTGTAGATCCTGATCATCCTGATTATGTCTGCAAGCTTGACAAAGCTCTCTATGGGCTGCATCAGGCACCCAGGAAGTGGTATGACACTATTTGAGTATCTTTGTAAACATGGATACAGGAGAGGTACTATAGATGGAACTCTCTTCATCAAAGGACAAGGAAAAGACATATTGCTAGTTCAAGTATATGTGGATGACATCATCTTTGGTTCAACTAATCCAAAGCTCTGCAAAGACTTTGAGAAGCTGATGAAAGACAGATTTGAAATGAGTGCCATGGGGGAACTCAATTTCTTTCTGGGAATTCAAGTGAAGCAAGTTGAAGATGGATGGCTCTCATAAGTCAGTCAAAGTATGTTCAGGACATACTCAAGAGGTTCAATATGACTGACTGTAAGATTGCTAAGACACCCATAGCCAGAAACCACTCCCTTGGTCCTGATCTTGAGGGGGAGTGTGTAGATGAACACTTATACAGGGCTATGATTGGGTCTCTTATGTATCTTACTGCTAGCAGGCCTGATATCATGTTTGCTACATGCATTTGTGCAAGATATCAAGCCAACCCTAAGATGTCTCACCTTATCACTGTCAAGAGGATTCTAAGATACCTCAAAGGTGCATCAACACTTGGCCTATGGTATCCCAAGAATTCCGATTTCAATCTGTATGCCTATACAGATAGTGATTATGGTGGTTGCAATTGACTGCAAAGTCTACATCTGGGGATGTCAATTTCTTGGTGGAAGGGTTGTCTCATGGCAATGCAAGAAACAATCCTGTGTCTCTGCATCAACTGCTGAAGCTGAATACATTGCTGCTGCAAGCTGCTGTGCTCAAGTACTTTGGATTCAGAATCAGATGCTAGACTATGGGTTAAACTTCAAGGAGACTCCCATTCACATAGACAACAACAGTGCTATCTCAATCACAGAGAATCCTGTGCAGCACTCAAGGACAAAGCACATCAATATCAGGTATCATTTAATAAGAGATAACTATGAAAAGGGATTAATTAAACTAGTCAAGGTCACACAGATGAACATATGCTGATCTGTTTACAAAGGCTTTTGATGAACAGAGATTTAAATATCTAATATCAGCTATTGGGATGATAAACTTGAGTAGATTTTTTCTTAAAACTAATTCTTATTATTTCTTAAAATATGTGTGTCCTAAGTTGTCTAGTTCATCACTTTCATAAGCTCATGTTTTCTTTGGATGAAAATTTCTTTTTGAAGACTTTCCTTAGACTTTTGAAAATTTCTGATACTTCGGAAGTAAATCATGCCTTCAAAATAAATAACTGTCTAAGAAATTTACCTTCGGAAGAGCTTTCAAATTTATCTTCCGAAGCTTAAATACTTGTCTCAGACACTTACTTATTTTCAAGGACCATTTACTTCCGAAGCAAAATTAACTCTCGGAAGCTTTGTTGGTTATATACAAAGCACTCAAGTTTAATTTTTCTTCCGAAGCAAAATTCTCAAAACTCTCAGGAAATTCTTCCGAAGTCATTTTAGCTTCGGAAGCTTTTTAATTAAAACTTCCGAAGATAATTAACCTTCGGAAGCTTTTTGACTTCCAAGAAAACTACTTTTTGAGCAAAAGTAAACTACTTTTTCAGAGGTGGGACCGACATCCGGATTTCAAAGTTTATCCTCTTTCATTAAACTTTATCTGAAATCCTTTCACATATAAACCCAACGGTTTCCCCCCTCTTTCTATCATCTGTTCTTCCTCCAAACCTAAAACCCCAAATTTCTCTCTGAAATTTCTTTCTTCTTCTTTCTTCGTCCTTAAGCTACTTCAAAATGGCCAACCTTGCTCACAGAAATGATCCCAACTTTACCATGCAGCTACACAGACAACACAATCAGGTGCTCTGTTAAGCTCTGAGAAAGATCCTCATTTCTCAGAGGTTTGCCGTTTCTTATCTCTGTCAAACTACTTCACCTCCCTAACCATTGATCCTCCACTCTATGAGGATCATCTGCTTGAATTCTGGAAGACCTGCCAGAGGTTGTTTTGGATGGGGAGAAGGCACTGTCTGCCACAGTGCAGGGGAGAACAATCTTCATCACTCCGGCCATCATCAACATGCATCTTCAGCTGGATGATGAAGAAGGTGAGGTGTTCTTCCCAAGGAAGCTGTCAATCATTCTTTGAGCAGATGGGATATGAGGGAGATTTCTCTGTAAAGACCTTTAGGAAAGGAAGGTCTCATCCCAATGGAGATTCCTGCTCCATGTGGTCATCCACAGCTTATCAAACAAGCATGGTGGATGGGACCAGATTCCTAAGGATCTCTCCTTCATAATCCATGGAATGGTTCAAGGGGTCAAATTCAGGTATTCTCAGTTTGTTTATACAAATTTACTTGCTAATTTAGACTCCTTAGAATATTACATGTTTCCTAGATATGTCCAGTACATTCTTAACTGTGAACTGGGCTCACAGTTGAGGGAAACAGGTAACATTCTTAAATTGGGACAGATGAAGCCCGACATCTTTAAAATACTGAGAAAGCTCACTGTTGGATTCTCTGGGGTAGAAACAGCCCTAGTCCCAAAATGTTAGAGCTCATTGCTCAAGGTGACAACCTAGCAGCACAAGCTAGTGTTGAACCCACACCTGCTACTTCCCAACCACCCACACAGCCTCAAATCTCCATCACCTACCAAAGAAAATCCAAACAACCCCTGCTCAGGCTATTCAGTCTGTGGAGGCCCCCATATACTCAACCATACAGGAAGAAGTGGACACTGGAGCTCCCACTTCTCCTGAGGAGCAAACCACTCCCATCTCTTCAAGAATCAGTGCTGAGGTTCCTCATGCTCAGCCTGATGAGCTCATTACCCAACTGCCTTAAGCCATCACTCTGAGTCTCAACACTCAAGTGATCAACCTTCAGGGGACAGTTACCATCCCCAGCCTAGATCTCAACCAACCAATTCCCAACCTTGACTTCTATACTGATGAAGATATAGGTTTCAGTGAGTATAATGAATCTCTCTTCTTTCCCCCTACTCAAAGAGAGATGAGTACTCCTGAGTCTCCTACATCTATCCCACATCAGTCACCTACAACTGAGGTGGACACTCCTGAACCTGTTCAGGATGTCCATATGGAAGAGGCTCTCACTTCTGAAAGTGATTACATCATTAAGACCTCAACCATGGCAACTCAGCCCACTGACATCTCAACTGAGATTGCCAGTGAGCAGAGGAAAACCAGCAGCCAAGAACCTCAAGCTGGTGGTGAGAGAAAGGACTCTGGTCCAATCATCTCATCCCCAATGAATCTTCTGATGAAGATGAGGGGAATCTGAGACTACTAGTGCAAAAACTGTCTAAAACATGCACTTACCTAGTCTCAAAGGTCAGTCACCTTGAATCTCAGGTGACTACCTTACACAATAGGATCAATGATCAGCAACTTGAGATTTCATATCTTAAGAAAAACTAGCTGGGAGACCCTTAAGGAGAGCTCAACCAGGAACACAAGAACCTGTGGATGTGATTGACCTATCTTCCAGCTCACCTATGCAAGTGGGTGATGCTACCAAAAAGGGGGAGAAAGTCATTACAATCACAGAACCTGGGAGTTCTTCAAAGAAATGGACATTGAGGACTCACCATCCTCACTTGCAACTGTGCATTCTCAGCAACCTCCTCTAGTTCACATTGATGTGGACTACACAGACTCCTTCATACAAAGTCTGTTTGAGGATGGGATACCAAGGGCTATGTCACCTTCACCATCTTCCAATCACATCATTGGGTGGAGGTATGACAACAACAGGAAGGCCCTAATCATCATAAGAGTTCAAGGACAGCAAGAAGTCTTCATTTTCAGACCTTGGACTACTATGAAGGTCTGGATCTAGTCAACATGCCACTTGTCAACCCAAGCCAATCAAGACAAGCTGACAGACTGGCTAAAAGAATCCAAGACAGGATCACTGCAGAGTTCAGCTTAAGAAGGAGACTTAGGCAATCAGGCAATGTCATCGGTCAACTGGATGTTGAGGCAGACCCTAAGATTAGCTTCATAGGGGAAACCTTGACTGAAGGCCCAGTGACAGAACCTGAGAGCCCTGTCTCATCATCTCCAACTGCTGCAGAGATCCATTTCTTCTGAGACACCTGCTGGTGAAGGTGCTTCTCAACCTCTCTCTGGCCTGAGCTCAGATGCTGCAACAAGCAATGAAGGCCAAAGCTCTCTCCACCCTGAGTCACAAAGGTCTGTGAGTGACAAAGGGAAAAGAAAGATGACATCTGAGGAGATTGAGGAGGAGAGAGAGAGAGGAAAAGGAGGCTAAGGGGAGAAAGTTCCTCTGCTGAGTCTTCAAGACTCATGGAGTCTGCAATCAGGGCTGCCCCCAACCAGATACTCAGAATGATGAGTTAAGGGCAGTCAGGATTAACTATCTGCAGACTAGGAACTATGACATAGATAGTGTCATTTCTCTCCCTTGGATGAGTTGAATGAACTGGTTGACCTGGAAAGGTCAAGAGAGAAGAAGGAGGCAGAAGATGCAGAACTCCTAGTACAAGTCAAAGAAGAGAGAAGAAGAAAAACTGTACAAAGGTATGCCTACCCTCTCCCAGTTCAAGAAAGTCCTGAACAAGAGGATGTGGTTCAACAAGAACCTCAGGTAGATAAAGAAGAAGACAGAATCAAGATGATTAACTACCTGAGTGCCACAGGCTTCTATCAGGCAGATGCACTCCTTCCCTTGCCTTATGACTATATTGAGTTTGAGTACTTAAAACAACTTGAGCTTGAGTTAGTCAAGAAAGAAAGACAACAAAGAGGAAGCTAAGGGAAGAAGCTGCAAAGTCAAGAGCCATCATCCAAAAGAGCATGAAGAAGTCTGCTGATAGGCAGAGGATGATGAGCTTCTTGAAGCTGTATGGATTCTCCGAAAGGAGACTTGGACCCATGTCTCTATCCACTATGGATGAGCATATCAGGGTAATCAAGCAGAAGATTAAGAGTGGAGAGCTCATTGACTTACACTCCACTCCAAGTCAGGCTCCACCTGAAGTGGAGGTTAAGGTTGAACAACAGAGACAACACAACCCGGACCTCCTGCTAATGCTCAGCAAGCTTCATCTTCTGATCCACAGCAGGGTCAACCTCCCTCTCCATCTGAACCTGAGAGAGAGGAAGTCCCAACTGAGAAAGACAGCAGAGATCAATCTGGTACTGCAGGCCAGTCTTCTCAGTTAAAATTTGGAAAGAGAAAGAAGAGGATGGCTTCTAGACCAAAGCCTAAGAAGAAGAAGAAGCCTGCACCCTCTTCTAAACCTCAGGATGAATCAGAACAGCCTGAGGATGTGCAGCCAGAGGAAGCTCACCAACTCCAATTCATAGCTCCTCTAGCATAGGAAGACCCATCTTGTCTTGGACATACACCACAAATCCAGAAAGATGGCATGTTATTAGAGATCAAGGCATTGAAGACATTTATACATGGCAAGATATGTTTCAGTTGCCTCTGCATGACCTCTTTGACATGAGAAGACACTTTGACAGCCTGAAGGATCCTGATCATCTTAGTGAGGAATGGTATCATCCTATCATAAGTTTTCAAAGTGTTTTTGTAGCATCAGCCTAGGGGGAGTTTGTAGAGATTAATGAAGAGGCTGATGCAACCTAAACATCTTAAGTCTTTCCTGCATGCTGCACAAGTGCATTAAAAGAAGCTTAGGAAGTTTCACACATGAAACAAAAAATACTCTAAGTGTGAAATCTTCCGAAGCCAAGACCAATATCTTCCGAAGCCAAACATGAAGTCTTCCGAAGCCTCAGAGACAAAGTCTTCCGAAGCTTCAACTCATGAAGACAGATTTCTTCGAAACTTTTAGTAACATGCTTTATCTGATGTACTGTTCCATAAAGCTGGACACCTTTCCGCTGCACTCTGCAAGTCACCAACTTACATGAGTTGGTGAAAAGGTCCATGCTTTTGGTAACTGTACATTGAGGTCTTGAGTCTGTAACTTTCTACTTTATGTACTTTATCCTTTTTGTAATAGATAAGGATGTGAGCTATGGCATGTCATAGTCACAAGTCAAAAGGCAATCTGCCTTTTGACTCTACAATTGATTTTGTTTGTGTCTAGTCAATTGTATCCAGCTGGCTTTCAAAGTATAGCCGGCTGTAGGATGTAGTATAAGTATCTCATGTTCTTGTATCTTTCTAATATGCTTTGTAACACTTGTAATAGAACATAGAGAAGGCAATATACTGCATTCTTGAAAACCAAATACTTGTGTTCTTTGTGTTCTGTCTCTTGCATTACTTGTGTTCTTAGATCTTATCTTGGTTAATCCAGTTTACTGTTTGATTAAAGTTTAGTTAATCTCCTCTTTGTGTTGTTGTGTTGTAACTATAACCTTCAACGATCCTGCATTTGGTATCAGACTTTTAGGCTCTTGATATAAGATCCACCATCTAAAGATCCCTCACACACACCAATACTAAACTTTTCAAATGGCAATGCCTTTCCAAAATGATATGGAAACTGGAACCATGAACAAGTCCCTACTCATCACTCTTGATGAGTTTGATACCTAGTGTTTAAGAATGGAATGGTTTCTCAGTCTCTTTATTCAAGAATGTGGGAGTCTATTGAGATGGACCCTCATCCCAGCACCCCTTTCTACTGGTGCTTGTAGATTCCTAAAGATGTGCTAACTATCTGATGAAGATAGGAAGAGAGGTAGAGATTGACAAAAAAAGCCATGATAACTTTCAAATTGTCCTTTCCTTCCAAACTCTAAGACAAGAGGTTTCAAAAAGGGCAAAACAGCCAAGCAGCTATGGGATGCACTTAAACTGATGTATGAGGGTTCTTCTGAAGCCAAGGGAACAGAGGATCTCTTCAGCACAGTTTGAAAACTTCACTCAAAACCGTATTTTTGAAGAAAGACCTTTAGAACTTGATATCCTCATCCCTGCACACAAGGTGTGCATCAAAACAGGTAGGGACTGGGATCCAATGAGATAGCTCCTCCACACATAATCTTGTCTGTAAGTCCTCCTAGGTGTGGAACTTGTGAAGATGAGCTTCCTCTCACAGATCCTATAACTGAAGAGGGAAGAAGAGATAGTGAAGAAATTCATTGAGAAGAGTAAAGAGGAGGATTCTAAGAAGGGCCACTATCCTTCTAAGGAAAATAAGAAGACTATGATGACCAAGTCTATGAGAAAGAACTTGATCAGAAAGAGCAAGAGAAATGCAAGGAAGGCTCAAGAGATCAAGGCTACTTTTGACTCTAAGTAGAAACAAGTTTTCATCTCTGTAGGGTTTGAAGTAGTAGGACTAAAGACATTAACCAAAACTCTTCTGCTAAGAGTTCTGGTTCTTGTTCAAATCATCTCAGTAACAAGAAGAAGACGGATCTGCTGTGTACCACTGCTCCACAGCCTAGACCACCAAACTCCAAGAACAGTTCCCAGCCCAAAAGGACTGTCTTAGCATCTACAAAGATGAAGGCGGAGAAGGGTTGTGACCAAAGACAGTCAGAAGACTCTTGTGAAGAAGAAAATTGAGTGTGTCATGTGTGAGAGTATCACACACATTGCTAAGGATTGCCCATACAATCCTAAAAGTACTGTCCATATGACAAAGACAAAGACTTCAAAGAGTTCCAAGAAGATTCAAGCTTCGGAAGGAAAATCTGTTTCCTTCGGAAGCTCCAAATCTAAGAAGAAGGCAAGTGGAAAATTACCCTCGGAAGAGAAGTTGGTCTCGAAAGAAAGGAATTCTTCCGAAGCACGGAAGTCTGCTGTAGTGTCTGCAGAATCTTCCAAGGTTCAGTCATCAAAACTTACAAAGTTCCAAAAGCTTCTGAGGTTTTGAAGGTCAAGTCCAAGACTCCAAAGGTGGTGTGGAAGTCTAAGAAAGACCAAGTGACTAAGAATTCTCCATCAACACAGCTCAAGATCCTCTTAGCACAACAATAGGATCTATTACTGGTGCATTACCTTTTGTTTCTCTTAATGAGCCCAAGACAAGCAAGGCTTGGTTTCCAAATGTAACTAATCCTTTTCTTTGTGTAGGGATAGCTCAAGACAAACAAGAATGTCTGGATCATTGATAGTGACTGTTCCAGGCACATGACATGCAATAGGTCACTACTCTAGAACTTTAAAAGATTGATGGAGGACCAGTGCTTTGGTGGGGATGAAGGTGGTTACATTTCAGGAAAGGGCATGATCATAAATGGTAAGCTCAACATTGAAAAGGAAACTTTGTCAAAGAGCTTGGTACAATCTTCTGAGTGTATCCTAATTTGTGATCAGAGTCATAACATGCTCTTTACTGAGCATGAGTGCATTGTTCTCAAGCCTGGTGTGGTGGTCACTCCTCATGAGCACATCCTGCTTAGAGCCCCCAGGAAAGGGAACATGTACAAGATGGACTTGCAAGAAACATCTCCCTCTGGAGAAGTTTTATGCTTTCTGTCTAAAGCCAATAGTGATGAGTCTTCCTATGGCATAAAAAATGTGCCATGTAAACTTTAAGAGCATGAATAAATTATTAAGAATGATTTGGTAACTGGAATACCAAAGAAAGAGTTTACAAGTGATGACCATGTTTGCATGCCTGAAAGGGAAGCAACATAAGGTATCTTACAAGCCTAAGGAAATGAACTCCATCACTACACCCCTACACTTGTTATATATGGATCTCTTTGGCCCCACTAGTGTGATGAGTCTAGGAAGGACCTCTTACTGTTTAGTGATCACAGATGACTTTACAAGAATCACTTGGGTCTTCTTCCTTAGAATAGGGAGACTCCTGCGATTCTGAAGAATTTCATCTTAAAGATTGAGAATCAATCTGATCACAAGGTCAAGATCATAAGATGTGATCAAGGAACTGAATTAAGAACCAAATCCTTGATACATTTTGTGATGAAAAGGGTATTACAAGACAATACAGTGCTCCCAGACTCCTCAGCAGAATGGTGTTGCTGAGAGGAGAAATAGGACACTGATTGAAGTTGCAAGAACCATGTTGTCCGACTCTAAGCTGCCCCACCTTCTGGGCAGAGGCAGCCAACACTGCCTGCTATGTGTAGAACATAGTTTTGTGGTCAAGACTCATGGCAAGACTCCTTATGAACTTTGGAATAAGAGGAAACCTTTCATTGGTTTTCTCAGGTCATTTGGATGTCCTTGCACCATCTTGAATACCAAAGATCAAATTGCCAAGTTTGCTGAGAAATCAGATGATGGACACTTTATTGGATACTCTTCTCAAGCTAAGGCTTATAGAGTATACAATCTCAGAACTAAAATTGTTGAGGAGTCGGCCAATATGACTTTCAATGAACACACCCTATGTGGTTGGTTCTGGTCTAGATTGGTTGTTTGATCTTGATTTGGTTACTAACTGTTTTAACAAATCTTGTGAGAATGTTTCAGGATCTGTAGAAAATTTAAATACAGGTGATCCTGATCCAAGATTTGAGCTGAGAAGATCTTCAAGTCACACATCTTCAGCTCTAGTTACTTCTGCAAATAGGTTTCTATTAGCACTACAATGACAAACTCAGCTGATACATCTGGGTGCCTTCAAATTCCAGATCAAAGGCTCCAAAACCAGATAAGGATACCTCAATTGTGAAAGACAACAATGGTGGTGGTGACAGTGATCAAGAATTTCTTGATGCTACTAGCCACACCATAGATGACAACATCAATGATGTCACACACTGCTTGGATCAAGTTTCTCTTGATAAGTGTGCTAATGTGGTGGGAGGAACATCTATGCCAGATCTAAATTTCTCTAATTTAGATCTTTCTCAGCAACTTGCTGTGATCCCTCAGCTTAGGATCCACAAGTCTCCCCCACCACAAACATCATTAGAGATATTGTCACAGGGGTAAGAACAAGAGGACAAACCCATGAAGCAAATGTTTGTCTTCACTCTTGTTTCCTATCCCAGATAGAGCCAAAGAAAGTTGATGAAGCACTAAAGGATGGAAGTTGGGTTGAAGCTATGCAACAGGAGCTGCTTCAATTCAAAAGGCAGAAAGCATGGAATCTTTGTCCTCTTCCTCATGGTAAGACTACCATTGGAACCAAATGGGTGTTTAGGAATAAGAAAGATGATAGTGACATTATCATCAAGAAAAAAGCTAGACTACTTGTTTAAGGATACACACAAGAAGAAGGGATTGACTACACTGATGCCTTTGCTCTAGTAGCAAGACTGGACGCTATTAGGATATTCCTGGCATTTACTGCATCCAAGAACTTCAAGGTCTTTTAGCTTGATGTGAAATGCGCTTTTCTGTATGGAGTGATTGATGAAGAGGTATATGTCAAACAACCACTTGGTTTTGTAGATCCCGATCATCCTGATTATGTCTGCAAGCTTGACAAAGCTCTTTATGGGCTGCATCAGGCACCATGAAGTGGTATGGGACACTATCTGAGCATCTTTGCAAACATGGATACAGGAGAGGTCCTATAGATGGAACTCTCTTCATCATGGATAGGGAAATGACATTCTGCTAGTTCAAGTGTATGTGGATGACATCATCTTTGGTTCAACTAATCTAAAGCTCTGCAAAGACTTTGAGAAGCTGATGAAAGAAAGATTTGAAATTAGTGCCATAGGGGAACTCAATTTATTTCTGGGAATTCAAGTGAAGCAAGTTGAAGATGGCATCTTCAAAAGTCAGTCAAAGTATGTTCAGGGCATACTCAAGAGATTCAACGTGATTGATTGTAAGATTGCTAAGACACCCATAGCCAAAAACCAAACCCTTGGACATGATCTTGAGGGGGAGTGTGTAGATGAACACTTATACAGGGCTATGATTGGGTCTCTTATGTATCTTACTGCTAGAAGGCTTGATATTATGTTTGCTACATGTCTTTGTGCAAGATATCAAGCCAACCCTAAGATTTCTCACCTCATCACTATCAAAAGGATTCTAAGATACCTCAAAGGTGCTTCAACACTTGGTTTATGGTACCTAAAGAATCCTGACTTCAATATGTATGCTTATACAGATAGTGATTATGGTGGTTGCAACATGACTGTAAAGTCTACATCTGGGGGATGTCAGTTCCTTGGTGGAAGGGTTGTCTCATGGCAATGCAAGAAGCAATCCTGTGTCTCTACATCAACTGCTGAAGCTGAATACATTGCTGCAGCAAGCTGCTGTGCTCAAGTGCTTTGGATTCAGAATCAGATGCTAGACTATGGACTAAACTTCAAGGAGACTCCCGTTCACATAGACAACAACAGTGCTATCTCAATCACAGAGAATCCTGTGCAGCACTCAAGGACCAAACACATCAATATCAGGTATCATTTAATAAGAGATAACTATGAAAAGGGATTAATTAAACTAGTCAAAGTTCACACAGATGAACAATATGCTGATCTGTTTACAAAGGCTTTTGATGAACAGAGATTTAAATATCTACTATCAGCTATTGGGATGATTAACTTTGAGTAGGTTTTTCTTAAAACTAATTCTTATTATTTCTTAAAATATGTGTATCCAAAGTTGTCTAGTTCATCACTTTCATAAGCTCATGTTTTCTCTGGATAAAATTATCTTTTTGAAGACTTTCCTTAGATTTTTGACAATTTTCGATCTTCGGAAGTTATGCTTTTATCCTCGGAAGCAAATCATGCCTTCAAAATAAATAAATGTCTAAGAAGATTTATCTTCGGAAGAGGTTTCAATTTATCTTTCAAAGCTTAAATACTTGTGTCAGACACTTATTTAGTTTTAAGGACTATTTTCTTCCGAAGCAAAATTAACTCTCGGAAGCTTTGTGTTTTATATACAAAGCAATCAAGTTTTGATTTCTCTTCCGAAGCAAAATTTTTCAAATCTTTCAAGAAATTCTTCCGAAGTCATTTTAGCTTCCGAAGCTTTTTAATTAAAACTTCCGAAGATAATTTACCTTCGAAAGCTTTTTGACTTCCAAGAAAACTACATTTTGATCAAAAGTAAACTACTCTTTTAGAGGTGGGACCGATATCCGGATTTCAAAGTTTATCCTCTTTCATTAAACTTTATGAGAAATCCCTCTCACATATAAACCCAATGGTTTCTCTCTGAAATTTCTTTCTTCCTTCTTTCTTCATCTTTAAGCTACTTCACAATGGCCAATCTTGCTCACAAAAATGATCCCAACTTTACCATGCAACTACAAATGCAACATAATCAGGTTGCTCTGTTAAGCTCTGAGAAAGATCTTCATTTCTTAGAGGTTTGTCGATTCTTAGCTTTATCAAACTACTTCACCTCCCTAACCATTGATCCTCAACCCTATGAGGATCATCTGCTTGATATCTGGAAGACCTTCCAAGAGGTCATAATGGATGGGGAGAAGGCACTATCTGCCACAGTGCAGGGGAGAATAGTCTTCATCACTCCAGCCATCATCAACATGCATCTTCAGCTGGATGATGAAGAAGGTGAGGTGTTTTTCCCAAAGGAAGCTGTTAAGCATTCCTTTGAGCAGATATGATATGAGGGAGATTTCTCTGTAAAGACCTTTAGGAAGGGGAAGGTCTTATCGCAATGGAGGATCCTACTCCATGTGGTCATCCATAGCTTATCAAGCAAGCATTGTGGATGGGACCAGATTCCTGAGGATCTCTCCTTCATCATCCATGGGATGATTCAGGGAGTCTAGTTCAGGTATTCCCAGTTTGTTTATACCAACTTACTTGCTAACTTAGACTCCTTAGAATATTACATGTTTCCTAGATATGTCCAGTACATTCTTAACTGTAAACTGGGCTCACAGTTAAGGGAAACAGGTAACATTCTTAAACTGGGACAGATGAAGCCCGGCCTCTTTATGATACTGAGAAAGCCCACTGTTGGCTTCTCTGGGGTAGAATCAGTCCTAGTCCCAAAAATGTTAGAGCTCATTGCTCAAGGTGACAACCTAGCAACACAAGCTAGTGTTGAACCCACACCTACTGTTTCCCTACCACCTAAACAGCCACAAATCACCCTCACCTACAAAAGGAAATCCAAACGAACCATTGCTCAGACTATTCAGTCTGTGGAGGTCCCCATACACTCACCCTTACAGGCAGAAGTGGACACTCGAGCTCCCACTTCTCCTGAGGAGCAGACCACTCCTATCTCTTGAAGAATCAGTGCTGAGGTTCCTCATGCTTAGCCTGATGAGCTCATAAGCCCAACTGCCTTAAGCCATCATTTTGAGTCTCAACACTCAAGATGATCAACCTTCAGGGGAAAGTTACAATCCCTAGCCTATAGATCTCAACCAACCAATTCCCAACCTTGATTTCTATACTGATGAAGATCTAGGTTTCAGTGAGAACCATGATTCTTTCTTCTTTTCCCCTACTGAAAGAGAGATGAGTGCTTCTGAGCCTCCTATTTCTAGCTCCCATCAGTCACCTACTACTGAGGTGGACACTTCTGAACCTGTTCAGGATGTCCATATCGAAGAGGCTCTCACTTTTGAAAGTGATTACATCATTTAGACCTCAACCATGGCAACTCAGCCCACTATCATCTCAACTGAGACTTCCAGTGAGCAGAAGAAATCCAGTAGCCAAGAACCTGAAGCTGGTGGTAAGACTAAGGACTTTGGTCCAATCATCTCATCCCCCAATGATTCTTCTTATGAAGTTAAGGGGAATCTAAGAGTAAAGGTGCACAAACTGTCTAAAACATGCACTTATTTAGTCTCAAAGGTCATTCACCTTGAATCTCAGGTGACTACCTTACACAACAGGATCAATGATTAGCAACTTGAGATTTCTTATCTTAAGGAAAATCTAGCTGGGAGACCCTTAAGAAGAGCTCAACCAGGAACACAAGAACCTGTGGATGTGATTGACATATCTTCCAGCTCACCTATGCAAGTGGGTGGTGCTACCAAAAAGGGAGAGAAAGTCATTACAGCGACAGAACCTGGGAGTTCTTCACAGAGAGTGGACATTAAGGACTCACCATCCTCACTTGAAATTGTGCATTCTCAACAACCTCCTCAAATTCACATTGATGTGGACTACACAGACTCCTTCATACAGAGTATGTTTGAGGTGGGGTACCAAGGGCTATGTCATCTTCACCATCTTCCAATCACATCATTGGGTGGAGGTATGATAACAACAAGAAAGCCCTAATCATCATAAGAGTTCAAGGGTAGCAAGAAGACATAAATTTTCAGACTTTGAACTACTATGAAGGTCTGGATCTAGTCAACATGCCACTTTTCAATCCAAGCAAATCAAGACAAGCTGACAGGCTGGCTCAAAAAATCCAAGACAGGATCACTGCATGTAAGGCCCCGTTCCCGGGACGCTTACAGCTGGTAAATCGTTGCACATAAAACATACATTTTCATTTCTCTTATGTAAATATTGCAGCGGAACATTAAAAAATGGCATCTCATTCAAAATATCATTATATCTTCATCATTCATTCATACTTTAACTTTTACATTCTTTTATCGTTACACTTTTCCTCCCCATCAACCAAAAACCTTACCCTTCTGTTCATGGTACCGGACCTAGGCCTGTCATAGACCTTCTATAACGGTGCACGCACCTCATGGCCACAACACCTAAGGTAAAGTTTAGGTGTACTATGCAATACCTTTCTGTTCATGGTTCTGGACCTAGGCCTATCATAGACGTTCTATAACGGTGCATCGCACCTCGTGGCCACAGTACCTAAGGTATGAGTATAGGTGTACCATTGCCATATGCAATACCTTTCTGTTCATGGTTCTGGACC